>CM063505.1:34193170-34210670 GCA_032207245.1 Pardosa pseudoannulata | reverse complement strand
TCCCGAGTTTTCTGAACGGTAGGTTTTTCTGGGGTGGGGTTGTTAGCCCCACGCCCAACCCAGTTATACCCCCGGGGACTGGGTCCATTTTAGTCGCCTTCTACGACACGCATAGGTTACGTTGGGACTTTTCTTACCCCCCGGTCACCACACGAGGCATATACAATCAAATATTAATATATAGTAACTTGAAACAACATTCAGTAACCAGAAGCAACACAAAAGTTAATAACACACTACAATTTTGGTATAAAGTATTTATTCTAAGTTTGGTTTCATAAAGTTATCGTGTACACAAAGACATAATATATATTTAAAAAATGGTATATTAGGACATGGAAATCAATCAAAACATCAAGATTGTATTTTTATGCAATTGAAGCACTTTTCCTATTATTTGTGAATGAGAGTAAAAGTGAATGACATTTCAGTCGCAAGCTCATAATTATCATCAGTGTAATATTTAAGAAACTGAAAGATTGCAAAATACTTTTATATTTCAAAATAAACCCATTCATATAAGTAGATAGAACTTCAATCATTGTCTAAAAAGGAAATAAGGATTGATAAAAGTCACGATTTTTTTTAAAATAAAAAAAAAATCAGATTTTTTTTTAAAATTGGATTTTTTAAAATTTAAATCAGATTGTTTTGATTTAAATAGGATTTTTGAAATTTAAATATATTTAAGTATAATATTTGATACAAGCAAATTAAATTGTTCAAGTTAGATGTCTAAATCAATTAATTCTTTTTTTATATATAATAAAAATATATATAACTAAAATAAATAAATATATATAATATATAAAAATTCATAAATCAGTAGAAAATAATTACTTGGAATATAAAGTTTTTTGCTTGTTTTAGTTATCTATACCATAATTTAAATAAAAGATGCTTCATGTTAATCGTAATTTAAATCACGATTTAAATCGGGCTGATTTAAATCGCTCAACCCTAGAAGAAATCGAGATATTGTTATATATTTTTATGCAATTGATGAAAATATTCAATGAATTGGGGTTTCTATTTCTGGAGATTAATGAGAGCGTATATAACTGGAATTAATAGATATCTTGGGGTTAGTTATCGCTGAATATTGTGCACTTTCCATTATAATGGTATGCAGTGAATTAATTGCAAAACATCTGCTAAAATCTATTGCATATTCATAGTTTCAGTGGCTAAGAGATCAAAATGTGTTGAACAGAAATAAATCAATGATTAGTCGCACACTTTACCACCAGCAAGTGAATCTCAATTGAAAGGAATGATATTTAAATAACTACTATGAATAAATGAAAATGTAAGAACAGAAATAAATCAATGATTAGTCCCATACTTTACCACCAGCAAGTGAATCTCAATTGAAAGGAATGATATTTAAACAACTACTACGAATAAATGAAAACGTATATGTATTACATTTATATTATTTAAGAATAATGAACTTATTTTTGTTATCTATAACTAAATACAATATACTTCTGTTTTAAGGCAAATCTTTCCCATTATCTTCTTCTTATTCTTAAATTCATCATATTTTTCATAAGTTCAAATATTTCTCGAAAATTATTAATATATCTGCTTGAGTAGAGAAATCACTTGGGGAGCTAAGGAAGAATAATTCCTTCCCAGGAAATTTTCTTAATTTAAACTTTTAATAAGCTTGTACAATAACAAAAATGCAAAACTCTTTAAAAAATAATAGAAATTTGAAATTATTAACATTTATATTTTAAAAATAGTATAATAAAATACTTAATTATCAATTAGATACAAAATCCTGACTTTTAGTTATGTTAGATTTTTGGTAAGTACTAAAATGGCCAATCAACATCTTAACTCTGGGGTCAAAGTTAATCCTGTTTAAAAGTTGAGTTATTTTAGTGACGAATAAATTAAAATATAGATCTTATAGTAAAGAATAATTACTACAATTGTTTATCAACTGATTTTTATCTATGAAATTCTCAAAATTTCCAAACAACTGTGTGTTAATATATTATTATATAAAATTGAAATAACATTTGTCCATAGTATTTGCCGACAGCAACTTAACAATGTACCAGTGGGTTGTCCCCATTAGGAAAAAAGTTTTAAATTTCATAAGTGTAACTGATATATATTACTAAATTTAAGACGCTACACCAAATTATTTTTATATGCACTATATTTGAGTTAAAATATAGTTCATTATGTGTACATGAAACATACAAGAACACATAACCATACAGCATAAGTTGTGTTTATCTTATGGGATGTACAGGACAGACAAAGTTTTAAGTAAAATGTTAGTTTTTTTTTCTAAGTTTGTGTACTTATAATTCTCCTCTAAAATATTCGAATAAAAGTACTACCAGATAGAATTTTTAATTGCACAAATAATATATTTGAAGCATAAATTATTGGGTATTGGATATTGTGTTTCCTGAGGATTATTTTATTCTTGAATTAGAAAATAACTTTCGAGGATTACAGAAGGGTATTTCATAATTATCTCCGTGTGTTTGAAAATTACATTTAAAAATAAACTAAAGGAGTGCAACAAATAAAAAAAACATATCACAAAAAACCCAGAAAAAATTGTTGTATTTACATACCTTACATGCCACACCTCCTTTAGGTGTATACTGGTTTCACGATCCCGGGGTACCTGAGTGATCTTTCTCTAGCGTTCTTCCTGGTAGTCACGAGCTTACCTCCGTAGTGTTTGCTCTTTACCGGGTTGAACCACATTAAACTCGGACCATGACGGGCCTCTCGTAGGTCAGCGGTGGCTTGGTAGCCATTTATGGGTTACTGTTGCTGCAAGGTCATCAATAGTTGCTGCTGTATGTCTTCGGATGGGTCAATGTAAAACACACTTACATACCTTACATGTGTACTATGTGTGTACTCTTGCCGCCAAGGGTACACACAGAACACGTGTAATTGGGGGCTGAATTACCGCATTGATCTTTGCCATACAGCTATCGCATACATGAATGCGGTAATTCAGTACCTGCCAGAATATTCAACGTTTTATTATAAAATATATTAACATATTGTGGTATCCTTTCTCGAAGTCTCTAAATCATCTCGCAAAAAGGGGCTAAGATAACTAAATCCTTTGATCTCATGATATATAGTAATGTAGTAGTCCTGTTCCTGATACTGTTCAAGATCATACTATTAACGCGATTCAAAGCACGTGTGATCTTTTTACTCAGTTCTGTTTAATAATGTGGAAAAAGACAAGGCTAAAGACAAAGGCGGTAAAAGAATGAGGCTTTTACATAGTTCAGCAGGAAATAATTTTTCTACGTTAAATTCGGGGTGTGTGGAATCCACGACAAAAGCAGCTCATCATCTGCGGAAGTTCACCCAATCCAAATCAGAACTTACAACTTGGCTATAAACTTGTCATCTAGTACCAACTACTATTATAAAAAATCTGGATTAATTTCTGTACTTCAAACAAGGTTTGTGATTGCCATATTCGTCTTAATTTTTTAAATGTAGTATTTTGGCACCCCTGAAGAAATTATGGAAATCCGGAATAAAATCTAAATGAAATATTATTTCAGACATTTCTTACTTTTGGTATAGTGGTAGAAATATAAAGCTCATGGATGTTTCTGCCAATTATTCCGTTTTATTTGTCATAGTTTATATACCTCAAATATTATTTACTAGTCGTTAAATGTAATATTGGCTGAAGTGTGCCTTTAAAACGTTATATATTCAATTTTAAGCTTTATAATCGATAGAAAAATAATTAAATATTTTCTCTAGAGATTTAATTTTTTTTTAATTCGGCAGTTTTAAAGAATGGAAAAAATCTGTTCTGAAAAATAATAGCATGGATATAAACATTAGTAAAGTAATAATTCATAGTATTTACTGATATATAAATCCTTTCAACAAGGTAATCTAAACATGTCTTAAATTTTAATAACGAATATGTATCAAGGGAGTTCTAATAGCTTTGAAAATAACATCAAAAGATGTTATTAAGAAGAATTTTCATCTCGTTTTAAGTTGGTTGCTGAGGGTTTGATTCAACGACACATGGTTTATTGTTCTTAGTTTAAATAAATATATGCTGAGGATAATGAAGTGTGTTTTTTAAGTATTCAACATTTGAAAAAAACATTCTCTGAAATCAACATGGGACACATTTTCTATTATTTTGAATCTTAAATACACTACATGTTTTGGAATTTAACATTGAGTTTCGTGTAATATAAACTTACCCATTCAGATAAATACTTATTCTAATAAGGAATTAAAAGCTTAGAAAACACTTTTGTATTTTTCTAATTCTGCTAAAAAAACTGTTGTTTGAGAATGAAAGAATAACACTTTGCAAAAAAATCTAGCATTCATTAATACTTTGTTTACAGGCGATGTAGACGATTACAACCTAAGATATATTCTTCGAAACTTAATATTATACTTCTCCACTGCAAATTTCGCATAGGAAATAAATTTTGTTATAACAAACATAAAATGTCCTTTGAGACTTCTATAAAAAAAATTTTTAAATTTTAACATACGTTTTATTTTAATCAGAAAATACGTAAAATTTAGTTTTAATAATTTGTTCTTTCATTATTGCAACATTAGATTTTTATTTCATTTTAAAGGGCTTTGTCATTGAGATTTATATGTTGTAGAGAAAAAGCCAATACTAAATTTAGATGAAAACGTCTTTTTATAATTAAAACTTTGTTTACGGGGAGAATAATTAGATTATTCTACAACAAAATCATTCAGTATACTGGCAGATTAAATACAAAATGAGAAGCATTTATTTTTAAATCATTTTAACCTGCATAAATTTGATGAAGATCTACATTCCATGTCTAGGAACATTAATATGAAATTATCTATACATTTTCAAAGATTTAAAACGATTTTTTATTAAAAGATACATTGTCTAACATATGCTAAAATAAAGTGTTTTTATAACTTAAATGTATTATACTTTTCATTATTATATTTCTAATAAAAGAACTAATTTGTCTATCAATAATCTGAGGAATTCGGTAAAATCAATTATCATTTTTTAAAAAGCCTATCCACCATCAATGAAGACAAATAAATGTTAGATAATACTTTTATTTGCTAACTATCAATTGTAAATATGAATTTTTATATATATATTTTTTATTTTATATATTTCTAATAATATATATATATATATATACTATATATATTCCTATAATATATATACACATATTATACACACACATATATACATATATATAGGCATAATAAATATTAGATAATATTATTATTATATACATTATCATATAAATATATATATATATATATATATATATATATATATATATATATAATATATATATATTATATATATATATATATATATATATATATATATATATATATATATATATATATATATATATATATATATATATATATATATATATATATATATATATATACATATATATATATATACATATATATATATATGTATATATATATATGTTATATATACATATATATATATATATACATATATACATATGTGTATACACACACACATACATATATATATATATATATATATATATATATATATATACATATATATATATATATATATATATATACATATATTTATATATATATATAATATATATATATATATATATATATATATATATATATATATATATATATATAAATATATATATATATATATATATATATATATATATATAATTTGCTGGTAACTTTAAAATTTTTGTCCAAATTTCAATTTTTTTTAATATTCCATTTGGGAAAAACCTTAGAAGGAAAATTGTTAAAAATGACATTGATAATTTTACATTTGTTGCTTTTTCTTTTAGAATAATTTTTTAAGACGGCCAAGAAAGAATTTTACATAACATTTTTCCTTTTCAATGATGTTTCAGCACGCAATCTGGATTAAAATGATGAATACATATCTATGCTTATGTATTTTAGTTTATGAACGTAATTATTTTTATAAATGATAGTTATACATCGTGACTGTTACAGTTAGGTTATCAAAGATGACAGCATTAAATTGAACTTTTTATATAGTCACAGTTTACTTTAAACAAACAGATTTCACCAAATAACGGGAAAAATATAGTTGAGTTTCCTTTTTTATTTTTGTTCAATTTGAACAATATTTGAAAACAAATATAAGATGTGTTTAATTATACATATTTATTTGACAGGGAGAGATATAGATTATTAAAAACTAATAATATACTTAGAAAAATTGAAGAATATCCAGACACTTTAATTATAAATTGCAGAATTTTTTTTAAGTTGCCAATATTACTTCTTGCCTTGCTTAAGTAGCAATATCTTAATATTCTGTTAAGAATGCAAAATGCTGTTTCTGTATATACAGCCTCTATAGTATGTATATACAGCATTAGATACTACAGCTTTCATCCTAAAATACAGACATTGTATAAAATAACTGTTATAGATTTATGAAAAAACTAGTTTAAAATATTCATCTTTTTCTTATCAATGTGAACACAATGATTTGTTTGCTAAATATATTAATTGCAATATTAATAGCAAATAGTTTGCACATTGTCTTTAATGTTTCCTAACTATATGTCGTTAGAATTGAATAACTAAATGTCGTTAAGATATTTTCCAAATATATCTTATGTCCAAATCGGTAAGCATGTGATGATCAATTCATTCAAATTTTTGTGAAATTCTATTACAACTTTTTACGCATAAATAAATTAACAGTCATAAGTGTAACAATAAGTTACATTCGGTGCTTTAACGCTTGTTTTACCTCTTCCCGTCAGCCATCGTCAAAGACAAACAGACCTGAACCGGTTTGAACTCGAAGAAACTTCGGATTTCTCACAACCAATAGAAGGGTCTTTTGGTTTGGGGGGATTCTGACCCCCGCCTTTCTGGAGTGGACCCCTGTTTTTTCTCCGCGAGGCAATCGGATTTTTTTAGAGGATGCGTTTGTTACCAGATGAGTGAAGAGGGTAAACGCTGCTGGCATCTGCTGCTTGCGGGATAGACATTTTTTTCTGAGCGGCACGAGAAAAAGGCGAAAGAGACGCTATGATTTGCTTAACCGACGCCAAATCCAGAGGAGATACCCCTATCTACAAATGATAAGTTGTATTCCTTAGGCATTTATTTAATTGTATAAAATCATTTAATCAATATATATTTACCCATGTGTTTTTTAATGAGTGTAGATTTCTTCTTTCTCCAACACTAAGCCAACGTAACATTATTTTTACAATAAGGTAAATAATCTGTGTATTTTCTCTAATGATTCCTAACTATTTTTCCATAGAGAAAGATTTTGTTCAAGGGGACAAGGTTGTTGCTTGTAATAAATCAATAGGAATATCTCAGTATTATGTCATGAATTTAAAGTGCCATTGCAGAAGAGTACAATACTCATCCTAAACTATACAGCTATTGTATAAATTTATTTTTATCATACAAAAACTGTAATAAAATGACCCCTCTTGTTGCCAAAGGTATATTTCATACATATATTGACTCCAATTTTAACAATCCATCATTATTAGCAGAAATTTAACCCCTTCCGGTATGATTTAATAATGAAAAACTGTGCATGAAATAACCATTTAATTTTTATTTAAAAAACTTGTTTCATTTTACAATTCTTACATATTCTTAATTAAAATCCACTTTTTACATAGTGTTAAATAATATCAGAAACAGTAAAATTAAGAAAATATCAAACGCAAAACATTAATAAGGTATACAGATAATAGTCTTCAAGCTAGTGGTACTTTTCAAAACAAAGTGCAAAGGAATTCTTAATTGTTTACACCACCAAGTAGTCTCACTTTTAATTTGATTCTTGTAACACACACGGCATTTCTTAGTAGGTTTTCTTTTATTCTGACTCATTAATTTGGCAATGACTTGTACCAAGAAATTCTAAGTAAACAATATGCAATAGTGACTTGTGATTTTCACAAGTGATAAAAGTGTTGCCAAATTCAGTACACTAGAAATTTTAAACTAAATTAATTATCATATTTAACAGTAACTTTAATCGTATGACGAATGTAGTTCGTCATTGTGAGGTATGGAATGAAAAACTAATGACGAGCTAGACTCGTCATTTTACCGGAAGAGGTTAAAATCCCTATGCTTACTAAATTCTAAAATTTATCTAAAAACATTGTCATTTTAACACGACTTTTAAGAAATATTACTTTATTAAAAAAGAGTACAGAGTGTTAAGTGTGTGTGATTTCTTTTAATTAAAACAAAAATCTGCAAAAGCATAAATAATTCAATGTATCGTTTGAAATACTGTCATGAATAGATAATTTTAATAAACTGTTTTAACATGCATAAAAAACATAAATAATACTGAAAATGGTGTAAGAGTTAGAGCAAAAAGAATATCAATAACACTCTTAATACTTCACTTTTCCATATCTAGTATCGGAAGCAAAGGCATTTTTAAAGGAAAAACAGCGTATTAAATGTAAAATCTTGAATGCTTTTTGTCTATAATTCCTATTAAAAATTTGCATAAAATATTCTTTAAGCAAAACGCCTATGCAATTTTGTACAAAATTACTTTTTTTGAAAATAAATATATTTTTAGAGAATTAAAAAAAATTAAGTACTTCACTGGAATAAAAATTTTAGTTTTTTTTCACTAATTATTTTACTATATTCTCTTTTATGTTAAAAATTACCAATGAAATAGAACTTACTAAACTAAAGAGCCAATTTATTTCGCAATCGTTATTTTTACCACGTTGTAATGCTAAAAAAAACGTACATTATACATTTTAATTATATAAAAAAGAGCAAATTTAAGTAAATTATATTCCTTACCAAGATAAGAAAATTTAGCATTTTAAAAACAGATTTCTTGAAACAGTAACTTGAAATTTTCCTGTTGATTTGAAAAAAAAGTAAAAACTAAATACTTATTTTGTAAAAGATGAATTTTAAATATGCAGTAAAAATATTTTTCGTTTATATTCAACATAAAATTAAAAATACACCATAAGTATAAAGAAAAAACTTCCTTAAAAGTCTAGAATTCGAATGAAAGTTTTGTTTATTACAATATAGTTAGTAATATAATGGAGCTTTTGAAAACACTAAAATATAGTTTAGCATTAACGTGTATAACAAATATTAATGAATTTTCTCACTACACTCTACATGCTTTTAGTTATAATTAAAACTTTTTATGCTTTCTTCATTCCTGTATCCATATTTGAGAGTGAAGAGTAATTGTTACGCTATGTTATATTTATCTTAAATAAATAGTTAACCCACAGAGGTGTAATTAGGGAAGACATACTGCAGATTAAATAAATCAACGTGACTTCCTTTTCTGTTATTTTCAGCATTATATTTTGCATTTAATAAAGTAATTTGGTTAGTTTATTTAGTTGAGAAAATCATTTATCTCTTTTATAAAATACTTTTTATTAAATATATATTCTTTATTTGACAGCTATTTTGGTGCAATATTTCCTTTTATTGGACTAGTATTTTAGCCTCAGTAGCTCAGTCTAAAATGCGAATCACATTTCTGGAGGGTTAAGAATTCAAGACTTAATACATACCAATGACTTATAAACGTAAAATACGTTACTATCAATTAAAAAACTAAATACTTAATCTATTTTTAATTTAATGAGTGGAATATTCCTAGTAATTAGATTAGTGAATGCTGAGGTAGAACAGCAAAAAAAGACGAATCCTGAAAACCATATTACTCATAATTATATCCTTCTATAACTTTGGTTAAATATGTTACTTGATGAAAGGAAATCATATAAAATATATTTACACTTTTACATGTACAGATTTCTTGTGTTGCAACGAAATATGTTCAAAAGTTTTCACTATTACACTAGAAAGTCACATGTTCTTCAAAGGGAAAAGGAAAGATCTGCAACTTTTTCAAGACGTGCATGGCCTTAACTTCCTAATAAAAATAATACTAATATTTATTTCGGTTTATAATTAAAAAATTGAAATTTCAAAAGTATAAGATGTTAGAAAGCTATCATATAATGATGTTGTGAAACCTCTAGATTCTAATGGAATAGTACAAGACACATAAGTTTGTCAAATTTTAGGAAATTCAGAACAAGAAAGGGATTTGTGTAGGTATCCTTTTGACAGAGGCCCAAACAATTGGACTCAAGAGAAGTTACTTGGTGCAAATTTTATAAATCTTCTTACCACCACAGAACGAGAAATATTTGATATATATATATATAATGGCAAGCCTGTTGAGGCCAGTCAAAGAGTTCCTGTCACCAGCGAATGTAATAGAAAATCTTGGTATTTTAGCCTGACACCATTGATGAGCTTGATACATCAAGTATTTCAACTTATTTTATGATTTTGTTCAAGAAAAAACAGTTCCAGATAAGTTAGTATTAAGTACCAATGACTTACACCAGGTCATGTTGAGATAACACAAAAAGTTAAGACACCAGATATAAATGAGCGAAGACTTACCGTATAGCATACATTTTTTCATTTACAAATTTAATATAGCACAATCTGGTGACACAAATAAAATATATATTCAATCTCAATATGGAGACTCCGTAAACCTCTGAAATATGGAAGCAACTCCCGCTGATGACGCTATCTTCAGATAGACAAAAAAAGTTGAGCGTTCCCTGCCTCTGCTGAAGTTCTCTTCGCTTAGTCTTTCCTCCGAATGGGCCTTCAAATTTGCTGAGCAAAATTTCCAAAAGCTGCTGTTGTCAAGTCCAAAGACGACTGACCTTCTTTAGCCACCCCTCTTGTCCAATGGAGTCGAAGGGGGGTCACTGACAACTCCCTCGTCCCTCAGTCAGTCTCCCGCGCTGGAGTTGTCCAGAAGTGTTACTAATTGTTACAAGACTGAAGACAGGCAAAGATCTGTCGTGTTCACTAATGGTGGCTGGGGGTTTTGTGATTGCGATGTCCTCCAAGTTCAAACGATACATCTATAGGTGGAAGGTCAAGTCTAGAAGACTTTTACTTTTTTCTGCTTCTAAATTATGAGGACTAAGCGTTGGCAATGTTACTCGCGTCCGTAGTGTTCGCTAAGCTACACGTGCTACTTGGGTAGTCTAAATGAGCAGCAGCTTTGTAGCCGTTTTTGGCATAAAAATATGTCTGCATTGGCAGCTGCATTAAAAAATTTGTTTTGGTTTACAACAAGTTTTTAAAAAATATCAAACTTTGAATAGATACAAAGATTTTCAGTTTACTTTATTCCATAAAGTAATTTTTAAAAGATTAATTCCATACAATTGGAAATGTTTATTCATCAAACCGTTTTACTAATACTTCCTTAGAATCCAGGCTATTCAGTGGGTACATAAATGAGGTAATTTTCAAGTAATCTTCTAACCAAAGAAACGTTTTAGTGTTTACATTCTGCAACGTCTGAGAATATATTATATTTACTTTAACGCTTAATGCTTGTTTACTTAGGTTAATTTCATTTAAAATATGAGAATATCAAGTGTCAACCTGATTCATGAGTTTGTAAGGATTTATTTAAATATGGATTGTACTATTTTCAATACCTTCTACATGATTTATAACACTTGGCATGCGGGTATACTTCATCGCCGACTTACACGTTCAGCGGGCGTTTTTTCGTGAATCCCGCGAAAGTTTAGTATTCAGAAAAATCGCAGTAAATCGAAATCTACTTTGTTTTTATGAACAAAACTTTTTTTTATTTTACACTTTAATATATACTGTATGATTATTTAACAAAAAAAATATTTTTACGAAATCACAAAAATAAACAATTTTTAAAATTAAAGTCCGATAATCTGCCAGCGCATATTTCTTCATCACTATCTTTGTCCCAACGGCTAATTTTATCAATTTTCTATTCAACAATAAAAACCCAAGCTTCAAATTGACAAAACACGACTTGTAAGTTCTGGAGCTAGGAATACTATTGAAGACGAAACAACGCAACAAAAGACCGAGTAACTCGTCAATCATAACTTGTGGAAAGAAAAAATGCAAAGCGTTGCATAGCAACGCAAACAACACGCATATAGTTATCACACATACATATAATTATACGTATTTAGTAGATTTGTGGTAGTTAGCGGGTATCACCACAAATCTACTAAATACTTATTTTTACGTGACTCGCGCTCTAGTGACAGACTGCAAGAAAACGTAAACATACGTTGCCCACACGCGAACATCAGTCGAGACATTAGTTAACATCAGTCGAGAATTAATATGATTTTTCCAATCATATCAAGATCTGTAAGTAATATCTATGTAAGCACATCCGCAACTAGTAGGTGTTTATTGTAGGTTGAATGCATGTACGCAGGCAGTAATTTTTAGGGTGGCCGATGGAATAAATTACGTTAAAATAAAGAAATTGAATATCTTTAAAGTAAAAGAGAGTTTTAAGGAAAATATTTAGTAATAAAATCTGTGTCTATTATCTGGCTTGTTGAGTTCAGAAATAACTGTCATACGTCTGTTGTTTTTAATGGACACCAGGGTAAACCGTGAGGAGGAAGTGACGCATAGGGGGCGGGGCTTAAGTGTCATGGCCGCCACCGAAAGAGCCGCCATGTTGGATTTTGGAAACCGGAAGTGCCGCCATGTTGGTTTGGACTTTTTCGATCATTTTCGTACCACGTGCAATAGATTCGGGACTTATATTATGAAAATATTTGGCGAACATATTCGACACTTAAAAACTTTGAGGATACCATGTGGGATATAGTATGAATACGGGAAATAATTAAAACTTTTGACGAGGTATACAGAAAATATGTTAAACTTTTTTGGACATATTCGGCGCTTAGAAAATTTTTGCGGATACCACGAGGGATATATATTCGGTACTTGTAATTTTTTTTTAAATTTTTTTCTTGGACGCCGCAAGGGATATATTTGGGACTTAGAAAATTCTTTTAACTTTTGTATATACCACGAAGGATATATTCGGTACTGAGAATTTTTTTTAGAGTTTTCTTGGACTCTTCACAAATACTGCATTTAAAAAATAATTTCTTTGCAATGGTTTTAAAAGATATTCTTACTTAAAATTTTCAGAAATACAAAATAAACAAAGTCCAAACACACTATAATAAGAAGTAAAAAGTAAGCTTTAATGTATAATTTTGATATTAATTATTCTGCCTTTCTTTATATAATATTAATAACGACCGAAAAGAAATTATGTAAAAACAAATTTATCAGATATCATTGATGGACCATAAATAAGTAAAAGATTGCAGTTTTAAATTAAGAAATTGAATGTCTGATTGAATAAAAGGGAGTTTTAGGGAAAATATTTAGTAAGAGAAGCTGTTTTTTCACTCTGGCTTTTTGAGTTCAGAAATAATTACTGTCATAAGTCTGTTAGTTTTTAATGGATACCTCTTCACACATTTTGCTTTTAAAAAAAGAGATTTTTGTAATGGTTTTAAAAGATATTCTTATTTAAAATTTTCAGAAATACCAAATAAATACAGTGAAAACACATTGTAATAAGAAGTAAAATATAAGCTATAATGTATAATTTTGATACTTAATAATTCTGCCTCTCTTTGGATAATATTAATAAAAACCGAAAAGAAGTTATTTAAAAATAAATTTATCGCATATCATTGATGGACCAATAAATAAATAAGCATAAAGACTGCATTTTTTTATGTATTTAGCTACTTTTTTTAAATGATAGCTATTTGAAAAAAACTAGAAATAAATATCTGTATACCTTTTTATAACATTTTAACCTTTCAATTATATAGAAAAAATATATAAATATAATAATAAGCTACTCAGCTATTCGTCTAATCAAGGCCTTCTTAAGCTGTAGGGTGCTACCCCAACTGAGGTCGTTGGTCCTATAGCAAGATTCGGCAAAAACTTGATATTGCTTTAACTTGTTATAATAATTTTAAAATTATCAACTATTTTAACTTAATGTATCTGAAAGTAAATAATATGCAGACAAATGATAACATTTCGTGGTATTATTGTATCAAAGATACATTTATTTTACTTGCTTTGCTGGTGATGCTGTCAGTTCATCAAACGCACTGTATGAGCAAGATAAGTGGTTTGGTAGCACAATGCGAGCTGGAGTTTTATCAGTAGTGACATTCCAAGTGGCTATATGTAATGGGCATACTATAGTTCATGTTTGAATTCACCCAAGCAATTTACATTTATTATTGTATTATAAATTTAAGTTTGTTACTTATTATACATTTTTACATTGCTCTATGTTTTAAAATTAAAAATTAAAGTTAACGACCTAAAACTGCAATAGTATATTACAGCACAAGTGACGAAACTGAAAGTTTCACTTATGCGTGTGTTGGCTTTGAACAATGTTTCGGAGGCTCCAGAAAATTTTCGTAAATATGAGTTCCCCACGCCAAAACCTTTAAGGTCTATGCTACCCAGACCAAAACCTTTAAGCTCTAATCCCAGGTCTAAGCTATAAATCTGTAGTAAATTCGCTTTGGTAGGCGGATTCTAAACATGGTTGGCGACCGAATATTATCTTGCAAGCAGGCTGTTATCATCCTAGAATCGTCCCTGTATATAAGTACATGCAAATAATCGGATCATAAATATTTTGTCAAATTTTGATTCGTTGCTGACAATAAGAAATCAGAATTCTTATATTTATCTCATATTATATATTTGAACTCATACTTAGTACTCTTATTTACGTACCAACAAAACTATTCTTGAGTACCCAACAAAGATGACTTACTTTGGAAATCATTAAGTTTATAGCCATTTATCTGTTTATTACATTTAAAGAGATTAGTTGAGCTATAAGCTTAATATTTGATCTATTCTGTTATGAAATCCTCCCCTGATTTAATCACCCCCAAATCATTTTGCGTTAGACAAATGATATCAAACTAGAAAAGGGCTGACCGGTACCACATATTGGTAAAATGACTTTTGTAAAGTTTAGAAATTTTCCAGATGTTTCTGAAGCTCTCGGCAAAGAAAATTCACGGAAAATCCCATCATATTTTATTGAAGTTTGCTCCCAGTTGTCATATAATTTCGTAGAACATGCTCAAAACTGATTTCTGACTATTGCGTGTACGTATCTTCTAACAACATTTCTTTATGTAAGATATAAATAATTTAATAGAATAACATGGTTTTTAATGTTGGGCAATTTATTGGAATGATTATAATGTTTTATATTTGAAAGTCAAGTTTCATAAAGTAGTTTCCTTAAAGTAAAGGATCTTAAAAACCTTAATTATTAGAAAATGCTAGATATTTAAGGTGTGTATTAATTGTTCATTTAACATAACTATTAATGGGGAACTTTCATAAGACAAAACATTATTATATTACATGGTTAGAGGGAAAAGCTTAAAGGGAAAGCTCAGGGTTACAGTTCAAGTACTCAGTATAGAGTGGAGGCTCACTTATACGAAATATCCAGTTATACGAAGTACTTCTCTGTCAAGACTCTCCTAACATCTGTGTTCTAAATTATTTACATATTCGACTATTTAGTTGTAAAGAGTTGACTTATATAAAGGGATGTTCGATCCCCACCTAAATTTTTGAAAGTACATTTTATTTAGTTATACGAATAAAGCAATATAGTAAATATAGTTAAAGTAATGGTATCATGAAAGAAATTAATGGAGTATTTATCTAAAAGATATCGACATCAATTCTGCATTTTTTCAAAAGTTTAAAAAGGACGATAGGCAAAAAACAATGTCGGATTAATCGAAAAATATATTTCCATCAAATGAATCATGTATGTATCTACATTTTAGTACTGAATGTCAACACTTAAAAAAAAACATGTACGAAGTATTCATTTATTTGAAGAATTATTCTGTTCGCTTGGTCTTCGTAAAAATAATTTTTCACTTTATTTTTAATAAACTTTTATATTAGTATTACACTATGAATTTGTATTCACACTTTTATGTTTATTATTTTTATATGAAATTCTTTATAGTCATATAAAAGTAATAAACGTTTTGTGATATAAGCACCTACTATTTTATTTTATAAGCTTGGAATATTTTTAAATATAAAAATAAATTGTATACTCAATACAATTAGTTAGAAATTATTCCTTAAATATTTTTCTGTTACGGAATAACCTCTTTAATGTAGAAAATATAAGGTGATTAATGTGTTACTATTTATTGTACACTATAATATATTCTACTCTTTATAAAACTGCTGCTGCTTTATATACATGTTTTACTATAAAATACGTTAACAATTAGCATACAAGTGCACTTTTCCTTGATTTCTATACAAAGCTGTTGTTTGAATGAAAAGAGATATAATCAAGCATTTTATTTATATAGTGAATCTATCTTTAAAATATATTTAGAGAAACAAAATTGTAATTGTAAAAAAATCTAATTGGAAAATAATTATGCCTTATGTGTAAAATTTAGAAGCTTCAAAATGAAGACGTTCACAAATGTAGTTACCCTTAGGAGGTAATTTGTAAAACTGAGATAGATTGTGACAAGGCAAGAGGGGTAACAATACTTGTGATGTTCCATATTTTTATTAAAATACAAACGTTAAAACCAGTAGACTAAAAAAACTTTAAAATTAAGTTACCATAATTTTAAAGAAAAACATAAAGTTGAAAGCAAAATATATTGAATTTCATTTTAAATTACCAAAATCCTACTCTTTTTGATTACCCTTTTATATTAATATTTTTTGTAATTGTATATTATGTTTCTGTTGTAAACTTATCCTTATTTCATACAAAAGAAAATTCTTATTTCCTTTTTCCTATTTTCATACAAAGAAGTACCCGAATTATCATTATTGTTATATTTACTAATATCATTGACACTAATTTAAAAAATAAAATTGTAATATGATCTATAAGGTAGCTCTTTCTTTCTGAACTGCAAGTATATGTTGAAGTGGGATACTTTGTGACAAAGGGGAGAAGGGGAGATCCAAAATATTGAAAAACTGTCGAACATCATTTACAAACAGTCCCTATCTATAGCCCATTATGCAATGTACAATACCAAAATTATATTTAAGTTAAGTATCTTACTCAGACTTAATTAAAATCTTAATGTGCAAAATGTTTCCTCCTCAAGTACATAGCATAGGGTGGAGGTCCACTTATACGAAATATTCAGTTACACGAAGTACTTCTCTGGCAATAATCTCCTAATGCCTGTGTTCTAAATTAATTATTTATTCGACTATTTAGTAGCAAAGAGTTCACTTATATAAAAGAATGTTCGATTCCCGTCTAAATTTTTGAACGTACATTTTATTTAGCTATACGAAGAATGCAAAAATGTTTCATTAATAGACTTGTATGTCAACATAATAAACTATTTATTTATACTAATATTCAAGAAAAAAAAATCACTTATGTAAAAAAAAATGTTCGAACCTTTACATAAATTTTATTCAGTTACAGGAATTTGGTATA
>CM063505.1:34180670-34185670 GCA_032207245.1 Pardosa pseudoannulata | reverse complement strand
ATTTCCTGCAAAATTTTATCTTTGTATTAAAAACAGTGTTGTTCAAAATATTCAGTAAGAAATATCAATTAAAAATTACTTGATAATTATTAATAGGACATGCTTTACTTCACTGGATATCTACTTTTTATATTAAAAATATTTTTAGTATGAGAGCTATTTAATTAAATTAGCCCATAGTTTTATTAAAAAAATAAATATTTTTACATCTGTTTAAATCTATTACGTTTGTTTTAAATAATATTCATTAAGTATTTTAACATAATAATATTTAACTTCTTAAAATTTTACAGCATTTCTTAGGAAATTTTTAATTGTGTGCGGTCTATATATAAAATGGAAACCTAATCATAGCTAAAACACTATCTGTATAGATAAGTTGTATTTTGCTAGCACGATAGATTTGATTAACATTTTAGTAAGGTTATACTAATCAATATCTTTATAGTGATAATACATTAGTAATATAAATAATATTAGTCACAGAGCATCTACGTATGCTTTACCTCAATAGAAATCTACTTTTTGTATAAAAAATATTTTCAGTATGAAAACTATTTAATTAAATTAGCCCATAGTTTTATTAAAAAGAATAAAATGTTTTATATCTGTTTTAATTTATTACGTTTGTTTTAAATAAAATATATTAAGTGTTTTAACTATTCCTTCTTAAAATTTTACAGCATTTCTTAGGTGATTTTTAATTGTGTGTGGTCTATATATAAAATGAAAACCTAATCATAGCTAAAACAACACTCTCTGTATAGATAAGTTGTATTTTGCAAGCACGATAGATTTTAATCATATTTTAGTAAGGTTATACTACTAATTATCTTTATAGTTATAATACATTAGTAATATATATACTATTATTCATAGGACATGTACATATGCTTTACCTCAATAGACATCTACTTTTTATATAAAAAATAGTTTCAGTATGAAAACTATTTATTTAAATTAGTCCACAGTTTTATTGAAAATAATAATTTTTTTACATCTGTTTTAATTTATTGTGTTTGTTTTAAATAAAATATATTAAGTGTTTTTAACCATCCCTTCTTAAAATTTTACAGCATTTCTTAGGAGATTTTTAATTGTGTGTGGTCTATATATAAAATGAAAACCTAATCATAGCTAAAACAACATTATCTGTATAGATAAGTTGTATTTTGCTAGCACGATAGATTTTAATAACATTTTAGTAAGGTTATACTAATCAATATCTTTACAGTTATAATACTATTAGTCAGAGGACATGTACATATGCTTTACCTCAATAGAAATCTACTTTTTATATAAAAATATTTTTAGTATGATAACTTTTTAATTAAATTAGCCCATAGTTTTATTAAAAAGAATAAAATATTTTACATCTGTTTTAATTTACTACGTTTGTTTTAAATAAAATATATTAACTGTTTTAACTATTCATTCTTAAAATTTGACACAATTTCTTGGGAGATTTTTAATTGTGTGTAGCCTATATATAAAATGAAAACCTAATCATAGCTAAAACAACATTATCTGTATAGATAAGTTGTATTTTACTAGCACGAGAGATTTTAATAATATTTTAGTAAGGTTGTACTAATCAGTATCTTTATATTTTTAATACATTAGTAATATATATATACCATAAGTCATACTACATGTACATATGCTTTACCTCAATAGACATCTACTTTTTATATTAAAAATATTTTCAGCATGAGAACTATTTAATTAAATTAGCCCATAGTTATATTAAAAAGAATAAAATTTTTTACATCTGTTTTAATTTATTACGTTTGTTTTAAATAAAATATATTAAGTGTTTTAATTATTCCTTCTTAAAATTTTACAGCATTTCTTGGGAGATTTTTAATTGTGTGTGGTCTATATATAAAATGAAAACCTAATCATAGCTAAAACAACACTCTCTGTATAGATAAGTTGTATTTTGCTAGCACGATAGATTTTAATAACATTTTAGTAGTTTTACTAATAAATATCTTTATAGTTATAATACAATAGTAATATATATGCTATTAGTCATAAGACATGTACATATGCTTTACCTCAATAGACATCTACTTTTTATATTAAAAATATTTTCAGTATGAAAACTATTTAATTAAATTAGCCCATAGTTTTATTAAAAAGAATAAAATGTTTTACATCTGTTTTAATTTATTACGTTTGTTTTAAATAAAATATATTAAGTGTTTTAACTATCCCTTCTTAAAATTTTATAGCATTTCTTAGGAGATTTTTAATTGTGTGTGGCCTATATATAAAATGAAAACTTAATCAAAGCTAAAACAACATTATCTGTATAGATAAGTTGTATTTTGCTAGCACGATAGATATTAATAACATTTTAGTAAGGTTGTATAAATCAATATCTTTACAGTTATAATACTATTAGTGATAGGACATGTACATATGCTTTACCTAAATAGAAATCTACTTTTTATATAAAAATATTTCCAGTGTGAAAAGTATTTAATTATATTAGCCCATAGTTTTATTGAAAAGAATTTTTTTTTTACATCTGTTTTAATTTATTACGTTTGTTTTAAATAAAATATATTAAGTGTTTTAACTATCCCTTCTTAAAATTTTATAGCATTTCTTAGGAGATTTTTAATTGCGTGTGGTCCATATGTAAATTGAAAACTTAATCATAGCCAAAACAATACATTTAAACCATTATCTGTATAAATAAGTTGTATTTTGCTAGCACGATATATTTTAATAACATTTTATTAAGCTTATACTAATCCATATCTTTATAGTTATAGCTAATATTTTTTTAAACTATTGAGTTTCAGATCAATATTTTTTAACTTTTAGGCCTCAAATGGATTTTTTTCACAGGTTCTTAAATTAGGACGATAGATAATTTGTATTATAATACTTCGCATTAGCGTACTGTGTTTATAAAGAAATTTTATTTTGAAATATCCCTTTATATAAATGACTTAAAATTATTTTTAGCAAATTTTCACTAAGCCTTTCAATATTAAAGTAAAAATTTTGTATAGAGTTAGTCCATAAATAGAATGTCAAATTTATACTTATACTGACACTATTACAAATTTTAGAATAGAATGAAACAGTCGAATATTTTGTTTCATAAATATCCATTTAGTAGCACCTAAGTTTATGTTAGATGCAATACGTTTATTTAGTAAGTTAAAGTTAAATTTAAATGGCTTATTTGAAAATGTTTGTTGCTAATGTAAGTTCAATAATACTTTTTGTATTCTCCAATCTGTGTTGCAGTAAATGTTTAGCTTGAGTAAACTCTCTCAATGGGATTTAACATTTACTTAGATTACACACAAGCGGGCATTCTGAAAACATTTTTGTGTAAAACTAGCTACTAGGAAGTGCATTGAATGCTAGACTATTGTCTTTGATTCTTTGAAAAAAATATCAATGTAGCAATCTGTTTTTTTTAAATATTTTTTCAGAATATAACATAATAAAAATTTAGAGATTTAAAAAAAAAATGCTTAATCAGTTTTACCCAAATTAATTCATTTTATATATACATTTTTGATATTTAATGGAATAACTAATTGGAAGTCGCTGTCTGTGGTTATCAGAAATCCATAACCATCTCTGTGTATATTTTGTAGAAGCAGACGTTAGGAAAAGCTTTATTAACATTCAATGAAAAGTAAAAGTAACAAAACATTTCTGTTAATAAGAATCTCAATTTTCAAACTCAATAAATAGTAGTACACCACTATCCTTTCATATTTGTTATTGAATATAACAGTCATCTGGTGTTAGTCGCAACATATAGTTTTAAAACTCAGAGTTTACCTAACTAGTCTTCCTCATTATGTGGTGTACAGGGCCACATATATTCCTAAAAATAACAGAAATTATTGCAAATGTCTCTTTGCTTAAAAAAACAGACTTCGTACTTGAATGGACAGTAATTTATTCAGTCAGGTTAAACGTCTTGGCATTGAAGTGCAGGCTTGACAAACTTTAAACACAATATACAACACTTGACATTAAGTAAAACAGCTCACTAATAAAATTCCATAAAATGTTAAATACATGAACTTGATAAACTTGAATAAAACTCGATAAAGAACAAATCCACCCTTTCAAAAATGAAATCTATCAACACATTAACTCAGAAAGGTAAAAATTCGACTGCCAGCAAGTTGCAGTCACTCCAAATACCCCTCGAATGCAACTACACGCCTGTACGTCGGCATAAACACTGACTAGCAACACCTCTCTCTGAATTCCAGAAAACTCGACCAGTATCGCTATCTATCGAAAAAAAAACTAAACAAAACTCGAACAAGGACAATTTCAAACTTAACAACAAATATGAGAATTTGTTTTACGATAACCCAGAGTTAAAGTCCATGCATCACCAACTTGTTAATGATCTCAGTCATCACAACAGTGACCCATAACTGCTACTAAGCCACTGCTGAACGAGAGGTTCATCATGGTTCGAAGATTGTTGTGGTCCAACCCAGTTAAGAGCAAACTCTACAAAGGTAAGCTCAAGACTAGCAGGAAGAACGCTAGGAGAAGATCACTCAGGTACAATGGGTGCTTGGAAACCGTTTCCAAATCCTAAATTGACCCCTGGGAGGGTTAACAACGAATAAACATAAATGTAGGTTTAGTAATAAATAAATTACTACCCATCAAGTCAGGTTAAGCTGTTATCCCATTTGCTCACCACAGCAAGAGTCGTCTTTTCGAGGGAAGAGTTGACGAGGTGAGAGTAATTCTGATCATTCCGCTCTTTTTATTAGAAATACCCTCCTGATGGACTGAGGGATGTTTTCTACCTAAATTTTTCTTCAGAATTAAAGGAAACAGCATACAAAATATATTTGCATTTGACCACAAAATATTTTAATCACTTTCGAAATATTTCGGATTTTATCCGGGTAACGAAGAATATTTGAAAAATAAATTCCACTATTTTATTAAAAAAAAGATAAAAAAAATATCTAATTACAAACACT
>CM063505.1:34165670-34178170 GCA_032207245.1 Pardosa pseudoannulata | reverse complement strand
GTATTTTAAGTTATGTTTTGCGGTAAGCAAAGTCATGAAAAAATTAATTTTGATAGAATTGAATAAACAACTAAATATACTGGAAAATCTATATAATAATAATAATAATATCAATAATAATATCTTTAAGTGTAAAATCTGTGGAGTTAGATTAATGATATCATAAATATAAGAAGTCATATTAATAAGATTTTCAAATTATTAAGGTAGGCAAAATTTTCAAATAACTTACGGCTTGTAAAATAAGTATCCAGTTTATAATTTACTTTCGACTTACATTAACATACTATGACTCAGATTCTAAAGGAGGTAAAGACAAAATTCGAGTGGTAAAGTAAAAATAAATCATTATATTCTAATTATATAATGAAATAAGAAAATAAAAAATTAGGTAGAAATAAGGTGTACAGATACTTTGTTACACTTTATCTTCTAAGCAAATGAACTTATTAATTGATAAATAACTGAAATTTACTGATATACATGAAACTAATTAGAATTACTAAATCAAACCCACGTTGCGCAAATGAAGAAATAATTATATACAAACAAACAATGTGAAACGGTTGATATTTCTCTTGTTAAAAGTTTTAAAAGGAAAAATTCTATTATGGAAGTCCCTTTATTATATTCTTATTTTGTAAGAAACTTCAAAATAAGAGAAAACAAAATGGTTTTTGTTGTATATACTTCACTTAAATATATTTGTGAAAATAGTATGAAGTGTAAAAATTAATGACTCTCTGGAAGAAATAGCTACTCAAACAAAGGCTTGCGTATATCCATACCTTATTTTTAATTTCTTTTAGTCATTAACTGTAGATCAAAAGTTTTTGCTATCTATACGTCATACATTCTCGCTAATAAACAGTATTTCTCCCAGGAATAAATATTCCAGAAGATGGATAGTTCTGAAACTTTGTACAGAATTTATATTCTAAAAATTTTCTAAAGTTGATGCTCTCTTCTGAGATCAATTGATTTTAATTAAATTTTTAATTACCTTTGTTTTTCAGAGTTCACATATTTCCTTAGCAGGTCGGTAGATTTTTCGTCAATTTGAAGTGATGAATGTCAAACAGAAAACTTTTGGTTCAAAATAAATGCAAAACTTTAAGTGAAATATCGAATTTTCTGCTGCATCGCTTTATTTAATAAGTTCGATCAATATTTTGAATATATCACAGGGATAACGCAGAACTGGCCTGCATTAATTTGTAGTTGGTGTGACTGAACCATTTAAAAATTTAATGACTTTTAATAGAATGTTAATCGTCGTAACCAAGAAAACAAATTAACGATATCTCCGTGTTAGTTAAAATATGGATATAGTTATTGGAGGGTTAATAGCATTTTTTGTGACTGATTTTTGGAAGAAAATAAGATATTACAAAACACTTCAACGAAAATGTGATGCATTAAGAATTTAGTGAATATTCAATCCCCGTTCTCCTTATCGCTCTTCTTTAGGGTTTTATAGTTCTATCCCTGGTTCTGTGTCTCTTTCAACCTCACCTTCTTTCCCTGTGTTTGGGTGTATTGGTTCGTGTTCACCATGCAATACCTGATGCATCTCAATGCTTCTCAAATCTTTCTTCCCAGTGTAATTTTAGTGTAATAATATTGCATTATTATATATATTTAGTTTTTTAAATCTCTGCATAAATCTCTATGTGTTTGGGTGTATTGATTCGTGTTCGCCATGCAATATTACATGAATGCATCAATTTTCTTAAAACTTTTTCCCAGTGTAATTTTAGTGTAGTAATATTGCATTATTATATATTTACAGTCTTTTAAATCTCTGCATAAATCTCACTGTGTTTGGGTGCATTGGTTCGTGTTCGCCATGCAATACTACATGAATGCATCAATCTTCCAAAAACTTTCTTCCCAGTGTAATTTTAGTGTAATAATATTGCATTATTATATATTTTCAGTTTTTTAAATCTCTGCATAAATCTCACTGTGTTTTGGGTGTATTGGTTTGTGTTTGCCATGCAATTCTACAGGAATGCATCAATCTTCTCAAAACTTTCTTCCCAGTGTAATCTCATTGTAGTAATATTGCATTATTATATATTTATAGTCTTTTAAATTTCTGCATAAATCTCACTGTGTTTTGGGTGTATTGGTTCGTGTTCGCCATGCAATACTACATGAATGCATCAACCTTCCAAAAACTTTCTTCCCAGTGTAATTTTAGTGTAATAATATTTCATTATTATATATTTCCAGTTTTTTAAATCTCTGCATAAATGTATGCCTGTATTGACAGCTAATTTAGTAATAAAAATATTCTTAAAACTTTGTTGTTCATTTAGGTCAAACTCAGGGATGTTTAGGGAAGTCAAATTTTGCAGATGTCAACCCAGTGTAATTTTAGTAATAATATTGCATTACTATATATTTTCAGTTTTTTAAATCTCTTCATAAAGGAATGTCTGTATTGCCAGCTAATTTATTAATAAAAAATCTCCTTAAAACTTGACTTAGTGATTTAGGTCAAACTCAGGGAAATTTAAGGAGGTCAAATTTTGCAGATGTCAACGCAGTGTAATTTTAGAGTAATAATATTGCATTATTATATTTTTTTAGATTTTAAACCTCTTCATAAAGGTATGGTTGTATTGCCAGCTAATTTAGTAATAAAAAATCTTCTTAAAACTTGACTTGGTGATTTAGGTCAAGCTCAGAGAAATTTAGGGAATTCAAATTTTGCAGATGTCAAGAGGTAGTGGTTTGGTTAGGTTTTGAGTGGTACAGTCTACTGTTTTGCACAAGAGGGGTAATGAGACCGGGAACTACTGCTTAAAGCCGATTCCGAACAGCTACGAATATCCATGCCAGTAGCGGGATTCGATTCCTCGCAATGTGGTTCGTTGCGGTAGCACACTCTCATTCTGCCATCGTTCGTCCGAGAGGTTGTGGAAATAAAACAATTTTCTTAATTTAAATAGAGTTTTGTCTTTTTTATCTTATCATTTTTTGTTAAATTCTCGCTTAAATAACGTATTAATATAAAACATATTAGGACAATCTTATCATGTTTAAAATATTATCTGATATTACAATACTTCTTACCTTTTAGTCACAGTTACCTATTTATATTGTGATTTTTAATTTAGTATAATTCTTTTGAATTCAGTTACAGCATATTTATTTATTAAATGTCTACAATATTATTTCGTAGCTAATGGCACATTCATGTGACTAATAATTTATTTTTATATACGTATGTTCTAGTTACATGATCTGTTAAAACATAGAGGTGCTTTCGTTAGTCTACAAAGATAAATTATCAAATGTCGCCAAATATTGCCAAGTATACTTCCTTTAAGGTCCTGACAAAAATAAAATTTAAGTGAATGGGTTATTTATCTTATAAGAAGGAATATTTTTATACACGAAAATACCTTTATTGTAATTGTATTTAAAATAATTTGAATTAAAAAATATCTAACAGTCATATAAGAACTTTAAACTCCGAGATGGAAGGCAATGTACAAAATTTATTACATCACCAACTAAAATAGTAAAGTAATAAAATAAATATCAGATGAAATGTGTATCCAAGAAATGTATTTAATTCTTATGTATTTATTTTACATAAATATATTATATATAATATATTCAAATAAATGATGTAGTATTAATATATAGTTTTGATATTATAAATATATGAATATATATATAGTTAAAGATTGTAATCATTTTATTATACTATAATATAAATTATATTAAAAAGTAACATTCATATAAAGCTAAATAGATCTCATATAAATGTGTTATAATTATTATATAATTATTTAATATATATTTTTAATGTTTATTCATATGTTATTTAAACGTAATAATATATATTTTATAGTATAAATAATATTATAAACTAATAAAACGAATTATATAAAATAAAATGCTCTCATAAATATATATATATATATATAAATATATATATATATATATATATATATATATATATATATATAAATTTATTATAATTATATTATTTCCTATAAATAAATTAGAACTAATAAGATATATAATTATTTCATATAAATTATATATGTTAAATAACTTGGATTTTCATTTCTGTTGGAAATGAAATCATTTCATTATTTCATAATTTAAATGGTCATAAAATAATTAAGTGAATTATATCAAATAAAATAGTTTTATATATAATATATATATATATATATATATATATATATATATATATATTCTAAATAAGATCAAAATTTTAATTTAATCTGCAATTTTTAAAAAATAATTCAAATAGATGTTTTACTTTATGGTTTTTCAAACTCGTATTATTAATATATATATATATATATATATATATATATATATATATATATATATATATATATATATATATATATATAAATATATATATATATATATAATATAAATATATATATATACATATATATATATATATATATATATATATATATATATATATATATATATATATATATATATATATATATATATATATATGTGTGTGTGTATGTGTGTGTGTGTGTATTCAAAATAAGATCAAAATTTTAATTTAATCTGCAATTTTTAAAAAATAATTCAAATAGTTGATTTACTTTATGGTTTTTCAAACTGGTATTATTAATATATACATACATACATACATATATACATACATACATACATACATACATATATATATATATATATATATATATATATATATATATATATATATATATATATATATATATAAATATACATATATATATATATATATATATATATATATATATATATACATACATATATATACATACATATATATATATATATATATATATATATATATATATATATATATATATATATATATATTATATATATATATATAATATATATACATATATATATATAAAATGCACTTTCAGTTCTAAACAAATTGAATTAAATCGTATCAATGATATAAACGTCATGAATTAAATGAATAATATGTACGCCTCTGAGCTTTCTCGGTTTTCCGAATGTGCATGATTTGGAGTGTCGCGTCCGGGCATTGATCTTACCTTCTTTCTCAGTTTCGTCCTCGACCTTGGCCTTGAAATATCATCTCACTCAAGCAAGGGCGCACCCCAACGTAAGGTGCACCTCTCCGGTCACATCCGATCAAAGACCCTCCTCTGGGTCGCCCGTGAACCCGAGCATTCACTTTCCACCCAAGGCCGCGGATGGGTGAACGACACCTCTCGGGGACGACCAAGTTGCTTAGCCCCTCTTGGAGGTCAGTGCCGTTTGAAGTTCAAGGAGAAGGGACCCAGAGTTATTAGAAGGGATCTCATACATTCCGAAGGATACTGATTTATTACTGGAAATGTATTTATGTCGTTGACTTTAATTTTTAATGAACAAGACAAAGAACCAATTTAAATACAATTAAAATGACAGTAATTTATAGAAGGATATTCGAATCCATAGTCAATACAGGAAACATTACCTTATTTATCAAGCCATCATCGGAAATTTTTGATAAGTGGCAATGAGAATACCCAATTATGTAATAAACAGTGCTTTGGCAAATTTCAAAATAATAAAATTTAATAGTTTCCCAAATTTAATAGCAAATTTGGACGCAAATGACATTAATGGATTGATAAATGCAATATTAAATTATATGTAACTGTAAAATATTAAACATCCATTATAAATTTATTTGTTTTATTTCATATTTAATCTATTTTTTTCATAATGGTGAAATTTCACTTAAAATTTCTAATTGACTATAATTAAGGGTGGTCAATATAAAAATCTATCCCTATCAATATGAAAATCTTCATTAAAATAGCCTATTTTTGACACAATATAGAATGTTTACTCCGTTTAGAATAACATTTTTAGTGTATAATTATTAAGCGTCTAACTTTATTAATGATAAAAAAATTCATATTAGTATTACCCTTCACTCTACATAATAATTTAATGAAAATCATTAAAATATACCACAGGAATGTCTCGGGTATTAATAATACTAGCTTTAAAAAACATAAATTAAAACAACTATTTTAGTTATTTTTTTAAAAAATACATATTAAATTCAAATTTTGATCTTAATTAGTACATTTGAATCTAAATAAATATCTCATTAAAAACGTTTTTTATACATGGCATCCTATTATGTTTAAAACAAAAGAAATCACTAACAGGCATAGGTTGCAATATTAAAAGCTGTTTAAACATCATACTTCATACTCTTCATACTCTTAATACCCTTACAATGTGTACCAATGTTACCCGTGATAACATTGTTTTGTCATATTCATCAAAATATAATCGACAGAAATACCTGACATTAATTTATAAATACATGTAACATTAAATTGTATGTCAATGTAAAATACGAATTATAAATTATAATTTCACTTGGTTTATTTAAAACACAATCTCTTTGTTATATTCAGGTTGGTGAAATTTGACTGAAAATTTGTTTCCATCTTTCGAAATCAGAAGTTAACCCTCGTGAGCGAAACTTCAGAGCTCCAAACAGTTCAAACAAACAAACTGAAATTGAGATGTAATGATAATAAAAAAGGGATAAAAGGATGTTATTTATATTATTCTTCTATTATTATTTTGTTTTTAGGGCAACTTGATGCAGAAATTGTCCTATTTGCTTAATTATAAGCTTTTGAATTTTTAATAATAATTCAAAAGATTTATTTTCTTTATATGAAGCATTTTATTTTAAGAGTACACACAAAGTACAAACACATACAAAAAATACCATTAGAATAACTTTTGAGGCTTGTAACTTAGGAACTAATTTTTTATATAAAAAAGAAGCTATTTTCTATTTTCATTCTTTAAAATTATGTTAATATAAGTAACGTCCTTTTAAAAAAAATTTATTTTTTTAATTTTCCATTTCTTGACATTTTTAAAATTGTTTCATATTTTATATTTAGTCTACAGAATAAAACATATTTTAATGCAATTTGATATAAAAATTTACTTTCCAATAAACTTAGTTCAAAAGCTCTTTTTAGCGTAAGTGAATTTCATTTTTTACTTGTATATTTTTATGGTATTATAAAAAAAATCTACATCTCGAAATTATTTTCTACAAAATATTATTTTAAAGATACCGTTCATTTTAAAAAGATCAGAACTTTTTTTGTTTTCGATAAATTAAAAAAAATGGCTGTAATAATAAAACCTTCTAGTCTTTAAATGTACTATATATACTACCTAAACTAAAAAAGAATAAAATATTGAACAATAATAGCCATTCTGCGATTCGTAATAAAATGAAATATTTTGCTTTTAGAATTGTTTTTTAAATAATTCTTTACAAATTATGAAATGTACACTGTAAAAATATTAAATTTAAACAACTTTTAATAGAGCAGCATATACTCATAAGTAATTATACTATTTTTACTATATTAGTTCGTACTATTTTTTAAATATCATAGGATACCATTTATAAAGACGTAAAACCTTCGGGTAAGAGATTTATTTGGTTTCACATTAAATACAATGCTGCAAATTGAATCTTAATGATAGATTAAACTATGATTTCAGTCCGAAAATGCAAATTTATGTTCAAGGCTAAAATATCAGAAAATATTGATCCAAATAATAATTTAATAAAACTAGCAGGTAGTTGAAAATATGGAAGATTGTTTATAGCTAGCTACTTTTGCAAAAAATGAAAGTTGATTATTGTTTAGACGGACTATTTTTATCTGCTCATAAAGAGGAAAAAAATAGTTTAGAAAAATTTTATAAAAAAGAATAAATTGGGTCTGGTGGGGTAAAATGGGTATTTTTTATAATATACTTGAAAGGCACATTATAATTTTTAACAATTATATTTTAGCTTTGTAATATATTTTTAAACATTTGTTGGCAAAATTTATTTTTCTTAAGAAGCTTTATATTTTGCATCTGTCAACATAGATTGCATTGTTTGTAAGTCAAAAATACATTCTTTCTTACTAGGGTCTTAAAAAATTTCAAAAAATAGTATTTTATTTCTTTTTTCGTCAATATTTTTTAATAATCAATTGCAAGGGTTTCACGACAACAGTTTTTCAAAAACAAGCAAGAAATATTTTAAATATTTTATGTTTAATGTTTTTTTTATCATGGGAGAAAATGGGTATGGGTTAGGCTTATATATTATGAAGTTCTAAATTTTTAGATGTAATGACTTAAGCTTCAATTTTAGTGTAAATTATATTACATAGTATTTTTTATAATTTATTTGCTGTGGTATAGACTAAATTAATATAATAGTAAAATTGAGCTTGTGAGCCTAAAAATGCATGTATGTATATGGCTGTTTTGTACATCTGTGACTGGAAACTTTCTTCCACCTTTCACTGAGTATAAAAGTCCAAATTTATATGAAACTTGTACCAGGGGTGGACCACTTGGTGCATTATATGGCTGCACAGAGTCAGGGTGGATCCATGATACAATTATTGAATTTTGGATGGGACATTTTCTCAAACAAGCGAATTAATTGAAAAAAAAACCCATTCTTTTGATATTTGATGGTCTCTTGACATATAAGACAGTAAAACAAGTGATGGACAAAAGAATCACCATTCACTGCAACCCATGAAACACAAGCCATGAGCTGCAACATTTGGATATCGAAGTATTTGCCCCTATGAAGTGTGCCTAGAGAAAAATCCTGAAGATGAGGGTACATGGACAGTAGTCTGCAAAAAGTGTCTAAAGCGACATTCCCTAACCTGCTGAAACAGCTATTTGATACTGAGAAGAAAAAGACTGTTAAACACAAAATAGTGTTAACTGAAAAAGCTGGAGAAATAACAGTAAAGAGTGTTGCACAGACTTCAACAACAAGTAATATGGAAGCTCTTTCTACGCAAACTTCCAGATCATCCACTTCTAAATTTGCCATTTCTTCTCCATATAAAGATATAAAAATGGTCATCCTTGAAACAATTTCACCATTGCAGTTATAAAGTGAACAAACCTTAGAAAATGCCAGACGAAAAAGAAAGCTGGTACAAACTAAGGACGGAGAAGTGATGACTGTTTCTCATGTAGCAAAACGTAGCTCAACTTAATATCAGTGGCCATTACAGTTTTCCAATGTAAATTGTAATTATATCACATATAAATGTGTTTGTAGCTAAAAAATAAAGTTTTAATTAAATTTTGGATAATTAATAACATTTTTAATCAATACCCATCTTACCTCTGAGGTAAAATGGATATAAAATAAGAAGTAAAATATTATAAATTTGTAATTTAAGAAAATGTATAAAACTATTTTAACAATAATATATAGTAATGATAGTAATGAATCCATTGCATGAGTACATGCAAAAAATTGCTTTTTATAGTTTTTAAGGGGAAATAATACTGAATGAAAAATTATGATTTTCTAACTATTTTACACCACTAGACCCTATTGTACTTATAATACTTCCATTTATATATCTTTTCACATAGTTATTTTACAAGATTTTTTATTTCCGTACAAGATATTAGTTATGGAAAAAATGTAAATTTAATTATTTTTATAAAAAATGATTAAAATAGTTCATTTTTATGTTATTTCAAACTGAATTTTCAAGTAATCATCCAACATCTTAGCATTTTGTCTATATTTATCTTTTTTTATAAACAGTGTCCATATTTATATAAAGAATTATGTTATTATATGTATGAATTTCATAGATATAAAATGTAAATAATTTTATATCGTCTAAATGTTTAAGTTTTTTTTTATCATTCTGAATATTGCTAACTAGAATAGTTTATTTATTACAAGCGATTATACTTACATGTTTCACAATTTAATTCATTTATAAATTTACTCGTAAAGTGTTAAATTGGAATGAAATTATAATACTAAATCTAATTATAATAAAAGAATTGAAACACCGTAAACATTTTTTATTTTAAATTTTACAAATTTCCAAAGGATATTTATAGCTCCCGTAGGTGTAAATAGAAATAAAATTGCGCTTGACTGAATGACTCTAATGAAAAATATGCAAGAAATGTAACGTAAATTCAATTAAACATATTCTACTCAGGTGGATAGAACGAGATGAAACAAAATTAAATATAAGCCTATTAAGAGAAATAGAAACCTGTAAGATTCTATTTTAGAACTGGAGAATGTGAGCATGTATAAACAACAGTTACATGCCTAATATGTAGAGACAATGGTATTAAAATCTACGACTAAGATTTATTTAATTTAAATTGTCCGTTTGATAAATATCATAAATTTTTTTATTTATTTTATTTGTAATTATTTATAAGCCTATTAAGAGAAATAGAAAACTGTAAGATTCGTTTTTAAAACTGGAGAATGTGAGAATATATAAACAACAGTCTACTACAAAGATTTATTGAATTTAACACTAGATTGCCCAAGGCAGTCATTTTGGCTGTTTTTTAATTTCAATTAGAAAAACAATTATGAAATATAATGACACAATTTCTTAGAATTTGGTGACTTTTTCTAGAACATATAAATGGGTTTATGAATAATTGTAGCTACTTCCGCCCTCTTTTATTATATATGTCAGACGATATTTCTTTTAATTAGCTCTCTGAAGGCTAATATAATAGCAGTGGTGAATGCATGGTATGTGACTTGGGCCTATTAAAGTTCAAAACGTCTTAAAAATAAAAAATACACTTTATTTCTTCTCATACCTACTACGCACTTACAAACAGCAGCAATTAAAAAAAAAAAGAGAGAGAGCAAGCACGTGCTTTCGTGCTTATATCCACATTTGCTTTTTACACATTTGCATAAATGCTGGAAACTTGTGATAAGTCAGATTGCGAACTGGCTTATTCAGCTCGCAGTGTTCGCAATCCGATTACACTCTTAATCAACGGTTTATGCACGTGCATTCGGATGGAAAGAATATAACCCTTAAATAAGGTGAGCATACTATTTTGCTGACAATATAACATAAAAATTAATTTTAAACAAATTTCTTTACATATTTGTTATTTTTTCACAATGCAGTCATTTTGACTGTTTTTGGGCAGTATAAGTATACAAGAAATCTCGGGCAATCTAGTGTTAAATAGTCTGTTTGATAGAAATCATAAAAATTTTTACTTATTTTATTTTATTTATATTATATAAAAATAGGTAAATTCAGTCTATTTCTGTACAAAACAATGGAACATATTCGTAGAATTACTTTTACTTCCTTTTAAGAAATAGTGCAAGTTTTGTAGTCGCGGATTCTTATTCCTATCAGATTGCTACGAAAATATTTATTTTGACCTAGCCTGGGTCAATTTAGATAAGTTTCCATGTGACGTTTGTACACATGTTTTACACATAACAGAAAAATATTTATCAGTAGAACGTTGAAATTTTGTATGTAGAACTTTAGTAACATCTTGTTAAATACCTTTTTTATTGATGCCGCGGGAGAAAATCGTGGGATGCAATGGGAATCATATCAAAGTAATATTTTTAATACAGATGTTATTGTAGAAGAGAATATTTATATTAAAATATGTGATATTTAATTGTTATATGTTGAGCACCCTGCGGTTTTAATTCTTAGTCGCATAAGCAATCATAAAAATTGCCCTTAAACTATACAGGCTGTTTACTCAATATTTTATATCAGCACATTAAAATTTTCATATATGAGCTCTTCGCTAAATCTCTCTTTCATTTGCTCTTTTAAAATTAGTTTTTATTTTATATTCCTTTTTTTCGCATTTCCTAAAATGAAAAAATATTTTTAAGCATTTAAAAGATTGAAGTAATGAATCGTAATTATTCTTATTTAAAATAAGAATAGTAAAGAATTATTACTTCCAGATACTGAATAACGGCAGTATAACTCAGACGGTAAAATTTACTATAGCTGGCGAAATATTTTTTGTTTCCTCTAAATATTAACAAAATACTGAAACAAAATGACAACACCAAAAGACTTAATGCGTGCAATATCCTCTATAAGATCCCGCCATGATAGAGATGCAGTCCTAAATAACCATTCAAAGGGAAGAAGGTACCAATTAAAAAATAATAACAAGCAATTAAGGTAACCGACCAGGTTCAAATAGCGATTTTCGTGAAAAATATTGGAAATTTTTATATTATTTTGTTTTGAAGATTAGTCCTTTAGCTTTCGAAAACAGCTTTCAGAGTCATTAGAAGTCATGATACAGCATTTTCATCATCACCGGAAGTGTCGAAAAGATACCGGAAGTGAGTACAGTTAAAGAACTTGACTTGAGTGTTAGCATGAAAAACGTCGTAAATAGGGTATTATAGCTTCTAAATAAATAAATTACTCCAGCATATTTCTGAATGTTTATCAAATTATAAAACACTTAATTAATTTATTCAATAAAACCTTTAAATTGAATTTCTGATAAACTGTAATTTTTGCTACTCAACCACACCTCAACAGTCATAAATGCTAAAATACTTTTTAGAATTTAATTAAAATTTAACTGTATGTAAATGATATTATGTA
>CM063505.1:34135670-34160670 GCA_032207245.1 Pardosa pseudoannulata | reverse complement strand
ATATATATATATATATATATATATATATATATATATATATTATATATATATATATATATATATATATATATATATATATATATATATATATATATATATATATATATATATATATATATATATATATATATATATATATATATATATATATATATATATATATATATATATATATATATATATATATATATATATATATATATATATATATATATATATATATATATATATATATATATATATATATATATATATATATATATATATATATATATATATATATATATATATATATATATATATATATATATATATATATATATATATATATATATATATATATATATATATTTAAATATATAATATTATATATATATATAATGTGTAGAATATATAATATAAATATGCATCCATTGACAAGAATAATTTAGAAATTACAGTGACATATTACAGTCGAACTCGTTCATAACGAGCATAAAGGGACCGTAACATTTACTCGTTAAATCCTAGTGCTCGTAATAAACGGGTCCTTAAGGCAGGCGTACAACCAGAAGGGGAGATGCTTGGGAGGTCAAGTCATTGAGTTTAATTAAGATTTAATTAATACTTAACGAACAACTCAGGTCAAAGAATGATCCTCTGAATCCTACTTGATCTCTACTCTTAGTACGTGCAGCTGTTCTCCTCCTCCCACCATACTCCCTGTTACAATAAGCCCCCCCTGTTGCACAGGATTTGCGAACCCTTCCTATTGACACTGGAATGCCGAAGGAATTTTTTACTACAAAAGTATTAAACCGCGGATAAGAAAAAATATGATAAGACGGAAAGACTAGAAAGATAAGAAAAAAGATTGCAAAAGGTAAAATATTAAACCAGGTCTTGCTCGTTAAATGCGACTTCTTTTCCATAGACTTAACATTGATCCAACCAAATATTCGCGCTTCCCTCGGTAAATCCGAATTCTCGTTCAAAGCGTCTTTTATTCTCGTAACCGAGCTCTTTATAAACGAGTTAGACTGTAATATTCATAAATCCATTGAGGACCACTAAGAGTCGACCGTTTTGAAATCCGTTGCGTTTAACGCCATCTAGTAATTAAATCTAGCATTTAAAAATTCAAATAATACGTTCAGATCTCCTATTATGCATATACGACGCTGGTCTCTCAATACGAACCGAGATCATCGCGTGAAGGCGACGCTGGACTGATAAGAGTGAAATCAATGCGTCGAGTATACGAGACGGTGGTCGCGAAGGGGTTAAGAGCTGAAAACAATTTGCAGCGAAAGCTATATCCTCTGGGAGTTGCTGAAGTATTCCAATTATTTAATATTTTCTAATAATTTAAGCGATCTAACTTCTCCCTTATGGATTATGTATAACATTTAGAATTTTTTGACAATTAGTACCAGTTGGTTATATTCATTCAAACTATATATTTCATAGTGAATTTTACTCGAAAAGTTGTAATTCCTTAACAACATTTCAGTTGACAGTTCATTTTACGTTACATTTCATTGCGCATAAATCACTTTTATATTAAGAAACAACAGTTTTGACATATATAATCACAAGCGAATATTTAATAGCCTTTGCAGGTATCATATAATCATATAAATGTTTGAATATAAACTTGCAATTTATTAAACTAGTTTCCAAATCCTCCATTGAAATTAACGCATAATTTTAATAATTGTTAAACTTTAAGGAAGTTTATACCTAAACTTTTATGTATAAGATATCCCCGTGTAGAAATATTCCCCAGATTTTAACCTACAGTACATTTTTATGGAAAAAAACACGGGTGTATTATTTTTAAAGAAAAACGTCCACTCACAACGAAACATTATATATATATATATATATATATATTATATATATATATATATTTATATATTATATATAATATATATATATATGTATATATGTATATATATACATATATATACATATACATAAATATATACATATACAAATATATATATGTACATATACATATACATATACAATATATATATGTATATATATAATATATATAATAAATATATATATATATATATATATATAAAAATATATATATATAATATATATATATACATTAAACGACATAAATATATATTTCTATTATATATAAAACAGATAAGAAGCATATTACATCCATATTGAGAAATATGAACAAAGTATATATTTTGGTGAAGAAAAAACACTAAAAATAAACAAATTATTTATTTAACATTTAAGTTATCTATTCATCAGTAACAAAATGTTTTAATAAAAATATATGGATCATACTATATAGATCATTTTAAAAAATAAAAGAACACATTCCATAAATTTCATATATACGTTTATTTTATACTGGAAAATATAAATACTTTGTTGATTATATAAATTTTTATAGGAAAATTATATTTGTGTCGTATTTTTTTAAACTATATCGTAAATAATTCGATTTTATATAAAAAATATATTAAAATTTATGCAGTCGTTTTAAGTATATATAACAAATTAATATAAAATAAAAACGATATCATTTTGTGTTGAAGTAAATTAATTTACAGAAAAAACTTTGAAAAGGTTTATTTCAGAATATTCTTTAAGATACGAAAAACATAAAAGGCATTATATATAAACATATTTTTAAGTTATTTGAAGAATTATATTTTGTATATCTGAGTCTGAAATTTTAGAGAGAAATCAAAAGACTTTTGTTACGAAAATAGAATATGAAATTTATTTTAAAATAAAATTCTAATACATATATATAATATCCTTACTAGATAACCCAAATAATTATATTGTGTGAATGCATTTGAAATTTCTTTTGTTTTAGATTTGAGTTTCATTCTTTTCTAGGTTCACTTAACAGAAAAAAAATATTAATTAATAAAAAAAGATAAAATAAAAAATAAATTAAAAATATAATAAGAAACACTTCAAGTAAAAAAAGTCATTTTGTCATATTAGTTTTAACTTTTAATCGTTGTTGATAATATGCTGCCTTCCTAACTATCATCGATCAATATATCAATATTTATTGTTTATACTTTGGTAAAATTTGTTCGGTATAAAATTTATTTGGGATGTATGTAATTTTTAAACATATAAATATATTCGTTGTAAAATACTGTGTTAAATATGCTTGAATATTTCAAAATTAATTATGGTACATAGCTAAAAGTCATTACAATTATCGTTAAGTATAATAAATTAATGAATGTACACAGTTAAAACTTTGAAATGTTGAGTATTATTCAGATAGAGCCTTGCTTTGTCAAGCGCTTTTTAAGAACAAAGCCACACAAACCACTAAACAATGCATTATTAAAATAGCCAATGTCAGTCCCTCTTTAGGCATCTTTTAATTGCTGAAATTTTTAGAAAAGAAAATGCGCTCATAAATTGCTTAATTTAGTTCCTTCCTTACAAAGAATTGGTATTCATGAAGTTTAAAATTTCGAATGTTACTTCAGATAGGATAATCTTCGAATAGGATTGAATCTATAGTTATGTACTTCTCAAATCATCTAATGTGACAGCGTTTTATTTGGAGAGATATTTTTCCCCAGGTACTGTTCACTATAGAAACTAATTCAAATTTCATTTTTAATGAGGTAATATGATTTATATATATATATAGCAATATTGAGAAAAACGTTTTTTAATTATATGTTTTCTCTTGTCGAAAGTTTTTTGGGATCCCGAAAATAAACTATCATTGTGATCTAACTGTATGTTGGTAGTATTAAACATGTTTGTTGTAGAATGGTCTATAGCCTTATAGAATTTCGGTTTAACGAGATTTGACTGTATTTAAATACTCCGAATTGCATAGTTAAAAGGAGGCATGCAACTCCTTTATTTGAAATTTCTAACTGTATTTTGGCAGGATTAAACATGTTTTTTGTAGAATAGTCTATAGCCTTATAGAATCTTGCTTTAACGAGATTTGACAGTATTTAAATATTCTGGATTGCATAGTTAAAAGGAGACTTGAAACTCCTTTATTTGAAATTTCTAACTATATCTTGGTAGGATTAAACATGTTTGTTGTAGAATGGTCTATAGTCTTATAGAATTTAGCTTTAACGAAATTTGACTGTATTTAAATATTCCGGATTGCATAGTTAAAATTAGGCATGCAACTCCTTTATTTGTAATTTCTAACTGTATCTTGGTAAGATTAAACATGTCTGTTGTAGAATGGTTTATAGCCTTACAGAATCTTGCTTTAACGAGATTTGACTGTATTTAAATATTCCAGATTGCATAGTTAAAAGGAGGCATGCAACTCCTTTATTTGTAATTTCTAACTGTATCTTGGTAGGGTTAAACATGTTTGTTTTAGAATGGTCTATAGCTTTATAAACGAGATTTGACTGTATTGAAATATTCCGAATTGCATAGTTAAAAGGAGACATGAAATTTCTTTATTTGTAATTTCTAACTGTATTTTGGTAGGATTAAACATGTTTGTTGTAGAATGGTCTATAGTCTTATAGAATTTAGCTTTAACGAGATTTGACTTAATTAAATATTCCGAAATGCACATTTAAAAGGAGACATGAAACTCCTTTATTTGTAATTTCTAACTGTATCTTGGTAGGATTAAACATGTTTGTTGTAGAATGGTCTATAGCCTTATAAACGAGATTTGACTTATTTAAATATTCCGAAATGCATAGTTAAAAGGAGACATGAAACTTCTTTACTTGTAATTTCTAACTGTATCTTGGTAGGATTAAACATGTTTGTTGTAGATGGGCTATATATCTTTATAGAATTTCACTTTAACGAGATTTGACTGTATTTAAATATTGCGAATTGCATCGTTAAAAGGAGACACGAAACTCCTTTATTTGTAATTTCAAAATGCAAACCTTGCTTATTTTCTCCCATTTTTTCAAACACCCAGCAAATTCTAACACTAAAATGAGGCTAGAAATAAAATAATTTTAGGAGGAATAAATTTTGAAAATAATTAGAATTGCTCATCAAAATTAATTTAATTTCTTTTTCCATCTGAATGCACTTCGGAATAATTTTGTATCCTCTCTTCCGATGTAATTAAAATTTTGTTCTTATTCTTCCCTTTGATTATACGTTTTTACTTCCTTCCCATTAAATTTTCGGTTGTTTAAGAAAGAAAACGCTGAAAAAAAAAGAAGATAATTTTAAAATGCGTTTTGTTGGAGGTTGAATTATGAGCTAATTTACCATTCTCGTTTACAGCCTTTTTTTTTCCTCTTTTCCAGAGTGCTTATTTAAGATCGTCATTGGTTTGGAAAGAACTACATTTAAAAACGATTAAAACATAAAGTATTATTTTTTTCTCGATTACAAAAGGTTTCATGTTATTCCCCAAAACATTAATATCGTAAAATTCTTATAGATCTAAATACTAAAGAATTAATTGTATGACGCTGTTCTTGTAAAGAAACAAAGGTAAAAACAGTCAAATAAAATAATTTAAAATTTTTGTAGTTGTTAATCATTACAATTGAATAAACAAATTGTTTTTCAGAGGAGGATAGTAGTTAAAATTTATTTATTGCTATATTTAATTCATTGGTATTTGGAAGTTATTAAAAGATTAAATCTACAAAAAATGTGTTTTTTAATGAATACTGATAACTTGCAGAAGCTGCTAGAAGCTTTAAATAATGAATAAGAAACGAATAATTGATGGAGCATTAGATATCTCAAAACATTTGATACCAGCATAAAAGAAGCAAAATATCACTATGTAATTAGTGGTGCGTAAAATATATTTATTAAGAAAAACTGAAGAATTGAAAAAATATTTGTTTTAGTTAAATACAATTTACAATTTCTAAAACGCACGATAGATTTGCTTTTAACTGATAAGGTTTAATTAATGTTGAAGCATAATTGCTTTTTTAGTTTAGTTTTATGCCATAAGGTATATTTTAAATATGAATCTTTTCTTGAATAATACAGCTGCTTTTGTAAAATTTAGATAATTAGTATACTATGCAAGTCCCTAAAAAGTTTTAAGTAATGATTAGTTGTGAATAAAAGATTTTTATTAAAGGGACAAGAAACATTAAATTTAATTTTTTTTAATTTTTAGACATTGAATATATTTTTATTTTGGGAATATATAATGTTGTTGCATGAAACATATATGTTCCGTCATTAATGCTGAGGATTGTGTGAAGTCTTGTTGTGGGCGTGGCTCGGCTGTCGCTCATAGTAATATTACGTGGCACAACCTGTTAAAAGCGGAATTCTCAGTTGTAATTGCAGAACCGGCATGTTTTGTGTGCTAGGTGTTCAACTTGCATGTGCTCAATGTATACTCGATTAAATTTTGATTCTGGTCTAAGTTTAAGTCCCATTCAATTGTTATTTGTTAAATAGAATGTTTTAAAAAGATAAGAAACTAGTACGCTTCTTATACCTGGATACTCTAAGCTTGGATTCATGGACTGCAAGTTGGACAGGACATAAAGCGACCACTCCTTTGCAACGCTGTTTTGCTGCAAAACTGTGACAACCTTGTCATGACAACCTGAAAGCAAGAAAAAAATTCTTAGACTTGCTGCAGTCTTGTTCCAAACTTGCAGGCTTGTCATGCTGAACTTGCTGCAAGCTTGCAGACTTGCCAAGCAAGACTGCTGCAAACCAAATTGGCTATCTGGATAGCGCATAAAAGATTTTTAGTAAGATAGAAGAAGGACTAAAAAGTTATTCATTTTAAGTGATTACAATTTGAAAATATTTAAAACAATGCAACTTTTAAACTAAAGATTTAGTTCTCTCTGAATATTTTAAAATCAGATCTATATTTATCAATATTGCAATGAAACTAATTTTAATTTGAATTGAGATATCCATAATATTAAAGTAGCTGGATATGCGCATTAAATGAAGATAATTTTCTCATAAATAATTTAATATAATATGCTTTTTATGTAGTATATAAGCGTGTCTAGAGTGAGCAAATAAGTAAACAGATCGCAAAAGATTAAATGATCCTAGTAATTCTTAGAAATAAATTTCCATTCCTTAGACTAGTTAATTTAAATATAACTGATTTAAGTAAATAATATTCCCAGATCCAATAAATTAAATAATTTCTCATTATTTTTGTACGTCTGTGCATTTAAACGTTTATTTTTAACTTTCTAAATCTATTGGAAACACTTAAAAATATTTTCCTCGCTTAAGTGTAATTTAAATATTTTTTGATGCCTCTGTCGTTAAATATATCATTTTGAATTAATTAATATATTAAGTTAAAATCACTTTAGGAAAAAGGATCAATTAAATACAGTTTGATGAATTTTTTAGCATTAGCTATTTCATCAATCTTCATATAAGTGATTTGTAGATGTAATCAGTCTTTAGTAAGTGGTCATTATAGAGCGTCATCATTTGTAAGGAAATAAAAATTCTTCCCAAAGACTAGACTAATACAAATTTGCAGCTAATCTTAATTACCCACTGTCCTTCTTTTTTACGTTATCTTGAAAAGTAACTTCTAGGCCAAACGGACTCTCGAAAACCTTCAATTTACGAACTATATATTTCACATTTAAATGTTAAATATACCTTTTTTATATCTCATTTATTACCTCATCTTTTATCTAATACTTAGTTTTGAAGATTTCTAACCGAATAAGTGGAGTTGATTTAGAGGGTAGAATGTAGAAAAAAATTAAGTTGTAAAGCAACTGTGGTATTTTCTTTATCTTCAAGACGCTAGGATGTAATTTTTGTATGTAATTTTTTTCCTTTTTAAGTAGCAATAGTGTTTTGAAAAGGAATTAGTTAAAATTCATCTACAAAAGACTATTAAAGTTAACTAATGGAAACCAGTTTATAATTACTCAATTTTCTGAAAAAGTACAGAAATAGATTTTATTGTTAACAAAACATTGTACATCCTACAGCTAATGAAAACTGTGTCTAATATTTCTTTACTGGGGAAAGGGTAAGCAAATACTTGTCATCTCCCAATGTATCTGTTAAAAATATATATATATTATATATATATTTTGTTTTTCTAAATACTTGAAAAATGTCTTTTTTAAGTCGTAAATGATATTTACAAACTAAAAAAAAAACCCGTTACTTTGTGAAGCCACGTATAATAAAACTGTTTTAAAACTATATTTTTATATAACGATGATAAATTATTAATTATTCTAAAGGGCATACTATTGTTGAATTTGTATATAACGCACTCATATCTTACCTTTTTAAAATTTATATGTGTGTTGAGGCGATTCAAATCATTAGTATAATTGATAATTAATATAATTAATATAATTAATATGGTTGATTAATTAATATATTGCTAAAAATAAAACGAGAAGTGAATTGCTTGGGATCTAAATCTGACCTCATCACATCTTCTGTAAAGGGGAGAGAACAATAAAAATTAATTCAAAGGATTTTTTCATCGCGTGCGAGATTCTCGAGCCGGGTTCTGATCCTAGTCTCAGATTAGTATCACGTCCTCGTACATGACACTAAATAAGAAAGTACCTTTGTGAAATTATTTATGAGTTCCTAAGGGACAGTGCCCAATTTGAAGGGGCAAGGTTTTATTATGTTTGTGGTTTAAAGGCGAGGTAAGTTAAACCAATAGATTTATACAACTCTCCTGATTGGACGAAAGAAGTAAGAAAGGACAGAGAGGAAGATAATATAAAATTAGAAAAGTCAAGAAGGAGGGGGCGTTCGGCAGTCGAGGAGAGAAGTTCGACTGTCAGAGTTCGGAGGTCAAGAGTTCGACGGTAAGTGTTCAGGACTCGAGGACAGAGTACGGGACCACAGGAGATTTGGGTCCAAGAAAGACTTGGACATCGCACACCGACCAGAAGTATTCCAGCTCATCCGCCTTACAGAATCATCCCAATTTATTTAGATGGCCCCATACCCGCGATGAGATTGGAGTCCACATTATCATCCCACCAATTGAAAGGTATCTACAAGAGCTCCCAAGAGTACAGCTTTTGCACACCAATTAGATCCACAAAGGTACTCATTATTAAATATATTTGAAATTGAGATTAGGTCCTCTCTCTTATTTGTCTCTTTTTACCTAAGTGTTAGGATATTATTAATGTTAAATTTTGAAAAATGTGGTACCTAGTAAAAGGTTTGAAGAAGCAAATTTTATGAAGTTTAAATCAGATTGTTTGTATATAGATATGTATATAGAATAATAATAAATTTGATTAATTTTATTTCAAACTATAAACTTTGTATGTGTTTATTTTAAGAGAGTAATTTTCTTGATTTTAATAGCTCTTAATTTAACTTATTAGTTTATTTTTTAATTTAAGTCTGTAGTCTCCCAAAACCTGTGGTTGAATTTAGACTTAAATAATCTACACAACGCAACCCAAATAAAATTTAGTCTTTGTGACTAACAAAATAAATAACCACTATAAATTTGATCATAGGTAAATACCTAAAAATAAACGGGAGCTACACGATAGTACGTTGGTTCTGTTATGTACTGGTGGAGAGTCGACAATACATCGTTAAGGTCTTATCAACGTCAACATGTTGAAAAGCCGTACATTCAATTCACGATTAAAGAAGATCTGTTAAAGAATAACGAGAGAAAATTTTTAACTGATTAAAAACTTATCTTAAATCACCCTGAACTAAAATAAATCAGTCGAATTTTTTTCTCTGTAAACACAACAAATCTTCACATTCTTTATAAGTACAAGAAATCATGAACTAAAACGTACATGTTTACTTGTTATAAAGCCTTTAGAGGATTCATTACTATTCCTCAGCACCTGTTCATAACGGTAGTATATTATTGCTTGAAAAAAGCAGCCGTTTTCAGGTTGGAATACGACTTTTTATAGTGGCAGGATTTAAGGTGACGTTCTATATTAGTGAAATGTTCTTAACATAAAATGTTACCTTAGATCCTTCGTGGGTGATTTACCTGCCGTATCTACTTTGGCCAACTGAGGGTGTAGTCTGGATGATGTCTTAAGGAACTCAAGTCTATGGATTCAAATCACACTGCTTTTCATCATAATCATTTGGAACGGGATTTAATAAAAAACAGTTTATTATTACTATGTATAAACCATTCAGAATAGTTCTGAATACCAAAAACGGGCATGAATTACAAGGGATTTTACATACTGGTATGATACAAAAGCTTTTTCTGAGTAAATAAATTTATTCTTTGAAAATATCGCCATTTTATGATACCATCAAGATATACTTATACAGACCATTTTATACATAGTACTATTTTTAAATGTGATGTTTTTATAAAATCAGACGTCAAATAATTCTATCATTTAATTCTATGTGGTAACATAAATTATCAGCTTAAGCTTATTTGAACAAATTTTGATATTATAGTGATATTAAAATTCCGTATCATCATATATTATTTTGGTTTCTACATTAAAAATCACAGAGCATTCGTAAGTAATTACTTATTTAATTAGTTTGAGTTACTCCTTGGGAGAAAATATATTTCTTTAGCACTAAATGGAAGATTCCGGGTAATAAAAGGAAAGCTTTTGTTCGTGTGCTATGTAAGAAGGAATAAATACAAAGTTTCCTTTCCAAGAGATTAGCATCAACTAAACCTACTGCAGAATAGAGTAAGCTCCTTATTTAACCCCCTCTAATACTTTCCTTCTTTTCTAATTTACAGTTATATGAAGAAATCACTAGAAACTGTACCAAGTTATTTTCTAATGTCTTACTTAAGCTGTCGAAAGTTTAAGCGTTTAAAAACTGCGTATTGTAAAATAAAATAAGAGTTGCTAATCACTTAGTTGCAGCAAAGAAACGTCGAAATTCTAACACATTTTAAAATTTCTGTGGTATTAGGAAGAAAAAAGTCCTAACAAATCTAACTGAATGTCTTATTGTTTGAGGGTTTTATATTTGTAATTCTTTTAAAATTTTAATTGCCATATTGGAGTATACATTATTATTTTTCAATTACACTAAAGGCCGAAACAGAATTTCCATACCTAATTATGCACCTAAGAAAATACTAGAACCATGATTTTTTCCCATTCTTTTTCAATACAAAGTTAGTAAATTTCGTTTAACATCATACAAGTGAATACTTAAGTCTCGTTAGCCATCGTATAGGAAACACCATAAATCATAATACTCCGAATCAGGTAGATTTTGTAGCGAGCGTAAATGATGAAATCACCGATTCATTAAATTTTGAAAACGCGAACAACGAATTTGAATTTATTAACAAAATAGTAAAAAACATAATACAGTTTAATACAACTCAGTTCACAAAATACACTTAAAGCATTCTAGAATAGAATACGCTCGGGAACAATACAGTGCACAGAGCACATATATAAATTCTATAGCACGGGGAGGCAAATGCAACCCCGCTTGCTAAAACCAACGTAACATATCTCAAGGTCCAGCCGTTTTCGGCAGAATCCAGCTAATAACTGACTCCGCAACTCAATTTGAGCCCTTATTTAAAGTCTTGCCAAATTTTCGAGATGGTTACGGAATTGGAAGGTTCTGTTACGCTAAATATGTCACCAAAATGGTCGCCAAACTCACCAGCTAGCCAAAATACGCATTTTCGAAGTTTGAAACATTACTCACACTGTAAGGTCTGGACCCGGGCAGTACAAACCCCAAGAAGAAAGCACATACACTATACAAATACAAAGCTGATGTTCTATTCTCTAAAATATAGACTTTTGGGAGAGCAAATTAGAATCAAAAAAGAACGAAACATTCGACCACAGACTACACTTCAACATCAGCAACAACAACAACTTTATTTTTTCTTTTTTTTCGCGTTGCCACCGGCCGGAAAGCAAAAAAAGCCGAGCTCGCGACAGCTGATATACATAAACAATAATCAGAAGAATATGTACATAAAAACTTTAACTCACACAGAACATTTAATACAATTAACAAGTATTACTATTACTACTAATGATAAAAGAATTATACACCACACAAACATATATTTCAATAAAGCTTCTGATATTTTAACAATAATCGCCTCAGATTTTTGTATAAGGGGACGTCTGTAAAATGTATACAGTTAACATTAACTGAATGCTTTCACAATTCATAAATTTGGTATATAAGACAAAATTTTCTTAGGTACGAGTTTTGTGCAAAATACATTTTTCGAGACAATTATTTGAGATTTTTCGAGATATTAAAATGGTAAATTTTTTTCTTTTTTTTTAAATTAAGAGTTTCAGGGAGCTGAAGATTCTTCGAATGACAAAAACTTTCCGTAGCAGCAATCAATGTGTACATAAATGTTTTAAAAATTCCATTAAAACGTTACATTCGAACAAATATAAAAAACTACTGTACTTTTTGTGCTGACTGGCCAGAATTTAACGACTTTCGTGTTTGTTTATCATCCTTTCTGCATCCGAATAAACTTTTTGCGAAGAGTTGTTAGAATTTGAGCAGAACTTAAAACTACTAAAAACGAAAAAAAAAATAAGTAGGAAAACGTGTTTCTTCTTTGCATATAAAAATGCTAAATAGCTTTTTCTTTACGCATTCATTATGTATTTAGGTATTTAATGCCGTAATTACACATTTCTTCCATTTCAAAATTATTCAACTTAAGCTGTCCCTTTTGCACGCTACTCTTTTACGGCGTAGAAGGTAATTTCCTAACAAATAATTTAAGTTTCAGTTACGTGCATCCAGGTATTTTATACTCCTTCAATTGGGTAAGGTTAATCAAATTTACATTGCTTCTAGCTGTTGAGAATAAAAGAACTTATTTTTATCTTGTTGAAAAATCTAAAATAAAAATGTATAGTATAGTACAAAATACTATTCAGTCTTCTTTTTAAATTAAGATTGTGGCATAGTTTATCTAGTGGTAGAACTGAAAAAATTGACCAATTTCAAAAATGAAGTTAGCGTATATTTTAAATTTATTATTTTGAAAATCAACTTATAAACGTTTCAACTTTTGGTAGGCAGGTTTAATGTGTCCAGAAAATCTACTTAATAAATTTCTATTTGCTAGATCCATGCTTATGTTCACATCTCTTCAGTTTTAGTCTTATACAGTAGGTTTTGGTATAATTAACTCTGTCGCATTAATTTACACCATAGCATTTACAACTCAAATTCTAAGGTTGTTTAACTAGCAGTACAACAGTAAAAATATTAAGATATATTTGAAAAAAAAAATCTGTTTAACATCTATAGCATTCATACTACAACATGTACAGGGTAAATTTATTATTTTTCATTCATTAAAATGGTTTTATTATGTATATTATAGTATTGTCAAACTATAGATATTCGTTGGCCAATTTGCTATGGGAGCCTCATTTAGATGGCCAACATAATTCCTCGGGTAAACACAAACTGGACCTTCGTAATTTAAAAACAGAGTACCACCAGGCTTAGCTACCTCCTCCAGAGACATCGTTTAGGGAACTTGAAGAACGTTCTTATCCTGAACCCACTTTCTGTGTTCCAATCTGCAATAATGAACATGACTTATATATTGGCCAGCTTTAGCCTCGAGTAATTGATGCTCCGATTATGAGATCGATGTTTTGACCGACCAAGTTACCGCAGCTCTTTTGTTGAAATATAAAATTCCTGTGAAGAATAGTACACATTTCTGTTAATCCATACAAGTTCAATGCATTCATATTGTTCTTCAATTTACTTATTTCTGCTACAAGCATATTTCCCACCACAAGCTTCTTATCACTTTAATTAAACAAATACCTTTGTCACTTTCAGAAATTCATTGGAGTAGCAATTTTACAATAGTACGTACACTGGAGAAAGGGTTAAATATTTATTTAGATTGCCTTGAACGATGTATAAGGAGGAAGTTATTCTGCTAGTGCTCTAAATCATCTCATTATCGCTGAATCAACTTTTGTGGAATATAGCTATAGATCAAAAATTACCGTTCAAGACAATTCTTTTCTCTAAATGATATAGTGTAAGAAATTTGCATCTTACGTAAGATATTAGGAAAATATAAATGACTCGATGAGTTGATAAAACCAGTTTATTAGAAACTAGCCCCTATCTACATAACCACAACCTTAATAAAAAAAATCTCCTAAAGTCAAGATAGTCCGTATAATTTGAGGTTGTTCTTCCAGAAACACCTCCTTTTAATCTGTCAAAGTGAAAAATTGAAACGCTTTGGTAATTTGATGAAATTATTTCTAAAATAGCATATATGAACTTTAACGATGCGGACGTTTCTTTCCCATGCTTTGGGTGGGAGAGTTATGGGGGTGTGGGGAAGGATACTCCGAAAGTAATCCGTTTGTACTGTGTCTAATTTATTTTAGAATTTTAATTTTATTAGTACAACAATGAATAATTAAAATGATGCATTAATTAAAAATATAAACAATTTATGATTGTTGTTTTGGCACGGACTTTTATTTCGGGTCATAAGCAAGAAGAATTTAATTCGTTTTGAAGCAAGGTTAAACAGAAATAAAGGGTTAAACAATTGTATTTTAAAGGAGAAAACAGTAGTGGGGCCATCTGTAGCTCGTTTAAAGTGTTAAAAAACATAAATTAAAAAAGTAATCATATATTTTTAAAAACAAAGAAAAATTATTTAACACGTAGTTTTGTTTTTAAACTACATATTAAATATTCTTTCTCTGAACATCAAAAGAAAGGCGATCCTATTTTACCAAAAAACTTGTACGTTTATCTGACAACTCTTTCTGGAGGAACTGTAATAATGAGATCCCTAGAAATCTTAAGACTCATATGGGCTTCATGCAAGCTGCTACCAAGGGAAAATCCGATGCTTTAAATTTGAGTAGAGACTATTTAGTCTTACTCCTCCCTTGTCCTATAGATTATCTAAATTTGAATATTAATCTTGATATTATACAAAAAGTAGTTAAAAACGAAAGGAGTGATTCCCAATTAAAATCTTTGGCAATGGTGACTATTGAGGTTCAATATCCTGAAAATGAGTGGTTGGATATCTTCACTGATGGTTCCTACGTTTGAGAGAACATACTGTTCTGTAGCAAGCATCCATTGTGAGCTTTTTAGATTTTACTTACCAATGGGTCCTCTTACCGTTGCCTTCGATGGTGAAATTGAAGCTATTACAGTAACAATTCAACGGCTTTCAGTTTGTGGCCACTCTTTTACAAGAACAATCAACTTGTCGGATTATAAGAGTACGCTTCGAGCTTTTTTAAGTAATCAAAAAATTCCCAAACAATTTTAGAGTGTAGCCATTGCTAAATGCATTGACACACAGAATTTTTTTCCAGCGAATTTGTACCTATTATGGAAATTTTGGGCAATGAAAAGGCTGATACGTTGTCTAAAGAGGGAGTCTTGATAGATCAACGTACACTCTTTCATTTCCTACAACTAAATTGCTTGCTAATTTGAATTTTAAAATAAATCTTAAATAAAATATGGTTCAACGTGAGACGAATAGGAGATGGAAGATTTGAAGAGAAGAGTGAGCTGTTTCCAGTTTTCCGAGAAAGAAAAAAAAGCCCTTTTTATGTACATGACTTTTTACAAGATCATCTCTACAGCATTGAAGTGGTGGATTCACCGGATTGTTTTTTGTGTGACTCTAGATGACTTTCGAATAATTAAATTATTGAGTTGAACTTCCTCAATATAAGGACATTGTTAAAATGCATTGAAGAGCTGGTGAACTAATGAAATAGGCTCTAATTGCTCGTCACTAAAATAAATAAATTATCTGTACATCAAAATGTACGTTCTTGTGAAAATACATATCCAATTACTCTTAATGTATTTTAGCCGTATGATATTAACGAGAAACATTTAAATTTCTTAAACTTGTTTTATTGTCTTTTTTGTCTCAGTGCTCTGAGTCTATCAATATAATCTTAATACTTGAGAGTGTAGAGTAAATAAAAAACCTCTACTCTAAACTCTTACTCTTAGCGTATGGTGGGTCAGTTGATATGTCAGAATTCGATATGGAGAACAGATACAAATGGCTGCTAAAAACAATTTCTTTCAAACAGAGAAATATATCTACCTCTAAAATTTCAGATTCAGTAGAAACTGTGAGAAAACGTATATTACATTGCCAAGAGTAAAAGTAACTTCATGATAAATATTGTTTTAAATGCTTAGTTTTAATTAAGGAGTATTTGTTTTCCTGCACTGCAACAATTTTAGAATTTGCTTGAAAAACAAGTTATCGTTTTTGGAATAATTAGTTCTCCTTAAAGCTCTAAGTTCATAAATATAATCTAGTTACTTGAAAGCGTTGACTATATGAATAATCACTACTCAAAAATCTTACTCGTTGAAGAACATAATGTGCTGATTGAAAGCTTATTAATCAGTTTAAAGAACATAAACAATGGCTAATAAAACAATTGCTTACAACTTCTAAAATTTGAAATTTCTTTATAAATATGAAAACTTCGATATTTTATCACCAAGAGTAATACATGAACTCAATAATGAGTATTAATTGAAATGCTTTGATTTAATTTATTAGTATTAATCGTTTTCTTTTTCTTCAGCAAATTTAGTGTTTGTCTAATCAACCACACGTGATCATATTGAGTAAAATAATAGCTGTATACGTGACTAATAAAGTTTGCAGCCGAACACAAAATATTCGATTACATACGGAAATTATGTACACACATAATGAAAGAGGAAATAAGCTTGGAAAAGCTGTTCCGGCAGTGTATAATTTGAAAGCATTTATTTTCTGATTAATGATTATGTGTTAGAAGTGAGTAGATAAATATATACCCTTAGCCTTTTTACTTCAAACCAATATGCTCTCGTCAGATTACTGTTAAATTAAAAGCCTATTTAACAAGATTTAATAACTGTTTATATGTACATTTTTAAAAGTGAGTACCATGAAACGGATATTCACCGACAAAATAAATCAGATTTTTACAGATAATTAATAATTTGAGCTTACTCCTTAATATTCTTGTCACCTATTAAAACTTTGAATGAACTTTTAGAAAGAAGAGTCCTTTATAAAACAATTTGGAATTAGAAATAGCTTCTTTAAGTTATCGAACAGTTAAAAAACTTGAAAAAAATTCCGTGGGAAATATAATATGTTCCTTAAAGTTTTGTTTTGATAGTATATTGAATAAAGACAATTTTTTAACATATATGTATATGTATGTTTTACCAAAGGGAACAAATATAAATTTACAATATCGCATTCTTTAAAGAGATAGATGGTATGGAAGAAATAAAATGTATATGTATACATACATACGCACACAAGGTCCCAAATTCATTAAATTTTCCATTTTAAAAATATTTCATTTTAAACGTTGCCTATAATAATTTTTCAGAAATAAGAATTTTTTTATTTCAAACCTCTCTTTCAGTTTCACTCTGAGGTTTATGTTGATTATGAGACCATGATTACACAATTCTGTTTTTGAAACATCTGTGATCCCTTTGTATGACTAAATAAAATTTTCAATAGGGCATCGAATATTCTTCATATAGGGGAACGTTTTGTATAACTTATTTGAGAGTGCAGCTATGTTTGACATAAGGTTTGCGAAACTGAATTGCTCGCCGCACTCACACGTTGTGAGTTGAATGCCCAAGTTTTTTCGCGACTCCAGGAAGCGTGTGGTGTGGTCAGTGAAAACGATTGTACTTAAACTTCACCAATGTTTGGAGAGTTGGGATTGGTCTCCAGGAGGCGATTCAGGACCATCCTTTGAATCCCGGTCCTTCTGGGCAGAGCCGGGAAAGGACACATTGTGCAAAGAACAATGGAACAACGAACGCATCAGCACAAGATAATGGAAAAAGTATAGGGTTGCCTGAGTAGAAAGAAGGTAAGGAAAATAATGCAGCTTTCTCTAAAACTTTGGCAATTTTTATTCAGGTGTAGCACGTGGAATACTTCTTTTTATTTTTAATTTTTTAAAAATATTTTTTTAGCATATTTCCTTGTCTTTTGTTCAATATTTGAATGTTGTAATATAGATCAGTGGCATTTTACTATAATTAAAGACGATATAAAGTAAACTAGGGTTATAAAATGCTTTGAAATAACAACAGCAATGTACTACACCACAGCAACTTATTAATGGTATAAGTAACTAACTTAGAACATCGGTATAATGGTAGTGTTCCTGTGAAACCGCAAATACTCGTATATGTGAATTTCAATTAAATTAGTATCCAGCAATTATAAGACGTATTTGTTGTCTGTTTGTCTGTTCCTTTATAACTCAAGATCCAGGCAACCAAATAACGTGAAACTTGGTACACGTACACAAAAGTACATAGGGAAAGTTCTTGAAAAGGTTTCGTTCCATCCCAACCTCACTCTGGCCTAATCCAGCCAAAAGTATTTCTCCATGTGCCTATTCTGAGCCGTGTGATAATTAACCAAAAAAAGAAAATCTCGAAAGTTGTGCACTGCGTGTGATTTTGTATGTTTTTGTGGTGATGATGAGATGATGAGGATGTCTGTTCCCTTATAACTCAAGATCCAGACAACCAAATAACGTGAAAATTGGTACACGTACGCAATCCTGATTTGTAAGCCCACAACTTGATTCTGAAAGATGGTGCTCCAATAGAGCTGATACGAAATATTGATGCACCCAGGTTGTGCAATGGCAAAAGTTTAATTGTGAAGCTGATGCAACATGTCATTCAAGCTACAGTAATCACAGAGTGTGGTAAGGATGTCTTCATTCCAAGAATACCTATCATTTCCTCAGACAACACCATACAATTCAAGAGAATACAGCTCCCTTTGAAACTGTGCTTTGCCATGGCAATCAACAAGTCACAGGGCCAGTCTCTTGGGATTGCTGGTATAGACTTGCAGACACCATGCTTTTCTCATGGGCAGTTGTATGTGGCCAGCTCCAGAGCAAGCAAAGAGGAAAATCTTTTTGTATACACTCCAAATGGAACTGCCAAAAATGTTGACTATCACATTGCTTTAAGATAAATGTACCCTTTTATTGCATGCAAATAAACAGTTTTATTCGCTTCTACAGAAAAACTTATTTTAAATCCGGGCAAAGCCGGGTACTTGCAGCTAGTGATATTATAAAAGCCAATCTCTAAGATGACCTAACTATGTATTTGTGCTAATTGGAGTGGTTGTTAATATCTTTTTAGACTGTATTCCTACAGGTGATTGAGTAGTATAACTGATTATTCATGTAATTAAATTATTTCATAATTCCTCTGGGAATTTTACCAGGGAAAGGAAAGTACTTCGTATAACGTGAATTTTGTATAACTAGTTATTGAAGTGAATAATGTATAACATAATGTATAGGGCCGCTATGGTATTGTTACGAAAGGAAGAGAAATAATTCTATAAGTTTATAAAAGTACTTTTAAATATATTTATGACAAAAATGTTAAGGAATTTATTCACAATATATATATATATATTTAAAATTCAGAGGTTAGATTAATAAAAACTTCTTTATATTTAGCAAGTTTTCTTTACTATACACGTGTATTTTGATTAATAAACATGACTGTACTCCTATAGGGACAAACCAACTTTTCCCATTTCTTTAATACTGCATTGAAGGTTTAATTAATATTCATTAATACGTATTTAATAATACAAACTAAAATGTTAAAACTAAATAAAATAAAAAAGGTAAAAGTAAAAAAAGTATTAACTGGTTATTGGATTTTGTTGTATTATGTTACATCCTAATTATTTATATATTGTGAATAAATTCCTTATCATTTTAGTCATAAATGCATTTAAAAGTACTTTACAGTTAAAATATTCTCTAACTATATTCTTTCCTATATTATTTTAGTATCTGAAGTTAATGAAAAAGACATCATACAATTGATTTTAACGTGCGAATTTTTGCTTTTATATAGAAAAGTTCTTAAACTACCTTCCACTTAAAATCAGGAAAGAAAAGGACATCTCAAAAATTAAATATCCTTTTTGACTAATCTGAACATATTTTTTTAATACTGTACAATTAAATTGCATGAAACAATTGCTCTCAACTTTCCCACAAATACTTTTGGAAAAAATATTGAATTCGTGTTTTTAATCAGTACCACTGGATTATCAAGATATAACTAGAAAATAATTATAAAAATCTAAAATAATATATTTAAAGTTATTAGCAGTTTATAAAAGTAATTTACTTTTCAAAATATTTTAATTTAAAAAATTTGTCTAACAGTAGTGTTAGTTTATCACTAGTATTAGGGGTCAGAAGAAGAAAATAAAACAGCCATGAATTCATTCTACAGAAGAAATATAATTTTATCTACGCAAGTGTAAAGAAAACTTCATGTCTGACATTTAGAATCTGTAAGTCTTGCTTTCGTTTATGTCCAAAACACATAAAAGGATTGTACAGAGAAAATATAACTCTTGTTAAGTTAAGGGAATAGAAACATTTGTCTCGAATGTTTTACTTTAATTACATTTCAAGTTCACTTTTAAGCCAAAACCTCTGGAGTCCGTTTATAGAGTTTTTTAGTTTCTGCGATGAAACAAAGTTTTCAAGACCAACTTCAAGAATAATTGTAAGAATTGGTATTTTCTCTAAAATTGAAGCTAAGTAACAAAATATTTCGTTACGTCCTGCTATATAAGAGACTCAGTTAGAGACTTTGAAATTATTTCTACTTATTATTATGATTTGTTGGATATAATTATGATACAATACAGATAAATATATCAATATAAAGATATTTATAAGAGTAATGAAATAAAATTAAATAATTAGTATGTGTTATTTAGTATGTGATTAGTATGTGTAAATAGAGAAATGGAATAAAATTGAATAATTAGTATGTGACATAATAAAATAAAACAATTCTTTATTTGCTTTTTGCTTAATTTTATTTATTTAGTTTAGTTAAATTATGTAGTTTGTATTAATAAACAAGTATTAATGTATTTAAAGCAACAATCCTTTATTGCACTACTTGAATAATGAGAAAAATTGGTTTTGGTATTTTGGAGCCCTACGCTGCACTTTTTTGGCATACGAGGGCTAATAATCACGTGACTTCTTATTTATAGCCCATGCGTAAGTACTACAATCCATGCCAGCATTGTTACTCTAACCAATTAACTGTAGTACTGAAAAGCAGCGGCCTATCCATTGTTCTACCTAAACAGTTCATTCGTGTGTATACATAGAGAGCATCTATACATCCCTACATATGTCTCTAAAATTGAAGCTAAGTAACAAAATATTGAGGTACTTTCTGCTATATTAAAGTACACAAAGATTTTAAAACTGCTTGTAATATTATTTTAATTTGTGAGTAATACAATGGTGATTTTTATAAGTATAAAAGAATAAAATTAAATAATTACCATGCAACATTAAAAAATAAAATTAGCAATTAGCTAATAATATATTTGTTATTAGTTTCTTTATTTTATTTATTTATAATTATTTAGTTCGTTCATTGAAGTATAATAAATTGACAGAATAGGTATAACATTATCAGCTCTCCACTACCTTCATATATAACTCCATGTCTAGACATATTATTAAAATATATTTAAGTATGTTAAAACGAAAAATTTAAAATATGTGTTATTAATAAATAAGTATCAAATACTCAGTAATGCAATGCATAAATATATCAATATTTGGATTTTTTTAAGGATAATAGAATAAAGTTAAAAAAATACATTGTAGGGATAATAGAATAAAATTTTAAAAACTTATTGTATAACAATTTTATTCTTGCCTATCAGTATGATACTTTACTAAATATAAAGCAGCTCTAAGAAATTATATAAAAAAATACAATTTACAATTTCATTTTAAAAGACCAATGAAAGTTCCTGTAATAATATCTACTATCTCATTCTTTATAATGTAAATATCGATGTTTTGATAAAGTCTTCGATTTCTTCTAAAGACACTTAAAGCAATATACGATGTCTAATATCAATATATAATAATGATAAAATCGATAGTAATTATCTTTTTTTCTTTTCAGTCCTCTAAAAAATTCTGCATGACTATATTAAAATCATCGAGACTATCATATAAGCTTTAAAAATATCGACTATTTTTTGTTTACGGTATGTACTTAAAAAAAATCTAGCTACGTATATTTTATTCATGCTTTATACTTTCTTCTTTCAGCAAATAAGATTTTCTATCGCTGTTTTTATATGATATTAACAGAATTGATCTGTTGCATACAAGAAAGTAAAATCTGAGATAATATTTTTTTTACATAGTATCGAAAATATTTTTCAATTACTGGATCCAAAAATTATCTCTTCTACATATTTTCTTACAGTTACCACTTAATAATTTTCACCTGCAATAATATATGTATTTTTGGGAATGGACTGAATCCAGTATAAAATTCCCAGTTATTTCCAGTATAAAAACTTCATATCTTAAACTTTATATCTGGTATCCAGATTCTATAAATTAAGAGAAAATATATCTTTGTGCCAAATAGAGAAATAATCCAAAATCTAGAAAATGGTTTTTGGTTGGGAGCTGAATGATCTACTGTTTTTCAGCACCAGGATTAATGACGACAGCCCCTATTGCTTAGTCAATTTGGAATGGCTACGAGAACCCATACTAGTAGTGGAATTAGAACCTACTAACTCTGTAATCAAAGAGCAGAGTCAGACCCGTTACCTAGAAGTCTAGAAATATAATCCACAGGTAGAAAAAGACTACATATAAGATTCTGACTATAACACTAATTTCAGGACACATTATTGCATTGTTAGCTGAGTTAAAAATTATGCAAACTAAGCATTCAACTTGAAAGAGTTAGTCAATTTTTCACTAACTCCCATATTTAAAGATTTCTCTCTCAGAAGTTTTTATTTTCTCTTCAGGGCTAGATATATTTAGTAAAGGATATTGCTGGAATTAAAATGAGCATTAATTTCTGTTTTATTTTTCTCTTTTTTGTTTAAGACAGTAAATAGAAGCAAAATTTGGTATTTCCAAATTTTCTTCCCTGCATGCAGGCATTCGTTATAACTTCTCCCCCATCGAGAACTACTCTGTTCACATGGCCAAATTAAAGTGTTTATGGCTTCATTGAAAATTATAGTTAGGGAAAATGTCATTTTCTATTTTTAAAAAACCCAAAGTAGATGAATCTGCTAAACAAAAATTGACTTTATTTGTATTTTTGAAATCAAAATTACAGAATGTTTCCTTTTAGGACAAGCGGAAACTATATTTTGAACCAAATAAGAGAATTTTTTACTCAGGCTTTAACCCCCCCCCAGGTTCTCGAATGAAGCCACTTTATTTTACATACATGCTAGGAAATATTTGTGATAATCAACTAGCAATAAATACTTCTGTATAAAATGCTCAAAGATTTTCAAGTCATTTGATCCGTTTCAACATATTTGATTAGTAGCTTATGAAAGTAGATTTGCATGCCACAATTTTAGCCTTTAAAATGTTAAGAATTTTAAATTGAGATCAATTAAATACAACATTGCTGTACTAATGCATCAAATCTTTGTATACAAGTTGGGATCACTGTACTAAAGTCTTGATATATCTTATCAACTTTTGCTTGTAATGTTTACTTCGTGAAATAGGAAATCATTTTTACATGCTTGTAAAGCTGCTTGTGGCCTAAATTCTAAATACTAAATTCCTCAGACCTGCCACTATTTAATTTTTTTATCATCCTAAATTTAATGCGATGTTAAAAGAGAGAAGTTTGACAGATATTGCACACATTAAGTTGATGCTACACAGAGATGAAAATACATGTATAGTGAAAGTGTTTTAAAGATAATTTCAAAATTGTTAACACGTTTTCAAAAAAACATAGTATAACGGCAGTTATTTTGAAAAGTTTTTATATGAACATTTCTAATTGTAAGATTCATTTCATTATTATTTGGTCACACCTTGCATTATTACCATAATAAATAAAAATTCAAATTATTTTCAGTTCTTTTTAGTTCCGAAATAACGTTACCGTCAATTAATAAATTATAATCTTACAGTATTAATATTCAGATTAAATAAAATTGCACATACTTAGAAATAATCCTCAAAATATAATATATGTAATGATCTAAATAAGGATTTCTCATACCACAAGAACTGTCTCATAAATAAGCGTGCTCAAACGAAAAACAAAAACGAAACAGATCTCAAAATATATTTTAATACTACTATTAATGTTTTTTTCAATCATGGCTTTCTGTACTTAATGCGTGTTAAGAAATAAATTGAAATAAAAAAGCAGCTGTTTTCAAATATAACAAGCTGTACTAATGCTTCAAATCTTTGTATATAAATTGTGATCACTGTACTCAAAGTCTTGATATATCTTAACTTTTGCTTGTGCGGTTTACTTCGGGAAACAGGAAATCATTTTCACATGCTTGTAAAGCTGTTTGTGGCCCAAATTCTAAATACTAAATTCCTCAGACCTGCCACTATTTAACTTTTTTTTATCTTCCTAAATTTAATGCGATTTTAAAAGACACAAATTTGACAAATATTGCGCACATTAAATTGATGATGTTACACAGACATGAAAATACATGTCTAGTGAACGGGCTTTAAAGATAATTTCAAAAATTGTTAATACGTTGCCAAAAAACATAGTGTAACGGCAACTATTTTGAAAAGTCTTTATATGAACACTTCTAATTGTAAGATTCATTTCATCCTTATTGGTCACACCTTGCATTATTACCATAATAAAGAAAAATTCAAATTATTTTCAATTCCTTTTTAGTTCCCAAATAACGTTACTGTCACTTAATAAATTATAATCTTACAATATTAATATTCAGATTAAACAAAATTGCATATAATTAGAAATAATCCTCAAAATATAATATATGTAATGCTTTAAATAATGAATTCTAATACCAAAAGAACTGTCTCATAAATAAGCATGCTCAAACGAAAAAGAAAAACGAAACAGATCTCAAAATATATTTTAATATTACTATTAACGTTTTTTTCAATCATGGCTTTCTATA
>CM063505.1:34120670-34133170 GCA_032207245.1 Pardosa pseudoannulata | reverse complement strand
CTTCACCCCTATTAGGATAATTTAATTTGTTCAGACTCCACCATGAGATTCATTTTAATTCTTTCGTTAAGACTTTCATTTAAATTCAGCGAAATAACTCTTAAATTAAACCCAAAATCTACGGCATGCTGGACACCTAGGTGCTATTAAATTATGTATTTGCCTTTACGGTTAAAAGTTTACAGTTGTAAAAGGATATTAACATTCTTCCTAATAAGCACAAATACATACTGAGGTCTTTTTTGGAGATTGGCCATTATAATATTTTATATACTAAAAATTCGTTTATTCCAACCTCACCTATACGAAATATTTCTCCTTCCCTGAGGCAATTACCATGAATCTCGTGTAATGAATTTTTCACTGATAAGAATAACTAGTTACATGAAACATGCACCCACATGAATACTATGCATTTTCTTTTTTGATTAAAGTTTACACCAGTAAAAATATATTAACACTCTTTCCAATAAGCACATATACATATTTATTTTAAGTGATTAGCTATTGCAATATTATATATGCTCGAGACTAATTTATACTAAACTTTAGTTAACTGCAGATACTAAAATAATATAGGAAAGTAAATATTAATATTTAAATTTTTAAAATGTATTTATGACGTATAATAGGAAGTTATTCATATTTATATATTTAACACTAAACATACCAAATTTTTACTACCTATTTCTATAGCATATGACATTATTTTTCTGATTATAAAAGTTATAAAATTGAAAAAATAGACAAACAAATTTATTATTTAATTAAACAAATTCTATATTGTCAATTTTTATGTATTGCAAACACAAAGAATAAGAATTTTTATCTTTTCATCGCATTTTTTCATACCTTATTCATTTACTTATTTATGTATTTAAACTTCTGAGGTTTGGTTAATAAAAACTTCTTTAAATTTAGCAAGTTTTCTTTACTATACACGTGTATTTTGCTTAGGAAACATGACTGTACTCCCGTAGGGACAAAGCAATTTTTCCCATTTTTTTTAATACTGCATTGAACGTTTAATTCATATTCAATCATACGTATTTAATAATGCAAACTAAGAAGTTAAAACTAAATAAAATAAAAAAGTTAAAAGTAAAAAAATAGTATCAACTGTTTATTGGATTTTGTTGTATTATGTTACTTCCTAATTATTTAATTTTATTCTATTAACCATATAAAATCCTTATATTTATTCTCATTGTATACCCCACAAATAATAATATTAAAAGAAATAGGTTTAAAATATCTAATTAATCACTTTACTGTAGCATAAAATAACTCAATATTTTTATCTCACTTGACATCAATTTTAGGCAAAATACCATTTCTTACAATTATTCTTGAAGACATTAATTCGCCCTGAAAACTTAATAAATAAACTTAAAAATAAGTAAATAAATTTATAAATGGACTCCAGATATTTTGGCTTAGAAACGAACTTGATATGTAATTAAAGTAAAACATTTCAGAGAAATGTTTCTATCCTCTCCATAGAAGAATTGTATTTTTTTCTCTATAACCCTTTTATGTGTTTTAAACATAAACGAAGGTAATACTTACTGATTCTAAATGTCAGATATTCCTTTATTCCCAAAAGAAGATTTCTTTACACTTGCATTAAAATATATTTCTTCTTTAGAACGAATTCATATATATTTTATTTTCTTCTTTTGAACCCTTCTTACACTGAGAAAAATACCACTGCTCGACAAATTTTTCAAATTACAACACTTCAAACGTTTTTGAAAACCATGGTACTTCTATAACTTTAAAGAACTTTAAATAGATAATTTTGATTTTTACAAATATTTCCCAGTTACCTTTTGTTAATCCGATGGGACAGATTAAATGCACGAATTCAATGTCCTTTTTTAAAATATTGTGCGATAAATTATTACAATTCTTTTATGTAATGCTTTGTGCTGCATAAAAGAAGCAAAATTGTGTTCAGATTAATCAAACAGTATTGGAAATATGACTGACTTTTTTCTCCCTACTTTTAAATAAATCAATCTTATAATAAAGTAAAATTTATGATTTTTTTAATCAACTTTATGTACTACAATAATACAGGTAACTAAAGTTTTTAATAAATATTTATTTTTAGGGTGTTTTTATATATGCCAATAATGATAATTTATTTTTTTAGTATATATGATTCCTGATTTTTATGCAGCTGCACATACTTCAATATTATAGTTGACTAATTATTTATTGACAATTTTAACGGTAGGGTACTTTTATATCCCATTACTTACATTTATGTCAAAATAAGTGATTAAGAAAATATTGTAGCTTAATTTTATGGGAAGTGGTTAAGTTGAGGAATTCTTCTGAAAATTAAGCAAGCTTTTTGTATTACAAGAGTACATTTTAATCAGGAAACTAGTATATATTCCTGTAGTGTTTATATTTCTGTATAGAATCCTCTGTAAATACAGACATGTGTAGGAATGTATGGATGTTCTCTATGTATACACACGAATGAACTGTTTAGGTAGAACAATGGATAGACTTCTGCTTTTCGGTACTACAGTTAATTTTAATAACAATTTATTTTGTAGTAGTTAAGCATTCTATAAATAAGATTACGTGATTATTAGCCCTTTATGCCACAGCGTACTAAACTACCAAAACCAATTTTTCTCATTTTTCAAGTAGTGCAATAAAGGATTGTTGCTTAAAATACATTAATACTTGTTTATTAATACACACTACATAATTTATTTAAACTAAATAAATAAAATTAAGCAAAAAGCAAATAAAGAATTGTTTTATTTTATATGTCACATACTAATTGTAATTATTCCATTACTTTATATATTTATATATATATATTATATATATATATATATATATATATTATATATATATATATATATATATATATATATATATATATATATATATATATATATATATATATCCTGTTATTGATATATTTATCCATAATTAAATCCCACAAATCATAATAATAAGTACAAAGAGTTTCAAAGACTCTGAGTCTTTGGCAGGACGTAACTAAATATTTTGTTACTTGAATTCAATTTTAGAGAAAATACCAATTCTTACAATTATTCTTGAAGATATTTACTTGTCTTGAAAACTTTGTTTCATCGCAGAAACTAAAATACTTTAAATTTTATATTATATGTATAATACATTTAATGTATTTTTACATATAATAAATAAATAAATATATATATATATATACATATATTTTTAATATTTATATACATATAATTATTATATATTATATATAATTTTATATATATATATATATATATATATATATATATATATATATATATATATATATATATATATATATATATATTGTTATTGATATAATTATCCATATTGTATCATAATTAAATCCCACAAATCTTAATAATAAGTACAAAGAGTTTCAAAGACTCTAACTGAGTCTCTTATATAGGACATAACTAAATGTTTTGTTACTTGAATTCAATTTTAGAGAAAATACCAATTCTTACAATTATTCTTGAAGATATTTACTTGTCTTGAAAACTTTGTTTCATCGCAGAAACTAAAATACTGTATAAATGTACTCTAGAGGTTTTAGCTTAAAAGTGAACTTGAAATGTAATTAAAGTAAAACATTTCAAAGAAATGTTTCTATTCTCTTAACATAGCAAAAGAGTTTCTCTGTATGATCCTTTTATGTGTTTTGAACATAAACGAAAGCAAGAATTACTGATTTTAAATGTCAGACATTGCTTCATTTTCAAAAGAAATTTTCTTTACACTTGTGGAGATAAAATTATATTTGTTCTTTAGAATGAATTCATAGCTATTTTATTTTCTTCTTTTTTTCCTATTCAACTAAAAGAAATACTAGTGTTAGGCAATCTTTTTTTTTAAATTACACTGATTTTAATTTAAAAATTTGAATTTGAAAAGCACGTTATTTTTATAAAATGTATAGTGCTTTAAATATATAAATAGATAATTTTATTTTTAGAACTTTTTTCCATTTACCTCTTGATAATTTAGTAGTATTAATTAAATACTCGAATTTAACATTCAATTTAAAAACCTTTGTACGACAAATTATTACGATTTTTTTTATGTAGTGTTATTATACAGCATAAAAAAATAATTCGGATTAGTAAAATAGAATGAGTTTCTTTTTTTTTTATCCAATTTAAAATGAAAGGAAGCTGAAGTACTTCTATACTACAATAATATAAATGAAATTGATTCATAGACTAGAAGTAAATATCCAGACCAATAAAACTCTAATTAAGCCATTCTGTGCGAGTACATTTCGCAGCGGAATTGTTCCGGGAGCGGGCGTTTTGAGCGTAAATTTAGTTATTTAGTCTTATCTCAATAGATCGAAAATTATTTAATTTTTAACCAAATTTTGATATTTTATATTGCAATATATAAACAAATATATAAATAGAAATATATAAATAACAACCATAAGATTTTTAGAAACAAAAATACATTTTTAGTAGATAAATTTATAATAGTATCGTACATATGAAAAATCAAATAGAAGTAGTAGTATATAGTTTTAATTTTTTCGAATTATGTTATATATAAACATTTTTACATTATAAAAAAAATCAAAAGAGCAATCATAAAACTAATAATGTAAAAACCAGTTTTTACTTGTCTAAATTTTTCCATTATCTATGTAGTAGACAAGAACATTCGGCTTCGTTTTCCTGTATATACCGTTAGTTTTGTACAAGCAAACAAACCATGTTGTTACAGTAAGCCGTACTAGTTCGTGACCACGCTCAAGTATCAATCGTCAGAAAACGTACTAGTACGTGACCCACGCAAGTATCAATCCTCAGAGAAAGTACTAGTACTTGTCCCGCATACGTGTTAATTTAAATTTTGGAAATAAAAGCAACCTTTCATTTGCTAGCCTTAAATAACCAAACCGAAAGCTGGGCTTGAAGCAGCTAGTGGGATTTGTGCAGTCTGCATTTGTGTTCTGTACTCTTAACAAAGATTATAATTATTATGAAAATAGATAAATAATTAAAAGTACCATTATAGATATAATGGAACATTCAGAAATATTACTTTATATCTTTTATTTATATTCTTGGTAGACAACCGTAGTTTAGCAATTTTTTTTCCATTTGAAATTCCGATTAAAAGCAAAACCCTGATTCCATTTCATAACAAAGTACTATGGTAGATTTTTGAAATTCACGTTGTTTCTTTTTCTGTTTACGAAGTAATTGTACTTACGAAACTTTTGTCTTCAGATTTTAACAGGCATTGACCATTTTGATCATACCTGGGTGTATTTTTACTGGATTTGTCATCAATGAATTATTGAATTTTGTATTGAAGTCTGTTGCAAGATCTAGTTGTGCACCTGGTTTGGTTTCGTTAGAACCGCTATGCTAATATGCTATGCTAATGGTATATTTCTTAAAGCTAATTTTGAACGGCTGCTGTCGTTCATGCCACAGTGGGGTAAAATCCACAACGACGGTATGGAAGAGCAGCCCACTACCTATTTGGTTAAATGTGAACCTGAATTTTTGGTTGTAATCCGTGCTTTATGAATCAAAATTCATCATAACAGTCATTAAGTCATTAGTTCCAGTCTACAACAAAAGAAAACATCAACATATATACATGTAGTTAAAATTAGATATTTTATTAAAGAGTTAAATGTAAATGAATGACTTTTAAATCCATTTACAAAAAATACGAATGTGAATAATTTAATAAACCAATAAGCAGTCATGGCGTGTGCACATCAGGTTATTTTATATGGTAAATGTCAATGATATTCAATTATACATAGGTGGTACCCCAATTTGGGTTACACCCGAAAAATCAATAAAAATCAGAATAATTTTGCAATTCTTTTGATCCCTTATTAATAGAAATCAAGTACTGATACATTGTAAAATAACGTCATTTTAAAGAAGGAGTTTCCTACTTAAGTTAAAAGAGTTCTTATGGAGTTATTAGGAAAAAACAGTTTTTTAAGGAATGCTCTATGTTTATGGAATTTCAATAGAAACAATCCTAAATTATGAATCATAGGACTGAAATGTGCATAGTTTAATAAACATAAAGGAAATCATGTAGTGTGTGCATAAGAATTTACTGTGTGGTAAATCTGATTGCTCAAGTAGGTGACGCTCTTATATTGTGTTGCACATGGAAAGAATTACATATAGCTAGAATAATTCTGCAACTCTTGTTATCTCTTATAAGTAACTACCAAGTAGTGTTACGTTGTAACGTCATTTAATTTTATAAGGATAGGAGTTTTCCCTTAAGCTAGAAGATTCTTTAGTCATTTACTTTTCGGTCACTTTAGAAGGGCCGTATTAAACGGTATGCGATATCTTCGTGAAAGCTTAATAGAAACTATACTAAATTAAGAATTCTAGGTAAAAATTGTGCGTAGTTTAATAGACATAAAGGAAGTCATGTGGTGTGCACATAAGAATTTTTAGTGCGGCAACTCATAAAACTCATTTAGGTGATGTCCTTATTTGTGTTGTACATGGAACAGAATTTCCAGGAGAACTGTGGAACTCCTGTTATCCCTTAATGGTAACTACCAAGTATTGCTACGTTGTAACATCATTTAATTTTATAAAGTTAGGAGTTTTTCCCTTAAGCTAGAAGATTCTTTCCTCTGTCACTTTAAGAGGTCCGTCTTAAATGGTATATGATATCTTCGTGAAAGTTTAAGAGAAACTATACTAAATTAAGAATTCTAGGTCAAAATTTTGCATAGTTTAATAGACATAAAGGAAGTCATGTGGTGTGCACATAAGAATTTTTGATGTGGTAAATCAGAAAGCTCAATTAGGCGATGTTCTTATTTGTGTTGTACATGGAACAAAATTTCCAGGATAACTGTGGAACTCCTCTTATCTCTTAATGGTAACTACCAAATATTGTTAAGTTTTAATATCATTTAATTTTATAATGTTAGGAGTTTTTCCCTTAAGCTAGAAGATCCTTTCCTCTGTCACTTTAAGAGGTCCGTCTTAAACGGTATGCGATATCTTTGTGTAAGTTTAAGAGAAACTATACTAAATTAAGAATTCTAGGTCAAAATTATGCATAGTTTAATAGATATAAAAGAAGTCATGTGGTGTGCACATAAGAATTTTTGGTGCGGTAACTCAGAAAGCTCAATTAGGTGATGTCCTTATTTGTGTTGTACATGGAACAAAATTTCCAGGATAACTGTGGAACTCCTGTTATCCCTTAATGATAACTACCAAGTATTGTTATGTTGTAACATCATTTAATTTTATAAGGTTAGGAGTTTTTCCCTTAAGCTAGAAGATTTTTTCCTCTGTCACTTTAAGAGGTCCGTCTTAAATGGTATATGATATCTTCGTGAAAGTTTAAGAGAAACTATACTAAGTTAAGACTTTTAGGTCAAAATTATGCATAGTTTCATAGACATAAAGGAAGTCATGTGGTGTGCACATAAGAATTTTTGGTTAATTTAGGTTTGAATTAAGGTGCCGTAACTCAGAAAGCTCAATTAGGTGATGATCTTATTTGTATTGCACATGGAAAAAATTCTAAAATAACTGTGGAACTCTTGTTATCCCTTATTGGCAACTACCAAGTATTGTTACGGTGTAACATCAATTATTTTTTTGAGGTTAGGAGTTTTTTTCTTAAGCTAGAAGACTTTTTTCACTGCCACCATAAAAGATTTTTCTTAAGGGTATGCAAGATATTTGTCACATTTTAAGAGAAATAACCCTAAAATAAAAATACGAGGACTAAAAGTTAAACATTTTATTTTATGAACCAATAATTGTTTTGAAAAGTGCTCTTTTAGCTGCCTGTTTACGATTTGACAACGGACTGGAACGAGACTAAATGAGGAGATATCATTAGTATCGTAGTACATGTAATTTTAATTTATATAATTTACATTATATATCAATCACAGTTGTAATTATGTTTCCCTTAACGAATCGCGATTAAAAGTAACATTATTCCTTTCAACTTACAAATTACAAATGTAAATATTTTATTATTTCAAATTGGACAATTCAAAGTAATTGTGGATTTATTCTACAGCATGATACACGAGTAAAATGTCATTTCATTAACTTAAGTTACTTTAAGTGTAACTCTAACTGATATAATGACAAATTTTAATACAAGTCACATTAGAAAAATATACATTAAATGTCTTTACATAGACGGTGTTGTATAACGTCGTTGTTAATTAAGTGAAGTTTTGAATACATTGATAATATTTATCTGACGTTTCTCACTAAATTTTGTAAGGAATATTTATTTAAATTAAAGGAATATCCGTTTATTACGGATGCATGTAAAAAAAGCGGGTACACTCAGCCGGCATTGGTTTTTATAAAAAATAATTTACTCTAAGAAAAATCACATTTAAAGAATAGTATTATATGATAGACTTAATATGGTGTTGATTATGCATGCATTTTTATATCGCAGAATAAATGTCTCAGAAAAATAATAAAATTTATCGACCTTATACAATAACTAATAGCCAATTATAAAAACAAAACAAATGGTCATATTACCATAGCACAATCAGTAGAAGATGGAAGGAGATATATAATTTTGTTTTTTCCAATTTGTGTATAATGCATAGTGTTGGTAATTTTTTTACAATATAAACTTGATGAGAACTGAGAATAATATTGAGTTTTTAAAATAAACCACATTGATATTTTGGTGTATCAGTTTTAACGAAATGTGTGTAATAAGGATGGAACGCTTCATTTATCAGTATCAAAATAAATTAAATCGTTAAGATTTAGATTGAAGTCAAAAATATTTTATGCAAACAGTGCTGTATTAGATAGTTAGTTCTTTATGCAAAGTTCTGAATACAATGCTGAGATGATTCAAATGTATCTCATTAAATTTATGAAGAAAAATTATTAAAATTGAAGGATTGTATTCTTCATACCCGTATTAATTACTTTGTATACTTTACAAGAAAAGTATTTGTTTTTTCTTACAATTATTTTACTCTTAGAATTATCTGATTTAGAGCATAATCAAATATGACGGACATGATTGATTATTGAGTAAGCTTGCATTTTTATATGAAATTTTTCACTTATATGAAATTATATGAAATTTCACTGTGGAAATCTTAATGGAAGTTAATCATTGACTTTGATTAAGTTTTGAGCTGTAATAAAATGCTGTGATTGCTTACATTTCGTTTTGTTGAGAAAGATAATTTTTTATGAATATTAGGATAAATGATAATTAAAATTCCTTTTTATTTGAAATGTATAGATAGATTAGAATAGAAATTTATATATAGATTAGATTAGTTTATATTCTTGAAGTAAAGTTTTAATAACCTGTAACAAGTTAAATTAAAAAGTAAGGATTCAGTTTAATTTCAAAATTAAATTTAGGATAAATTTCAAAGGCAAACCTTTTTTCCCAGAGATATCCCAACCATTCTGCCATTGGTTGGTTGGTTTTCAGTGCTAAGGTCTACTGCTTTGATATACTAGAAATAAATACACTGGGTCCTATTTATTAAAACTGATTCCAAAAGGGCTTCAAACTTCCATCCATTAGTGGTATTTGAATCTAAGAACTCCGGTACTGAATGCTACCGGAGTACCATTATGTCACTGTTACAGTACCCATTCTATCGTTGTCCTTTTAAATACTTTACCACTGTTGCATTCTCCGAAAATCCACTAACGATTATTAGACATGAACTACCATCTCCAGAGGTACCGTTGTATTTGGAGAATATTGCAACCACAAACCAAATTTAAGTCTTAACCGTCGATAATGAACACCACTCAGTTTGACCGCTTATTGCCTCAGCCTTAAAACCCTTAGGCTATGAGTTGACGTTTTTGCCGTCTAAACTTTGATGATGATCCATACATTTAAAAAATCATATTAAGTTAAAATATTTGTTTTTATACCACTTAGAAATAATTACATTTTTCTGTCTACTATAGTTTTGTCCATAAAAAAGTAGTAACTTGAACGTATAAACTTAATTTATCTGTTTTTTACAACAGAAAACGTTTACGGACATTTCTTTCATCCCAAATGATATCCGGTTTCAAACAAAAATATGATTTATAAGCTGATTAAATAGAAAGAATTGCATGCTTTTTAAGCATTTCTTCTTTTAATTGCACTTATTTTCCTACTCAATAAAAGTCATAATTTTGTACATGATTTTGTTTCCGTAATTTTTTTAATTACTTGTAAGAAGACAAAAATACTGCTTTTCAGATATATTTCATTTTCATTCTATTTTAATGCTCAGGCATTATACAAAATATAATTGTTTTTAGGTTTTCTCTTAATAAAAAAAAGACGTTAATTATCCATCTTGAAATGCCTTGAACGCCCAAGGAAAAAAATTCAAATAAACTATCTTAAAAAGCATGCAAGTAAAGCAATTTAGATAAGCATACAAACATAGAAAGTTACTAACGAAGGATATACTGAAGAAAGGATGCAAAAGGCTCATTATATTAAATCAAAGCTTTTTGTTTCAAAATAATCGAATGTATAGGGATAAAATTTTTATTTTTAATCCGGTTGCTAATATTTTGCAGAGTAAAGAATCCTTTTGTTTACAAATTTTAATGATGTTTCTTTATTAAACTCTTCTAATTTGTTAATTTTAGATAAATTAAAATTGGAAACAATGAAGGTCATTACCAAGCTACTTTGTTAGTTTTTTTTGTCACCGTTGGCTCTCAATGGATGAATAAAGCTTTTGTTGGAAATTGCGTTACCTTTTTGAATTCAAATTTAGTATACCGCAGTGGATGTACCCCAAATATATTATAAATTATGAAAAAAAAAATAAATTTTCACCTATTCAAAAGTGTATTCAAAAATTTGTTTCTGTTTATATTTGAACAATTTGAGTTTGACTTAATCTGAATAACCGCAAACCGACATTATGAAAACACGGATAAAAAGTGCTGTATATTTTGAAATTATTCAATAAAATATTAAGCTTAAGTTATATTTATGTCTCTTTTTCTATTTTCTACGTGAACCACATTAATAATTGCTGTTTAAAATTATTTTTTCTTCATTTGAAAGAGTGTTGAAAGAAATAAAAATGATTAGCCTGGTTTCTATAAATATTCTTTACATAATTTGAATTATTTCATCCTTCGTTTGTTTGATACTTATAAAAGTCCTAATGTTTTATAGGTAATAATGTTCTAATACTTAAAAATACTATTTTGCAGAAAAATTACTTGTTTCAGATGATATATCGGTGTTGTAATGTACTTACAATACGAACACAAGTGTTCGTTCTCAAAGAGGAAAAACAGTAAAATATATGCTATTAAATTAAAGGAAAATACTTAATATTTAAACTAAAACATGTATTATGTGCAATATTTACAAATTAACACATTACATAATTAGTATTGTACATTACCTAGAATTATTTGGTTTTGCTATTCATCAATGCTCTTGAAATATTATTGTTACCAATTTATGAAGCGTAGCGTTCGTGGATTGATTAGACTTTGAATTAAGACAGCAAAAATAACAGCACTTTATTCGTAATGCAGGGAAAACACGAATACAGCAGCCAACACCGCGAGAACTGGCTAGCACAGGCGATAGTTCACTAAAACTCTTAGCGCCAAACAACGTAGGTCTTTACCTCTACAAATTTCTCAGCTAACTGAACTTCGATCAGGATCGGCCCCCGGTATTTATATCCTCGGGAGAAACTGGAATATTCTAGAAAGTACTAGGTACAAACGGTCGCCAAGAAAGTCACCAAGTCGCCAAATTTGGCGATAAATCGCCAAACTTGGCGCCAAAAATTAGTCGCCAAAAACATCGCCTACGAGCCAATATCTCGCCAAATACATGATTTACCCATTATAATACACAGTATACGGCAAAAATACATGCCAATTTGCGAAATTCGTAACAGTATTCTTTATCAAAAGACTGTGAGACCCAGGTAATAATTATGAATATTATCAAGCTTACCTCAGGTAATTACAGGGGAGAAGGTTGGGGCTGTTAACAGGCTGGACGTCGGTGCTGGCTTAGTGGCCGTTGTTTTGCTGAACGTCTATGCTGGCGTGTCGATCATACGCATACGGGATCGGGAATAGATTGCTGGCCAGAGCTCTCTGGCTTGCTCACAGGATCTGGATGTCAAGCAACTCTTGAATCCCGACATCGAGTCCTTTTCCCACTTTTCTTATATAAATTTACACCTCGGTTCAATCCCACTTTTTTCTCTGTTCCAATCAGTTGTTGATTAAATTTTCCCACATCTGCACCCCCTTCGAGTGTGCAGGTGGTCTCATTAAAATGGCACCTTTGGTGAAAGTTGATATTATTGCTTAGCTACATCCCTTCCTGGGTTTGACCGTTATACTTGTGCCACTCCGTGAGCTATAACTCCTCCTCAGGGGTCCCCAATAAAACTCGAAGTCAACAGCTGCACTTAAATTCTTGGA
>CM063505.1:34100670-34115670 GCA_032207245.1 Pardosa pseudoannulata | reverse complement strand
GTTTCGCATGCGGTGAACATTTTGCGAAAAGGAAAAGTAGGCATTCTATTTAACATTTTATATTTTTATAACTCTAATCGTAGACGTGAGCACCACTGTGTTGCCATTCGCAGAATCTCTTCCTATCTCATGTATACTATATACTATATATATTATATATATATATATATATATATATATATATATATATATATATATATATATATATATATGTGTGTGTGTGTGTGTGTGTAACATACATATGCATGCATGCATACATACATACATATATATATATATATATATATATATATATATATATGTATGTATGTGTGTGTGTGTGGAAATATATCTTTATCTAACGAATCTATATGTATAGACATCTATAAATGCTTTTCTGTAGATATGTTGCATGTAGATATATGTGTATCTATATATCTACATGTCTGCCTGTCAGTCCATTTGTCTGTCTGTCACTTAATCTATTCTAATCTAGTAGAGTTTTTACTAATCACAGTGATTAGTTAATACTAGACAAAGATTCCCTAATGCTGCAAAACATATTTGTAAGGTTTATAAAAAGCAGAAAGTAGCCTATAATAAGAATATTCTATTGAAATATATAAGCTATTAGAAAGACTTTAAAAATCAAAATTCAAAATTGGATTGTTGTTAAAATTTATAACCGCTTAACATCACAAAAGTATTTCTAATAAATATATAACAAGTATATGAAATTATTATCTATTCCACAACGTTTTGAATTAGATTATAATGAAATATAATTATTAAGTAGTTTATAGCCTTTAGTAGTTTATAGTTAAATTCAAGGTAACTTTTGAAATATATTATTTGATACCCTATACTAGTTCTCAAAAGGTTGAAAATTTTGCTTGAAGATTTTCTAACACAGATTAAACATGGACAAAATTTACAACATATGTTCATATAACTAATGAAAATGTGAAATAAATTTTATCCCTATATTTAGATTATACCTTATAATTAATCAAAACTATAAATTTCAATAGTTTTCATATACGTTTTTTTTTCAATTCTTTGGAAGTATAGTTTAATATTAAATATATCTCATGAACAAAACAAAAAAAAATATGATCTAGGAACTTGTAATTTTTTTAATTTCTTAGAGTATGCTAAATAAGTTATAATTTTATCCATAACTATGCAACAATCTATGTATAGCTTAGAATATATACTTTTAAGTATTAGATATTTTGAGATATATCTAGAGTAAGAATTTTTTGTTGTCGCTTAAGCTAGGAAATTCGAAAGAGATAATACAATTTTAAAGAAGAAAAAGAAATTTTCCTTTTAAACAAAAAAAATCTTGAAATACAAGAAACTGGAAAATATTCACGAGAAACTGTGACGTGACCTTTAAGTTGTATATATATTTTTTTACTCGAACGTAGTTCTATATTAAAAACCTTTTAGTTGTCGTCAAAGAAAAATCGAAAATTTTCACTGAGATTTCTAAAATATTAAATAGATGATACTGAATTAAATTCAACGTTACGTAATAGTCAAAGATTTTTTTTTATATTTAAGAAACATTTCTAAAAATTACGTACAGAAACAACTAAAATTAATGAATGAAATTATATAGAAAATTTTAAAATTTCAAACTATATTCTGGCTTAAATCGGAATATAAAGCCCTTATTTTAAAAATAAATTATGCACTCGATAATTCTTTTTATGTCATATATCTTTCCGTTAGTAAAATATATAAATTTGCTTTAGTAAAATACAAGAAAAATTCATCAAATATTACTAAATATAGCATTTGCATAAGTTCTAATTTATGAGAAATTTAAATAATTCCACAAAACTTTCAAAACAGTGTGGCCGAATGTGTAGTGCAATGCACTTCGGTACCAGAATTCATGGGTTCCAATCCAACTACTGGCATGCAATCGCTTTACGCTGTAAGTAGTCGTATCAGCTCTCGTGTAACAAAACATTAGACTGTATCATTCCAAATCAAACTACAGTGCGAAGTCACTTATTATGTATACACAGTGTACCGAGGTACTTTCTCACGGTGATTTGCACGTGCATGCATAGCCGTGGGAGGATTTTCCTTGAGGAATTTAGGACCCCAATTATTTACGTCAAGTTTAGGGACCCCTGAAGAGAAGATAGATCACGGAATGGCAGCATAACGGTCAAGCTCGCACAGAGCTGTAAGCGTGAGTTATGGGAGCAGGGGCTAAAAAGTAATGTCAGTTTGAACAAAAAGGGGCTACTTTAATGAGCCCACCTGCACTCCCGAAGGGCATTTGATGTGGCAAAATTTCCCAGAGACAAGGGATAGGATAAGAAGAAAAAATGGACGTTGGGACCGAGTTGAGGAGTTTGGAAAAGTAGTGAGAGCGAGGAGTTGGAAGAAGAATTGGGCAGTCGAAAGAAGGGGGACAAGGATCCACTAGCACCAGCTCGTCCCGTGCGCCCGGACCGACACCGTCCCGCTCACCATCACCAACTCGTCCCGTGCGCCCGTGAGGAAAACCCACACCTGCTCCCATGTGACTTTAATGGAGGTAATTTATAAAATAATATTTACAGTCATTTGACTTAGGCCTCTGTTAATAATAATAATTCCTTATAAAGAGATGTGGGATAATTATAGTGTAAATAGAAGATATAAATGATTGATCATTATGATAACTAAGGATCTATTTGTAAATAAATGTATAGAATAAATGTCTGAATCAATATAAAGTATTATATTCATTCTGTGTTTCCCCCTTGTAACGAACGCTGGTGTATAAGTTGTATGTACATTACAACACACAGACTTTAAGGTTTGGAGAAAAACTGTTAGTATTCTGATAAAATTAAATAGCGATCAGCTCGAAACATTATTTGAATTTGTTAATGTGACCATCGCATACTTTTAAAGTTAACGTTAAGTAACTAAACAACGTTAAATATTTACAACCTTTCGTTATAAAGTTCCATCAACACACGCCTAGATGGAAATAACGTTTATGCTAAAAAATATTGAAGGTAGAACCCCAAATGATGTCAGCGCTTAGGAAATTACAGGAATAATTCGAGAGGACAGCCTATCTTTAAATAGAAATTGATATTTTTCCACATTTTCTCCTGTAAAAAATTAAGAAATCATCTTGTATAGAAACATAAATTTTTGGTATTCCTTGCTTGATTGCAAAAATGTTAATGAGTTATTGAAAATTTAATTGCCTTTTACTACTTTCAGAGATATTTATATGACATTCTGCCACATTTTTATCTATTCCTTAATAGCAATTAGAATATAATGATAATGCAATAAATCAAGAACTATAAGTTTCTTCCCTTTTAATTTATATATTCCAACAGCTTAGAAATATGCATAAATGATAAATATAATTTCTTTCAAACCACCAAATAAAATACCTTACCTGAAATGGGATTTCAAACATTTTTAATTTAGTACAATCATTATAATATACGTGCCACTTATTTTCCGGTAAAGAGCAAAAATTTAGTACGAGGTAGCTAAAGTGTAAAATATAAACTCTAACAATATCAAGCATAAATGCATTATCTGAATACTAAATAATCTCTTTTTATGCTCTAGCGTGAAGAATAATTAATTACAAGTGGTTATTTACTTTATTATCTCCTTCGTGCTATAATTAAGGTTTTAGGCTAAACAACTAGATATTTAATTAGGTAACAGAATTGCTGAGGAACTTTAAACACTGAGGAGATAATTTATCCAAAAATCTCTATTGCTCTCACAGATTTTGGAAAAAAGAATAGATATAAATTTTATGTGACTCTCTTTTCTAAGTGGTAATCTGTGTAATTAATAACTAACTGTACTTATAAAGTTATTACCTTGTTACTGTCGGAACAAATAGTACTGATTACAAGTTTAGCAAGTGTGAAAGAAAATTCATGGCTTGATATTGCAATTAATATTCTTTTTTTTATAGAAAATAACATAAATGATGGAAATTTCTTTTTGAACATTAATTTACTAACCGTAATTTTACATAATAAATAGAGTGTAATATGTGGAAGTCAAATGTTAAAAATGTACTACCTTAAATTGACCATAATTTTTAAAATTGTCCACAATTTCGCAACAAAAAAAATCAAGCTTAAGTTTAAATACTTTTTAGTCTAAATTAATGATTTTCATATGTAGAATGCTTATAATTTAAAGTTATTAAAATTGGTTTTTCTTGTAATTGTTAACAAAATTTAAAATCTGAACTAGCTTTAACCTGTGAGTGCGAATGTTTTGTATCAAAACCTATTTAAAAGTTGTGTACTTTTTAGTACCAAAACCTATTTAAAAGTCGTGTACTTTTCAATTACGTATTTCAAACCTAAATTACATTTATAGTTACAATGTGTATTATATATATTTGTAACAAATAATTTTTCTGATATACAATTTAGATTTTAAAATACATCATGCATGAAAGCTGTTTTTAAAGTTATCATATAAAGGCAAATTTTTTAAATAAATCTTGATTAAATTAAGGGATATTGCATAAAGTATAAATGTATAGCATATTTAAAAATGAAAATATAGAATAGTTACATAATTTAAAGAAGAAATTAAGTTACTACTGTAATTTACATCAACCCTAACTCAAAGTTCTGTGCTAAATTTTTACTTCGTTGCAGTTTTTTTTGGAGACACAAACACTGTCTGCAAAGCTTTCATAGTATGGAATTTAAAGTTGTGAGACTTGTAATAGGACAAGCTGTCATCAAAGTAATTAAATACAAAGTTGGTTTTCTAGGCCTATCATTCATCTTATTTATTTTTACAATACAGCTATGATACAGAAAGAAATGTTTATGTTAAGCATGGCTGCGAAACTGTTATTCTATCAGTAATACCAGAGAAACCTGGGTTGCTTAACCCCTTCCTTCTTGCTTCCGTCAAACTGACGGCATGTAGTTTCGCCTTCTGTTTCTAACGCCCGTGTTATTTTCGGGCTAGAGTGTTCAAAAGTAACTGGCCAAAAATATTAAAACAATTTATTTTTTATGCCCCAAATCATGTTCATTTCTTAGTCTATATACTGAATAGCAATACCAGACTATTTGTAGGATAAGATCAAATTAACGATTTTAAACTTGTACTTTATTACAAAAAACAAGGTGGAAAAAATATCATTTGATATTCCGTTTATCTTTAGTAGATAAACTTATTGGAAAGTTTTTGATATCAGAAGCCATTGCAAAAAACACCAGCTATGCTTATATAATAACCAACCGTTTGATTTAAAATGTATTTTATTAGACAGATACTTCCCACTGATAAGAAATTGCAATCATCAAGAAAATGCAAAGTTTGTTGTTCCAAAAGTGATTAAAACAATAACAGATACAGGAGGATAACTTGATACTGCTGTCCAGATTGTGGTGGTATACTTAGCATCTATAAAGCCGCGGTAGCTCAGTAGCCAAAGGCAGCAATTTCGTAACTGAAGAGTTTGCGGTTTCGGGGCTCGAAGCCGGACTAAGATGATTGGCTCACACAAAATTTGTTCTTGGCTACACTGTCCTCCAAGTTGCCAAACGTTATCTCTGGGGATGGCAAGTCAGGGCTAGGGGTCTTCTACTTGGTCTCTGGTTCTAAGTTACGAGGACCCTGCAGGGGTTATGTTACTTCGTCCATAGCATTCCTTAAGCTACATGTACTTTCCGGGTGGCCGGGTGGTGGTAAATGAGTACCAGCTTTGAATGTTGGCACAAAGGTATATGTGCCTGTATTTCCAGCTGAATTTGAAAAACCAACAAGCAAATCTTTTCATCTAATGCATTGAAATTTATCACACAAGAAAAAATTAATGTTTTATATACTTCCTGGAAAACCAACATTCAGTCAGAATAACCGTAAATGGTAGCTTTTACTAATCATTTAATTTTATTTATTTTCAGCTCAAATGAACCTAAAGTTAAAAATAAATGTCTATACTATACATATACAACATTTTATATAATTATCTTGAATTTAAAAAATAAGAACTTTTATGACCGTTATCCTCAAAATTTTGGAACGGTTAAGGGATTAAGGAATGATATGGATGGGTGTAACATAGCCCCACAGTGTCCTTAGAAAGCAGTGATTGTTTTGATCTTTTTTTGAAAGGTTGTTAAAATTCCAAACATATCTACATTTATTTATAATAATTAAAACTATTTTCAGTGTATTTGGATTAATTTTAGCTCTTAAATTATTTATATTATAAAACAGATAAACTAACATTATTTAAAATTATCTTTGTGTAATTATTTTTCTGCAGCACGAATATTTTATTCATTATACATTTCACTAGCTTTAGCATCTATCTTGGTATATTTCTTCATTTTAATTGTATGTTAATAGAGTAGAAAATAGAATATTGTGACAGAGGTTATTTTCTCCAATTAAAAATATGTTTCTTCTAATAATGATGTAAATTTTACACTACATAATCATTATATATTATTATAAGAATGTATCATTTTAAAAGTTATTTTGGAAGGACACAGTAAATTATTTTGCCCCATGAAGGCTAATTAAACCTCTTTTGAAAGGACTGTAATTACTTGAAGCACAGATGGTATTATGATAAAAAAGTATAAAAACTGTTGTTAATGGAATAAAATATCTTTTTAAAAATACTTGATAATCGATAAAATACTTAGTAATAAAATGCGGAAGTATCGATAATTATGTATTATAAGGAATACATTTAATTATACTTATAATAAGCCATATGTTCTTTTGTAACTCTATAATAAACCAATATTTAAATTAATAGATGATTTGAAATGAAAATCGTTCTTATTTGAATTATGCTGTTCTCAAAATTAACTGTTAATCTAAATTGAAATCATTAGTAGAAGATTTCTTAAAGCGTTATTTGAATACTAGTGTATAGCCCGTCATATGACGGGATGAGTAAAATTTTTAATTTTCTAGAATTGTAAAGTACTCTGTAAGGGAGGTAAAAAAAATGGTTTTTTTCTTGGCTGAGAATTATCTGGTTCAAGCTCAATAATTTGTTTATCTTTACTAACCACATGTTAGTTGCTAACTTTAATTTATCTTGCAATATTACGTGATAGGATGAACAGCAGAGGTTTTAATATTGACAGTGATTATTTGGCGGTATATATGAATGATGTCCAAAATTCAGAGAATCGATTGCAAACATGTGGTTATGTATAAAAAACAAACACACAAACGAACGAACTTCTTAATTTTCAAAGATATATAACTTAAAAACTCGATATTTATTAGTCTGTGAAGAAGATTCCTAGACTTTTATAAAAAGAATTTGTTGTTAATACCGGGGATAAAATTTTCATTGCAACCAAAAATAATCGATGATTAAATTTAAAAAACACATATGTCCCTAATCTATTATTTAATACAAATATATAGAAAATTATTTACGTAATATCTAAGTTCAGTAATAAAACATAGGAATGTAATGCCGAGGATATTTAAATAATTTAAAATAAGAAATAATTAAAGGAGACGGTTAAAGAATTGACGTCATAATGTTAGAAAAAAATGTTACTTTTACCTATATATTATATTTCCTGTATGGCTTTTGCTGGGTCGGGAGTAATAAGTAACTTACCTATTTATTACGTGATAAATTGATAAATTTAATGTTCTGCTCCTAACCGGGAACAACAGAACTTGGAATAATGGCATTAAACACTCGAAAAGGGTTGGATTTCGAACGTTTTCGAAGTCGCTTTGAATTTTGCTAACCCTAACTCGTCAAAAATACATTATGGATGTCTCTATCCATTCCAGGTACAACCACTTCATAAGTTTAAAACCAATGGCAGTTTGATAAAATTATATTATATCTGTTTGGAAAATTTCATAAATTGTTAATCGTAGGGCAGATAGCAGACAAGATAAATTACCAGATTTCCCTAGATGTAATGTAACTTCTTCGAATCAATTGTGTCAAGATTAGATTAAGGAATTCATCACGAAATTAATTTGTGTTCATACCCAAGAAAATTATATTCTCATTTCGTTGCTGTTATCATCGAACATTTCCAATTTAAATGACTTGAATTAAGTGATAGTTTAAATTCTGATTTCAATCTAGAAAATTTATAAAGTTAGATGTCCCATTTGCCCTATTTTATATCTATCGATAAAGTCTTTATTATAAACCCTAAAAGAGTAGAACTAACTAAAGAAAATTCAATAAAACTAGTATTTAGGTAACGCATTGTTCATAAACTCCCATTAATAAAAGTTTTAAATAAATGTCAGATATCTAAAACATGTATTTTTTTAGACTTAAACTTTATATTGTTTAAAATAATTGTTTCAGTAAACCGACTTTTGTTTAATTTTGCCCAAAGCTGTTGCCTAAGTGCTTAATCCACGTATAGTAATTAAAGAACTTTTAAGTTTAAAATTTATAATGAGGTTTTTTTTTCTGCATGAGCAATATTTCAAAGCGAAACGTTCGAGCAAGTTTATTAACCACTAAAAATTTAATGAGATAGGTTGGTTTTTTGAAAAAAAAATCGACAAATAGCAGATAATATACTGATAGCAGATATAAAGAAATAAAAAGCAGTTAAATTAGTTTCATGTAATATATAATTCCAATTTTTATTTCCTTCATATTTTAAAAAATACTATCATAGCTCGACTAATATTATTTTAATGAAAAATTCTTGCCCTATTAGTAATTAATTTCTAAATTTCTTTATAGGAAAAATTCAATTTGTAAATACTTCTCCACAAAAATTGTCAAATATTTTGTTGTCGATAATATAGAATGTGAAGGTAATATATAAAAGTTCATAAATTTCTTTAATAAATAAACTTATTTATTTGTTCCTAAAATATTTTCTCAAATAAATTTAGGATAAATGTTACGTTGATTTAGTGTTTGAAAAAGAAGAAATTAAAACTCATTCATAAAACACACTTTGACTAATATGTCCTGATTGAATGATTTTATACAATAAATGCTTAAAGAATACAACAGGAATAAAACTTATCGTTTGTAGATGTGGAACACTCCTCTAGATTCGGCGTAGGTCTCTCAAAAATGGTGTCGCTTTTACTTTGTCTCGTGTCGCTGTAAATATCTACTCAGCAAGCAGCGGATGCCAGCAGAGCCCATCCTCTTCTTTCCTTTGCAAACAAACCTCATACTGAAAAAAATCCGCCTGCTCCCCCGAAGAAAAAACAGGGGTCGAGAAAGGAGGGGTGAGATCTTGCCAAACAAACTGGCTCTTCTATTTGTTGGGACAAGTTCTAAGTTTATTCTTAGCCATGACCGCTCCTGTTATGTTTCTCTTTGGTGATAGCTTACGAGAAGAAGTAAAAAAATATGAAGCACCGAATGTAACTTATTGTTACAATAACAAAGCAATTATTTGTGTTACAATAGTATGCAAGTTACAATAGACTACAAAATATGGACGGGACATTACTGTACCATACGTAACCCCGATTGTCTCTTATCCTCTCCATTCCAGCTATGTTTTTTTTTTGGTATTGCTGCAGAAAATATAATCTTAAATGTATTACACAATTTCTAAATTTTTTATAGGAAAAATTCAATATTATAAATACTTTGGAAACAAAAATTGGTCAAATATATTTGTTGTCGATATGGAATAACAATTCAACTGAATGAAAGGTAATAAAAATAAAAGTGAATAATAATTCAACCTTTATTATAATCACAATATCAGATTACATCAGTATTATGTACTCAAATATTTTTCATAAACCTGCACTTGTCTACAACATATTTTAGAGGATAGAAATAGTAGAATGATTTAGACTCAAATATCATGTGACACAAACCAAGATAAACTACTAGCAGAGCACTAGAGGTCACCTCTCATAGGTGTTTATACAATAAATGCTTAAAGAATACAGCACAAGAAATAACTTGAGTATTCACTCCTAGATTCGGCGTAGGTCTCTCAAAAGTATCGCTTTTACTTTTCGTGTCTGTATTTATTAAACTCAGCAAGCAGTAGAGTTTTCTTTCCTTTGGAAACAACATTATATAAAAAATTGAAAAAAAAAAAAAAAAAATATGAAAATGTATATGTATTTATAGTATATATATATTTTTATTGTTAAATTATTTATGTATATTTTTTGTATATATATGTATATATTGTATATATGGAATAAAAAAAAAAATATAATGTATATATATATATTTATGTATAACAAAGTATAATAATATGTATATATATATATAGTATATATATATAATATATATAAAATATATGTATAATATATAGATGTTATATTATATATATGTTTTTTGGTATTGTATAAAATATAAATGTAAGATAATATTTATATATAATAAATATTTAGTATATATTTTATGTATATAAAATGATATATATATAGAATATAAAAAGATATATACTATATAATATAATATGAGATTATATATATATGATATATATAAAAAAAAAAAATGAATAAAAAAAAAACATATAAAATAAAATATGTATATATATATATAATATATATATATATATATATATATATATTATATATGTATATATATATATTTTATATAAATATATTATATAATATATTTATATATATATATATATTTTATATATATATATAAAAGATATATATATAAATAAGTATAATATAATATATAGTATAGTATATAATATATAATATATGTATAATAGATATATATGTATATATATATGTAAAATATAAGTAACTTGTATTATAATATATATGTATTATATATATATTTATATATATTATATTATAGTGAGTATATTTATAAAAAAATATATAGAATATATAATTATATATATTATATATATATATATATATATATATATATATATATATGTATATATATATATATATATATATATATATATATATTTGTATATGTATATATGTATATATATATATATATATATATATATATATATGTATATATATATATTGTATATGTATATATATATGTATATATATATATATGTATATATATATATATATATATGTATATATATATATGTATATATGTATATATATATATATGTATATGTATATATATATATGTATATATATATGTATATATATATGTATATATATATATATATATATATATATATATATATATATATATATATATATATATATATATATATATATATATATATATATATATAATATATATATATATATTTCTCAATATGCATCAAATATAAAAACATCTGAAAATCTACCGATAAAGTATTCCACGCACGTAGTTTGGAATAATTTTATTATTAATATATAGTCATTCATTCTATGTCAAAATTTTCCTGTCATAAGTAAGGCCTGACAAAATGAATTAGAAGATTCTTAATGTCTCTAAATATTTTTACTTCCATATGTGATTTAAAGTATTGATTTTACTTACTACTATGGGAGAAACCGAAGCAAAAATTTCCATACATGAAAATGTTAAATGGAAATATAAGATTTTATATGAGTATAATTAAATTTTAAATATGCTAAGTACTCATTTTGGAATATTTTTATTATTGATATAAAGTTTAACTTTCTATATCAAAATTTTCGTATCCTGAGTTAATTCTGGAAAGGTTCCAAATGCCTTTAACTATTTTTAGTAGAAATTGCCTTTTAAATTATTGATTCTAAATGCTAATATGAGGAAAGCCGCATCAAAATAAAATTATACTTCGAAACCACTGTTGTATGAAAATAAGAAATTGTATATGAGAATAGTTAAAATTTTAAATCTAGTGTTTTTTATATCAATACGGTTTTTCATAATATTTTTTCTGTAAAAACTTTCACATGTAAGTTTGGTATTGGGATGAAGATTAAAAATTAAATCTGATAATTATTATGGAAAATTTTCAATTTTTTAAATTTATTAATTAAAAAAAATATAATTATGATTATGAAATAATTTCATCTTAAATTTGTCATTACTTTTAAAATATCTTTTGAGTATATTGGTGTATTATTGTGTTTATTTAGTGAATGGTTAATTTATTGTAATTATTTAATGTTTCTAAGTTAAATATTAATAAAGTATTAGAGTGCAAATTTTTATAGTTTTGATAACAAAAATGTGAAAAAGAAACTGTAATGGGAATAAAGATTTAATATTTAGTAGAATAATTTAGGAACCTATGAAAAACTGTCATGCAGTATTTTACAATCAAAATATCACCCAAAATTTCAATAAAAATCATATGATATTTTTAAAAGATTTTATGCCATTAAATTTTTTGCATCTTTATATAAGTAGAAAATATGTAATTTAATCTACATTTCTACATTTCTTTGTATTCTACATTCTTTTGTATATCAAGGAAAATATCGAAAAAATAGTATTTCACTTGAAATATTACTAATAATAATATTATTATATAATAATATTATTAATTTTCACTTGAAATATTATTTCACTCGAAAAAATATAAATAACACTTGTTTTGTTTAAAATATTTTTTCACATTCTGGCGTATTTTTTTCTATTTGGCAATATCAAAGTTATATTTAAATTACTTCTCCTAGTCTCTTTAAAATTTACACACACTTAAGGTTATTAATTTTGGTTTAAATCTACCGCTAAATCACATTTGATTTAAGTGTCTAATTTTTTGTTAATCCAGAAAGTCTTACTTTACAATTCCAACTTTAAAACGATTCACAACCGTGTGTAACCAAGTTTGAAACGAAAGGTGCATTTAAATAACTGTTCCGCCACTTTAACAGCTCGAATTTGAGAGAACAGGGAAGATAGAATGGTGTACAGCCCTTTAATAACCCTATTTGTAATGCAATATGCGCTATAAAAACCCATTAAGCGTTCTCAGTCGGAATAAAACTCCAATAACAGGCGCTGTTTCAAGACAAATATTTTCGCAGAACTAAGCTTTTTACTACCAAACTTAGTTTCGAGATGCAGAGGTTTATAATTTTGCAGCCCTGGAGAGAAATCTAGAAGTAGTTTTTTTTTTCGCGTCATGCATTCTAAAACACTTTCTGTTCTGGTAGTAAATTTCAGCGTTTTAAAAAGTTTATCTATTAATTTGCAAAAGGATTAATTTTTTTATTTATTTAAAAAGCGGAATATTAATATCCAGAGATATAATTATAGTTTATCCCAAATACAATAAAGCATATAATTTTTAACTTAGAAATAAATCATATAGAAACTAATATGAAAAATTAACAAGTTAATGTTTTTAAAATGAAGAAAATCGATGCAGAAATATGCTACTTTGCTTTCGATTCTAGGAATTATACTAACTGAAAAATATCGTTAAGGATGTGTAATGTCAAAATTTATGCTAAGGATATGTAATGCAAAAATATATTTGAAAATTTTATCATTATTTTTCATTTTATAGACGTTTGGAAATAATATCTCATCTTAAAGTCTCTTATATCCAATTATACATAATGATAGAAGTATGCCATTAAATCTTGTCTATTTTTCTCTTGTCTGGAAACATTTGTCTCGAAATTTATTTTTGATAACTAATTTAATACCTTATTATTTTGAACAAAAATCTTTTTTTTTTCATTTCAAAAACATCAATAATGATTTGTACTTGTGTCGTCGTTGCACTTGTAAAGTAGTATGATAAATTAGTAAGAAACGAGTACAAAAAATTATGATTTCAATAAAGCGCTCTAGATATTTCTTTCTTTAATATGTCTGTTGTAAAAGGCACTTAACTCATATTTCAATCCCTCTATTGTTTATTAATAATTATTGATATAATTGAAAAACTAATTAAAAACTAGTTTATTATGAAATATGTAATATAATTATTCTTTTTATTGTAAAAAGTAGTGACAGAAATAATGGTAATATGTGAGCTTTGTGTCTAGATGCATTTCGCACAAGATATATATTAACACCTGGATACCATGAATTGGTGTCAAGTCCAGTTCCTGAGAAATGTGTCCCATATTTATCTTAATATTCTTTCATTTACTAACTAGAACTCATTTACTCACTGTCTGTACTTTAACTTATATGGGTGAGTACTCTGAGCTTCGTTATTTGAATTCATGTGTTTGGATCCCGCTGTGGCATATATGTTCTCAATCGTTTGGAATCAGTTGTAAGCAGAAGTCCTTGTGACGCTCTCGTGTTGTATTATGGTAATGTATCCATACTCTATGGCAGGGGTCGGCAACCTGTTTGTCTTTAAGGGCGCAATACTAAATTTGAAAATCCCCGAGGGAGCATATTTTACAGCTAATCAACAGGTATAAATAGGCATTAAAAAAACCAGATTTTTTATAACTTTATTTTGTTGGTGTCATACATAATGATACATATAATTCAGTATGAAACTTGGGTGTCCATATTTTCAGCTAATTTCTTATAATTGGGGATATATTTAGAGTTCCCGGTCCTTAAACAATTATCTAAATGTGAGTCATTAATCTTTGTTCGGTATTTTGATTTCAAATTTTTCATATTTGAGAACAAAGACTCGCAATTGTATGTTGCACAATATGAATAAATTTTTAGCTCACATTTCCTTAAAATAGGATACTTATTTTCATCGACTAAGTTCTAAAACATTTTATCATTACTGTGCGCTTTTAAAATAATATCACTTTGCAAGTTTATTATTTCTAATTCTAGATCTTCGATATTATGTAGCTCGAAATACACTGAAACTAATTCAAGGACATCATCTTCAGTAACATTGAATGGATTTATGAAAAATCTTAGAACGGGTTCTAATGCTGCAAAATCGTCAAATCTAGAAGAAAACTCTTCTATTAGATTATGTATAATTTCTAAATATGATGTAGCAGTAAAATTTTCGTTATTTAAATTTAAACTCTCAACAGTATATTTTGTATTTGGGATATGTGATAATGATTTTTTCAATAGATGGGATTTCAACAACACTAACTTCCATTTGAATGTCCTAAACTCAACTGACTACTTGTTGTATATCGCCGTTTGACAAGAGTAAGTAAATC
>CM063505.1:34083170-34095670 GCA_032207245.1 Pardosa pseudoannulata | reverse complement strand
TTTATGAAAATATACATTTATCTATGCTTATTAGCTCCCGAACAAAAGTCGTTAATGTAGTAAGTTTGTCAAAAAATATACCACAATTTTTTTCACTTCTATTTATCATTTGGGTTATTTTGGATTAGATAAATAAAAAATCTCTTGCAAGTAAACTGTTTATACAAAAATAAGGTATGCATATATGTATGTATATTGTATATATATATATATATATATATATATATATATATATATATATATATATATATATATGTGTGTGTGTGTATGTGTGTAAAGCGCTATTTTTATCCTAAAAATTAACAAGTCAGCAAAACAATAGACCGTAGCGAACCAAATTAAACCAACCAAAAAAATTAACCGATATAATTTTTTTACCTTGAAGTAATTTTCGGTTTTTTTTTTGTATCCATTTCTAGCAACCTTAGGTAATGTCATCTTTTCCCCCTGTGGATTCTTTCCGATTTCATAAGTAACTGAAAATAGATCCTGACACTAAGACTACTTCGTCACCGACGCGACTTGTGTAAGTAAACTCTAGATGGTTGGCACAAATAACTATTTAACTACGATGTACATGTCCACCTTTTGACGACCTCTCGAATAGTAATTTACTTTCTTAGCTGAGCTCCTTTATCTAACTTAATTTCTATTGTAGTTTCCTACCATTGTATACACTCCTCACTGATTTGCTTCTCTTACTCACTCATGGCACTTTATAAACAAATTAAACAAATATAAAAAATTTTGATGGCAGTGCACCAAACACTGATTTTCTATATAAACTTTTTATATAAATTTTTTTTGTTATCTTTCATAGCCTAACTACACTTCATACAACATGTATAAAACGGAAGTTGGTAGTGGGTAAAAACATCTATTACCACTACTTATGTATGTATTTTATTATAAACAACAAAATGTTTTTACTACTGGACTAAATATCATTGCATATTAATAAGAGTTTCCTTAAAAAATGTATACAATTAAATACATATATTTTTTAAAAATAAACTTTCTTTTAAATAAACCCTTTTGAAGAGACCAAAACTATTATGAAAACTTAATCAAGCTCTACGAAAAATGTCTGCTTATTTTTTATAAGACTTCCTTTTCATTATTTTCTATCACAAATCCTTTCTCCACTTTCATTAATGCAGCCTTCACTCAAAACATTGAAATCTTAAATAATAAAATTCGAGTATAAAAATGGCGATTTGTTTCTGAAAGACTCCTACGTGGATATAACGATTATCATGTACACATACAAGTGAAGTATGCAAATATTGTTAGCCATGAAAAATTTGTATTTTTAATAAAATTGAAGTATTAATAAAAATGCTTTAAAAATTTTGATATAAAAAACTTTAAAAAATATATACTCAAAATTTTAAAAAATTCTTCATATTACATTTTGCTTCTAGTTATTTGTATTTTTCTCAAATGTAGAATGTATATACAAAGTGATGAATAATAAAAATAAATGTAAAGTATGAAAATATTTTGTTTTTATCTAATATCTGGTTTACAAAAGCTCTTTTGTATGTATAACAGTTTTAAAAGCTTATACAAATAATTTTGTGACATTGATATTGGACTACTATTTATTTCAGTCATTCAGTTTTTTAATAAACCCTTTAAATTATGAAATATATTTTCGTAGAGTGCCTTGTGCAATTACTTACAATATAAGTTCAAAGGATATTCGAAATTGAACGGAGTAATCAATTATTCAGAATATTGCCAAAGATAGACATTGCACTTCAACAATTTTTTAGCGATATCAATTAAGTAATAGTATTCTACTTACTATTTCAAGAAATACACTTTCGAAATCCCATATTAATTTTTAATGACATATAAGAGGAATTGATTTATTAGTATTTGAAAGGGGTTCTGGCTATTTTCTTTCAAAATATTGGTACTTTCAATAACTAATAAGTTAATAGTACTTAATTTAACAAAAATGGAATTAACCCTCCAAGTGGAACACATCTAGAAAAAAAATTCTCAAATACGCTAATGTCAGTGACCAAAGAGTTCTATGATTTTTACCTTCACCCTTTGTCGACTAGAATGGAATATGGAAAACCCACCCTCGTTATTGTCCTTTTACTTCCGGTTATATATAGATATATAAATAGATATTATAGATTGTTAATTTTTAATACACATAAAGCTCTTCAAGTCTGGAATATTATCCCGTAAGAAATAATGGATTCTAAAAGTACAAATAAAAATATTCTTTGAGAGACTTATTTATATTTTTTACGAAAGTCATCCAAGATATTTCAGAGGTACGATTAGTGATACATCTGTTACCGCAAACGAAATACTTCGAAATAGAGATTTACAAAGCCATGAAAAGCTATCAGCGTCTTTGTGCCTCAGGGGGTAGGGTTGCTTCCCTCAAGAAGTGTCAGTGAAAGAGGGGTGCAGTTCCTAAACAATAGACGTGATCCTCTTACCTCAAAACTCCACGGAGAAAAGCACTGGCAAAAATGTAAATTACATCCATTTTTGGAGCGTTTTTGGAGGTCGAAAATTGTACGTTTTAAAGTCATCATCGGTTTGGCGGAATTGTACGTGCAAACCGCTTAGAGGGTTAAGTACTATTAACAAGAGATTAGTAAAACAATCGTGGGATCTTCCCCTTCAAGTTGCAATAATTAGGCAATACTTACACATATAACATATCTGGGATGTGGTGTAGGATTTCTAATCTTCCATAAGAATTGCAGTTTACATTCATGTGGTAATCCAAGACTTGAAGCAAGGTGGATCTCCTCAGAGCCTTGATCAGCAATTCCTTGAGGTAGGTTACAAATAACACACCTACTCTCCCCTAAGCTATTTATTGTTAATAGACTTATAGTCATTGGCAGTTTACATCATACAAGGTGGATTTAACACATTTATTACTATTTTTATCTATAGTAATCGTTCTAAAACTATAATTGGAACTTTACTTACCCGAACTGAAGGCTGTGTGCGAAGCAGCTAGTTTATAATATATTCGTAATATAAACATATTCATACTTGCTAACAAAGTGTTTTTATAAGGAGTAAAAAATATTGTAATCCCGAAGATATTGTCTAAAATTTTTTATTCTTAGTGGAAATATCTATTTTCCATTTTGACCATATTGAAACCCTTTTCATATGTGTAAGAGGTATCTCTGTTCGAATGTATATAGAAATTTTATCTATATAACTCTAAGTGTCATATGTTTAAAGGATCCAACCTGCATGCACTTTGACCTGTTTTGCCGTGACGTCTCTAAGTGCGTACATACCGCGTATAACTCGGTTGGTTTGGTTCGGTTTGTTAGGAGTGTTACGGTCTATTTTTTTGCAACACAAGGGCTAATGAGACCGGGATGCACAGCTTAAAGCCGATTCCGAACGGCTACGAACATCCATACCACAGTGGGATTCGAGCCCGGTACCGAAGGCCAACACCCTAACCATTCGCCTATAAATCTGAAATGAAAGCTAAAAGTGACTATAGATAAATGACGTAGTTATCAATATATTCACAAAGTGAGTTTATGATCACGTGATAAATTACGATCATATAATTTGCTGTAACACATCTCAAACTTTGTTACATGATTATAAATTTTTTTAAAATAAGCAAAGAAATGGTAAATTTATATTTTTATATTAACTGCTTTCTAACATACATTTAACTGAGAATGATGAACTAAACTCCCCCGAACAACAGCCCCTAGGGGGCGAGGTCCTACGGTGCCATCTCCGTTTACGTGACCAAGGGCCCTGGGTTGTGAAGCATATGTTCCGGTTAGATGGTCAATCTTACGCCCCCCCCCCAGTGTTTAGTTTCCAAGCACGCTTGGTCTTCAGTCCATCTACCCGCTGAAGGGATGGAAGGCTGAGTCAACCTTGTCCGGCCCGGGGATCGAACCTCGGACCTGAGTGGTTTGAGCGCGAAGCTCTTTCCCAACGCCACTGGGTTAACTGAGAATAAAGTAAAATACCCGAATAGTTTACTTAAAAAATATTCGAATACTTTACCGAGTATTTTACTTTAAAAAATACTCAAAAGAATACTTATTATCATCTAAATTGAAAAAATTATGAAGAAAATTAAAATGCTAGATTTGCATTGTGCTTTATGTTTTAATAAAAAGGAACATTTCAAAACTAATCATTTGTATGTGTGCATTAATCATTCTCAGATTGTGTTTTAAAACTGTACGGACTCCTCTCCCATAGAATTTTATCAATAAAGTGCAGGAACGATTATTATTAGAAAAGCATTCCCTCCCTCTAACCTTCAATTAACAGAGGAGATAAAATCTTAAAAGTGCAAATTCGCAATTAAAAATTAACTTAGAGATAAAAATAAGCATCGAAAAAGTGTTCAATTAAAAAAAAAATACACGGCTTAAAGTAAGATTTTAATCTTTTCGAATAATCATATTTTTAATGGTTATTCAGAAGAACAATGGTGTTTGTTACTCGCAAAAAAACTAAGCGTAGGAAATTTCACCTGACTTAAAAATTTTCAATTAATCCTGCAGCAATTAACAGAGTTGTTATCTGCAAAATAAGAGAATGAACTGATGAAGCGTATATCAAAGAAGTTTTCACTTCGTAAGAAAAATTTTCTTTTTCATTGCAACGAATTTTATCTTAAATTGTTTTTCAAGGATTCGGAAAGAAATTACAGTTTTAGAGTAATTTCATAATTAAAACATCGCTGCTAGTGTAGTATCCCTTTATAAATAAAAAAAATAACGCATATAAATCTCAAACTAACAGATAATTGTAAAATATTATGATTTGGGTTTAATTCCATTATGATGTAGGATTGCATTTTATTATGTTGCAATTAAAATTTTAATTTCCCTTCCGTAATGATTATTTCGTGCGATTATTTTCCTTATTGTTGATTTTATGTGTGTAGAATAAAATACAGTTTGATACATGTTTAATAGAGTTTATAGGATTAAAAGCTTTATTTCTTTAAACAAAATGAAGGGCAGATAACGACGAGAATTAGGGAAAGCCTCAATAAAGTACATTTAAATCTTTAAAAGGCTAATATTCTATCAAAGCCCAAGAGAGCTTTAACATTACTTACGATTTAAATAATTTGATACAAAATGAGGAATAAAACTAAATGGAAATATATGCCAGATACTTCTTGAATATCAAATTTCTCATCTATTTTGAAGCATTTAGTATATAGGAATTTATTAAGTAGATACGCAGAAAATTGAAAGTACACTATAATAATGTATTATTTGAAACTATTAAATAGTATGACATTATTTATCAAAATTAAATTTAATTTTTGAATTTGAAATAGAGGTTTTTTTAACTAAACACAATATCAGAGTAATCTTACAAGATCACTATTATATTATTTTCCACATAAAAATTAAATTGAAATTTAATACCTTTTGAAAAGTATAATTTTAATTTTAGACTTTAATGCTACTTATTACAACTCAACACATATGCTGTCTAGAAGTATTCAACAGTCAAAATGAAATACAGAATTATTTTTTTATATGAAATTATAAAATCGCATTAGTGAAACCAAACCATAATTCTGCACATAACCGAAAAATATTTTATACTAATTTTGCGTGATGTATTAGGTATTAATGGATTTTCTAAACTTGTACATAAATTTACTTACTGCCATTGTACATCTAATATAATAAGGAAAATGCAAATTTCAAATGGAATACTTTCCTCTCTACAGTACTGTACTGAATAAGATAGAAAGAAATCTGTTTTCATGAAGATTTTCTGTCTAGAATCATTTTGCAGTTTCTAAAATTACACCCTTTTTACATGTGAAGACCAAATTTAATTTAAAAATAATTGCTGTTGTTACTCTAGAATTTGATCTTTCTCCACTCTCAAAAGCTCATAAAAACTCAGTTTTCAGATATTCATGAATACATATTCAACTCATTTGTAATGAAATTAAAGTAGCAGCTTTACCATCCACAGAAAAATATATTGTTCTTAATCGACGTAAAGAAAAAAGTTAAGACAACAGTGGATTTTCAGCTGTTTGAGATTGAAATGAAAATTTAATATTTATATGTCAGTGATATGTGAAACATAACTGAGAATCAAAAAGTTTTTATTTAAAATTTATCATCCTAATGTATATATAATTATTTTATTATACATTATAGCACTATTATATTATTTTCCACATGAAAACTAAATTGAAATTCATTACCTTTTAAAAAATATAATTTTAATTTTAGACTTTAATGTTACTTATTACAACTCAATACATTTGCTGTCTAGAAATATTCAGAGGGTCAAAATGAAATACAGAATTATTGTTTATATGAAATTATAAAATCTGTTTAGTGAAAGTAAACCATAATTCTGCACATAATTCCTCAAACTGTAAAATATCTGCTGATACTAATGTTGCGTGATTTGTTGGGTATTAATGGGTTTTCTAAATTTGTACATAAATTTACTTACTGCCATTATACATTTAATATAGTGAGGAAAATGCACATTTCAAATGGAATACTTTCCTCTACAGTTGTGTACTGAATGAAATAGAAAGAAATCTGTTTTCGTGAAGATTTTCTGCCTAGAATCATTTTGCGGTTTCTAAAATTACACCTATTTTAAAGGTGAAGACCAATTGTAATTAAAAAATAATTGCTGTTGTTACTCTAGAATTTGATATTTCTTCACTCTCAATAGCTCATTAAAACTCAGTTTTCAGATATTGATCATACATATTCAACTCATTTGTAATGAAATTAAAGTAGCAGCTTTACCATCCACAGAAAAATATATTGTTCTTAATCGACGTAAAGAAAAAAGTTAAGACAACAGTGGATTTTCAGCTGTTTGGGATTGAAATGAAAATTTAATATTTATATGTCATTGAAAAGTGAAACATAACTAACAATCAAAAAGTTTTTCTTTAAAATTTATCATCCTATTGTATGTATATATATATATATATATATATATATATATATATATATATATATATATATATATATATATATATATAATTATTTTACTATACAATGTATTTTAAATCTAATTATATGAATTTTATAAATATGATTAAACTTCTAATGTTTTTTAAATAGTTTAGATACTCCACCTTGTCTCTTAGTCTCATTAGCCCTTGTGTAGCAAAAAAGGAGACCTTAGCGCTAAACTATCTAACCAATCACAAATTACTTGTATCTCAATATATTCTTTATAATATTATTATAAAAACTAGTCTATTATTAGGTCTAAATATATCCTATAAATAAAATAGCCTATTTTGCGTGTAAAAGAAACGCAAATGGAGTTTTCTAATGAAACAAGTTATTGAAAGTGTTAATAATTAATAGCTATTAAAATTTTATCTTAACAATTACATATATGTAATTATATCACAAATAACTGTTAAAAAATTTAAATATGGCAAATTAAAAACAAAATAGATTACATTTGAATATTCAGTGCCATCTTAAGACATGTGGTAGTAAATTAAAATCTTTATTTATTATGTATTACTTTATTTTTAACAAAAAAGGTATAAACCTCACCCAATAGAAACATTATGAAGCCTATAATTTATTCCTGTCGCACTTCTTTTCTGCAGCAATGCTAGTAATGCTAAAATTCACATTAGATCGCTAATTGTCTAATGGAAACACCCATTTTTGTTACATATTACATTTTTTGCAGCATTATTTAAGAGATCTCATCTCCATCCTACTCACGCGTTGTCATAAAACATGCTTTTCTAATAGAATAAAGAATGAATAATATAATAAACAGAAAAATTACCTCATGTAACTCCGCACAAAAAGACTGTGGTGTATAAGGTTTTAATTATGTCCAGAGGTCAATTCCTAGTAGCCAATCAAGAAGTCTCTAAATTACTTCAGAGAACCTATAACAAAATTTAAGAGCTTCGTTAAGAATATAGTCATCCTTTGAAAGTCCTTGAAAGAGTGCTAGAGCTCATCTAGTTGGTTGACATTCCAAAAAGTCGCATGTGTCAAAATTTAGATGGACTTTATAGAAGACACATTTCTTCTGTTAAAAAAAACAGGATTCAAGTAATACATAATTAAATAGGCTTCTTCTTTTGGAAAATTTTCTGTACATGACATTATTAATGACCAGAGTGTTGTATTACTTAATACCAACAAAGAGTTCGATTATTTGTTTTTCCAGTTTCGAAGCCCAACAAACATTTCTTGTATACAATTACTACATTATCAGAAATAATAGTTTTGTATAATTTCTGAAGCTTTAACTAAAATTATTAAATACTGGATAGATGTACTAAAAACGCAAAATTATGTAGTGTTATACATAACTTTTCGCTAAGGAAATAAACTATATTTTTTCTCCGACTTCTTTCTTATTAGAAACATATGAGAAAAAATAGCAAATGGAAATTCATCAATGATATACATGAATCTCATGACAAATCTTGTCCATATATTTCATCTCAAAGAGAGTATTTCTTTCTTCTCAAATATAGGCAATATTTGGTTTCTGAACAATGAATGCCTGAACAGGAAGCCAAAAGATACAATGCATTCAATCCCCAAAGTTTCTTTTAACTAGGATCCGGGAGTTGAAAAATCGTATATAAAAATAGATTTTCCTTTACAACAAAGTGCGTATTCATTGAAACTTCTCTGATACTAAGAAAAGGCAAATAATGGTACAGCGTTATATCAACATACTTTGAATGTTTACGTTTTTTAGGAATTATCCAAAAGGGATAAAATTTCAGCAAAATTTTTCTATTCTAAACAATATTTCTGATTCTTTTCTTCTTGATTTAATAAGAAACCTTATTTTTCTGATAGTAAATTTGTTTCATATACTGAATAGTTAAATTAAGAGAATCAATAAGAACTTGAAATATTTGTATAATAATGCAATTTTAGTATGTCTTAAACCAAATTTATGATACGAATAGTGTATTTTTTTTACTTGTTAAAATTTTGTAACAGATGTATATTATTCTCAGTACAGAGATCTAGTTAAAATGCAGTATTAACATCAAAAGAAATTCAAAATTGAAAACAAATTAAAGCTTCATTTCAGTATTTTGGAGAATAATTAGCCTCAATGCAGTAACGTGTTTAAATCATTCTAAGTACTTATATCTAGTTAAATGCAGCATTAACTCTACAAGAACTGCAATGTAAAACAAGCTGAGATATTTTGAAATTAAGCAGGAATATGTCATATAAATGTATTATTTTAAAATGGATTAAGGCCCAAGCAGGTATATCAGGATACGAATACATGGGTATCTTAGCATAATTGGCCTTGACTAAAACAGAAAGTACAAGACGTAAATGTGTGATTTATTTAGTAAAGTAGAACATATTTTGGAAAGATGGCAGGAGGAATGGTACAATGGACAGACCTGCCATTATACATTTGAAATATGTTATAAAGTTACATTTAAGATAAAATTTAAGAACCCGATAAATAATTATTTTTTCCTGACTATGGCAACTATCCAGGTGGCTATAATGCAGTCCGATGGTAGATTCGGATCTTCCTGACTACCTTGGTCATTGGACTACCATAAACTCCTTTTCGTGGTTGATAGATTTAGTGGTAATAAGACCCAAGAACTATCTATCTATCTACAATTTAAAACAAAAAATGAGTGCTTTATTTCGAATCTTTTGCTTTAATGCTAAAAATTAGTCTCATTAGATAGATCTAATTAAGTCATTCTTAGTACAAAGATCTAGTTAATATGCAAAAATTACGCTGTAAGAACTGCAATATGTAATAAAAATATGTACTTCATTTCGAAAATTTGGTGGTTAATGTATATAATTAGTGTTACTAGAATTGTTTAGTTTCAAAGGGAAATCGAAGTAAAAATCAAAAAATAAAGTTTCAAGTAAAATTGAAAGTGTAGGGGATTTTAAAATCAGTAAGTTACTGGAAAATTAAGTAAATGAGCTTTTAAATTAAAGACATTCATATAAACAAATTAAAAAGAAGTGCAAAAATAAGTCGTTTATTTTAATGAAAGATTTTTTTAAAATAATATATTTGAAAGTTGAGAGACATTTTGTTACATGAAAAAATGAAAAGTGAGTTTAAAACGCAACCTAAGATTATTCAAATTCAGTTGCCATAAAACTGAAAAGAAACTTTAACGAGTGACAGATATATATTGCATTGAAACTGATTATATCTTTTGGCAATGTAAGTAAAACCATTCATAAAGATTTAAAGTTTAAAAAAGTTTGAATTTAAAATTCATCTTTATTTGTCAAAACAAATTATGTAAAGAAAAATAAATTATAACAAATATAAAAGCATCTATTATATTAACCACATCTGCTTGTAAGCAGAAATTATACTGGGAAATGAATAGGTGCATTTCAGTGACAATAATAAAAAACTAGCATTAATTTTATTCCGGAACTAACCAAAGGTGTTGTATTGAATAAATTTGTCAAAGTACAGAAAATTTATCAGAGGGCAGTATTATAGTTAAAAATTTTAAAAATGTACCCTGTATAACGGACATTTAAACATTATAATATATGGATGACACGAAATTTTGTAATGCAGGAATTTTATAATTCAGGGAAGGAAAATGAATCGTTTGACGATGTAGTAAAGATTTTTTTAAACAAATTTTACACTGACACAGAATTAAAATACAATTCTTTTTAAAGAAAAAAATGCATTTCAATAACGTAAATATAAGAAAGAAACTGGAACCAACTTAAAAAAACATCTATCCAAATGTATTATTTTTTTGTGAATATGATTACCTCCAAAACTTTCTTAAAACAATGTTTAATTTAGTTAATTAACCTTTTTCTGGATCTTGGTAAAAGTGTTACATTATGACCAATTGGATTTTTCAATACACACCTGTGGAAGCTTAAAGCTATATAGAATAGCTAAAATCCCGTATGACATGAACTCTTCAGTTAATAGACAAATATTCCCTCCAAAAATTGACATTCAGTAATTGACAATTTAGAAATTGTAACAGAAAAAAAAGAAGACTTGTTACATGAGGGTTGAATGTGAGGTATCCTTGTGCATTTCAACATTTTCCATCTCAAATTATAACACTTAAAATAAATCCTCTCTATGACTGTGAATTTTTTAGTGGGAGGTATACCCAGAATTTAAAGAGAAACATAAAATTGCTCAATATAAACATATTTCCTTAAATGCCATAGGTTAAATGACAATAAAATACGAAAGATAGGAGGAATTCAAAAGAGAAATAAATATTCTACTGAAAAGGTTAAAACTTGCTGAATTTCCTTCTCTTTTTATGGGAGGGGTGAAGGTGGAGTTAGTTGATCATCGTGACTGGAATTTTCTGTTGTGTAAACAATTACCCTATTTATTAAAAACCTATTCCGTCAAGGACAAAATTAAACATATTTTGATAACCTCCTCTTATCACTCACACTTTAATTACCTATCTTAATACATAATGGAGCCCAGACTGTTATGTGTAGTTTTGTTTAATTAGCAGTTTTAGGACAAAATAATGAAAATTACTTCACAAAACTCTTTTAGTTATTAATGTGAAAATCTCTAGAAAAATTATGAAATTTGTTTTGGTATTTGTTTAAAGTAATCCTTTTGAGCAAGTGACACTAAATATATATTTTTTCAAGTATTATTATACTTAATAGAAAATGAAAATTATTTTATAAAATTTCCTTTCATTTGTTACCTGAATATGAAAATTAGCAATTCATTTTATTTTGCTTGTGAGAGAGTATTTCGGTATCACAAGGACATAGAGAATAGAGAAATATAAATATCAGTTTACCGAAAAACCTTTAATATAAAATAAAAGTGTTGTATGCAAATGAAATATGAATATGAAACTGTGTCTAAACAGTATTTTTATTTTTGTTGTCGAATAGTTTTATACTTTTTTCAGTTCAGTGGGTTGAAGAAAAACAGTCTAGTCAGATTTCAATTACAAAAATCCTCTCTAAAATTCTTGGTTTTGAATATTTATTTTTTTTAAACTGAGTATCTGCAAGGAAAAACAAAGTATATTGTGATAGCTATGGCATTCAACCTTGAAGTATGTATTGTGCATCCAAGCATCTCTCTTTTGCATTGCTAGTGAACAAGACTGCTTACAAGTGAATTGGTTGAATAGTTTAAAAATACTACCGAATATACAATTGTATTTATTTTAATATTAAATTCCTTTGAGTATTTTAGAATGTATTTAAAGAAATTCTTATTAAGATAAAAAATAGATTTTTCAGGTAATTGTAAAATAAATGTACAATAAATGCAACAACTACTAAATTTCTATACTAAAAATCACTCTTTATAATTGCAAGTAAAATAGTTTGCTTTGAGGCAGTTTTTTTAATAATTAATAAAATTTTATTTATAAATGTTTGTAAATTGTATTTGTAAAGTTTATATCTTTCTTCTTCTGAATTTAAATTCTACTTTATGTATATGAATTACAT
>CM063505.1:34070670-34075670 GCA_032207245.1 Pardosa pseudoannulata | reverse complement strand
TTTTTACATTTACACGTAATGCAGTACGTTCCTTGTTGGTTAAATACCTCTTGCTACTTGTACTTGAAAAGGATATAGCCACCGAGAAAAAAATCATGTCATGTCATTGATTTGGTTCGGTTTTGAAGAGCTACGGTCTACTTTTTGCAACACGAGGGCTAATGAGACCGGGACCTACTGCTTAAAGCCGATTCCGAACGGCTATGAAAATCCATGCCATAGTGGGATTCGAACCCACGAATTCCAGTTCCGAAGGCCAGCACCCTAACCATTCGGACATTGTTCGGCATGTCATGTCATTGAATCAGTTAATATAAGCCGTTTTGGTCAATAAAGCACCTCTACAGAAAATTAATTACATTGTATTCTTTGAAATATTTGATGTAACAGGAAGTAAAATGGAATAATATCCAGGAAAATGTTTTTTAAATATAGTTTCTTTATATATATATATATATATATATATATATATATATATATATATATATATATATATATATATATATATATAGTGGCAGGAAAGTCCATGTTTCATTGTGCATAAAGTGAAAACTAATGGACAGATGGATGGTGAAGAGTATTTAAATTTCCTGACCTAAGGTTATTCATTATCTCGAAATTTACATTAAGACTTTTAAAATAATTTGGTTAACACTGTTTTTATAAAGTAAATATATCGCAGAGTATATGGGTATCCATTGCTCACTCTCTGTAGCCTTATTATAATATGTATGTGTGTATGTCTGTATGTCAGTGAGTGTATATAAACATGGGGACATGTGTGTATATATGTATATGCATTTATTTTTATCCATGTATATTTATTTTATAATATCTACTATTATTTAGGATTTATAATTTTTTCCTTTCCTGTACTGAAATTTACTTTATCAAGTACATTAAGTAACAATGTTAATTAAGCTTCGATTTACATTTTCAATTTTCTATACATTAAAACTTTAATTTACAGTACATACATGATAGCAAAATTCTAAGTAAAAAGTGGTATTCGGTTGTTTAAAATTATAGTTCACCCGTAGTAAGGGTGGGTTGTAATGTTTAACGTTGTTTAAATTTCATGTTAATTTTATTTTTATTGTTATTTACTCCGTGCTGCCTCGTTTTGAAGATGGAAGACGAACTTTCCTGTTCAATAGTTGTAAACAGTGCAAAATAAAATACTCAGGTATATCACACAAGGTCTCTCAGTACTATGCTAAGAGAATTAGTTCGTCTAGATATCAACATGGATTCAGGTATAACAATCATTTGCAATTCTTCATTGGTCTGTTTTTTTTTTAATTTGTAGAAAGTCAAAAACAAATAACAAATCTACTGCATATGATCCCAGAAAAATTTTCAAAATGTCTATAGCTACAACAGTCTTACATATATTTATTAAACCTACTCCAATGTAATTTCAGACACGTTGATACCTGATTCTGAATTTTGACAATAGTAATTTGAGTGCACTCCATGTCCAACAAATTACTAATGTAGATATGGAGCTATTGCTTTTTGGTGCTTGACATTACTTCAAGTCTATAAATATGTCTAGTTTTTACTTTAAAAGATCACAACAACTTATATTTAAGATATTAGTAAAATATTCTACCATTAATGGTTTAAAATTAGTCTGGCATTTTCCCATTAGTAATGGTGTAAAATTATTTCCATTCCCCGAACTAACTTTCACATGACATTATCCTTCATAAACTATTGTCAATAATTTTTATACACAGTGATTAAATTAAAAATATCTCGAGAAATAATACACTTAATTATTTGAGATGTTCTAGAAAAGAGAAAAAAAAAGTGATTAGTTTTTTTTTAATTTATTCGGTTAAAGTATTTTAACTGCACTTTTTTGTGTCATTTATTTTTCCAAAAAATGTTTTTTAAAATGATAAGCTGTATAATTAATTAATTAATATTCAATCGTAATAATCAAAGAATTTATGTTAAGTAGTATTTTTCTTTAAATAATTCCTAATAGCATTTGCGTACTTATAATTCGTTTATAATTTTTTATTAATTAGTTTTTTTAAACAGATCTCAACGAATTTTATAAAAAAGTATAAATGACATACATGTTTACGAAATAAAATTTCATTTCAAAAATAAGTATTTTTATCTGAACTTCCAACCAATTATTACGTTTATTCATTTTATGTTTATCTTGTTTAACAGCATTGGGATTATGATTTATTAGATATTTTGTATATTTTAAGTATCGATGACTTGAAATTTGGAAATTTTAAGGAAGTGTTAAATAGGAAAATATGCATATGAATTTAATCATATTTCTTATTATATCTTTGTCTTTGTTCAATAGAAGCGGATGTTCTCTATTGAATATATTGGTAAAAAATAATCTATACCCAATGCAAATAATTTTTTCTTGTGAAGATCTAGGTAGAACGTTGTTTAAGTATATAGGTAACTTCCATTTGTTCCCGAGTCTGGTGTTTACTGCTGAAATGGATATTACTAAAAGTTATGAATCACAAAATTAAGTAAAAATTTACTGTTGGTCTAATTGTCATTCGTGTTGCAAAATAATGACCGCAGGGCTTACCCAGAATGAAGACGTAGAATCAAGCCAGACCAATGACAATTTACTACTTTGGCAATGATAATGTCAGAAATTAATTTAACATTTGATTCAAAATTTGATATATTAATAATTTTACTGTAAAAACTATTTTGCAAAACACCTAAATGGAGGGCTGAATATTAAAAAGGCATTACAAGTACAAAAGAAAAAAAGACTGGAGAATGTGATGTACCAAAAACGCAGAAAAATTTGGAAGTATCTTTCGCCTGGCACATAGCAGAACATTTGTTCTTACCCCAATATCAGTCAGATGGGACACAGAAAGCCTTTTAACTATCGAATCAACTAAAACATTAACAGAGTTCCACTTTAGAAAGGGACATATTCCAAACGTCCAACTGTCAAGAGAAAACGCAAATGGATCTGGTAATAGAATGTCCCCACCACAGAAATCAAAGATTAAATCTATTTGCTTAATAAAGACAAAGCACCGGAATCTCAGAATAGACAGCTTCTGGAATATATATATATATATATATATATATATATATATATATATATATATATATATATATATATATATATATATATATATATATATATATATTCTATATTTCAGAATAGATAGAGTAGACTGTCCAGTAAGCTCTGGTACCCTCCGATAACATAGATTTTTTTAATTCTTCACTTTGTTTATGATAAAATTCCCACTCTGATGGAAAACTGGTTCGGGAAATGTTTAGAACTAGAACACTTCTCTCAAAGTCTTAAAAAAGGACAAGTGGTTTATTTTCTAAAACTCGGCAAGCAACCTGAACTCCCGGACTTTTATAGACCTATATGTCTATTTCCAACATTAGGAAAATGTCTAGAGAAGGTCACACAACGAGGGATAATACAACATCTTGAAAAGAATGGCTTACTTAGCTCCCATCAGTACGAGTTCAGCGAGCAAAGATCCTGTGAGCTCAAGAAGTCTCAAGGGGATGCCCGGAAGGTCTATGTCTAAGACACATTGTGGCTTCTAGTTGCATATACATTCCTCTATAGAGTACAAACGGAAAACTTTAAAGTTGTAGCTTACGCGGATGTATTTCTTTTGATGGTAGCAACAAAAGGTAGGAGAGGCCTATAAAAGCAGGTCAAGCAGCCGTAAATGCCTTCGTAGAATGGACTGAGAAGTACAATCTCAAGATTTCAGCTGGAAAGGCGGAAAAATTTACTTCCTCATCCAGAAGAAAAATCATGAAACGCTGACCCTCGCTGAAACTACAAAACGACACGATACCTAACAAAACTAATATTAAATAATTCGGAGTGATTGTAAACCAGAATCTGTCTTGGTATCCTCACAATCATGCCCTCTGGCAGAAAACAGCAGCATTACACGGTAACCTCATAAAAACAGCAGGATACTACAGATCCTACATGATAATACAGCTCCAGTGAATCGGTATTGAAATAATATTTGATATTTGAAATACTTTCTCTACTTATTTATTGTGATTTTATTAATGCTTTTGACAGTTTTGTTCACAACCAAGATTCATTAGATTTTTAAATTAATTGTCAATTGCCTAATCAAAAGTTTTGTTTATATATATTTGATTTTACATGTTATGAATCAAACCACCTATTAGGTATTGATATCATATTTGTAATTTATATTCTTTGTATACATATTTATAGTGCTATTAACTATGATTATAACAGGTTTGTATATTGCCAAGATTATTAAGTTTTAAGTTAATTGTCAAGTGTCTATTGAAGAGTATTGTTTATGTATATTTGTTTTAGCATGGGATGTATTAAGCCACCTTTACAGTATTCATATAATATTGTTGATAACTCTAAGCTAACCAATCCCGCAGTTACTAGAATTATTCCCAGGCTTTAGTATTATTTGGACATACATATACTAGTAATTTATATACATTTTACATTTATCTAATTTAACATTGTGCCTAAATATTTACTTTAATTTAATTATATAAAGTAACATTTCAACTAAAAAAAAGCTTTCCTAATTTTTCATTTTTATTTCCTGTAATAACGCTCAGTAGTATAAAGGAAAAAAACTACTTGCAGACAAAATTACCTTGAAGGAAAAATAAGGATTTATAAATATTTCCACAAACTCTTAAAAATAGTGAAATTAAAAACGAAAAGGAATTTTTTTAAGTAGTAAATGCAGGTATCTCTAGAATATTGTTTTGGAAGAAATTTTATCATACTGAAAACAATAATAAATTATGCAGACTCTAATCTCGTTCGGCACATTTTATCAGAAGTTTCGAGAAAAAAGTCGAAATGGTCTTTCTGGAAAAATGATAGCTAAACATTTAATTTTTTTTAAACATTTGCTGAGATTTTCTTGTAATACCTTTTAAATTTTAATCTACAAAGACAGTGTTCGAAGTTATGCGTATAACTACCATTTTAA
>CM063505.1:34043170-34065670 GCA_032207245.1 Pardosa pseudoannulata | reverse complement strand
AATTCTCTTAGAACTCCCCCCCCCCACAGATTCTTATATTCATGTAGTTTTATATTAGATTTCGAAAGGTATGTCCAACGAGCCGCAAAAGAAACGCTGATTTAAAACCCTTTCTTATGAGAAGTTATCTACATGGTTTTACTCTCCTCATAATGTCTTTTCAGCAAATCCTCAGATTTATATTTGTCTCTTGTTTGTGTAAAACCCATCCATCCATTATCTCCATTATTAAAATGAAAAATCTTGCTAGAATGTATCGTTGGATGAGTTGCCTTCTACAGCACGACTGAAAAGATTCTGTGTTGTTACGATTGCCATGGCAACTCAAAACTGCGGACTATAACTTCATGTGGGATTGGAGAATAATTTTTTACACATACACACACACACGCAAGCACATATACCCAAAAATTTAAAGTGGTGCAATACATACATATATAGAGGGGGAGAGAGAGGAGAAGAGATGGAGATGGAGGTGAAGAGGAGAAAAAAGTGGAAAGAGTTATAGAGGGGAAGAAGCTGAGGGGGAGGTACAGACAGAGACAAGTGAGAAGAGAGAGTGTGAGAATTTATGAGTGAGTATATGTATAGAGAGATGTATAGATGGATAAAATGAGACTGGAGGAGAGAGGGGGAAGTATAGAAGGAGAAGGGATGTTTAGACAGGGATAAGGAGATGGAGGTATAGATGAAGAAAACGGAGAAAAGTGGAAGTATAGATGAAGTGGATAGAGTGAGGGAGATATAGAGTGTAAAGGAGGAGAGAAAGAGAGAGAGAGAGATATGCAGAGTATAGAGACAGAAAAGGGGGAATGTCTGAGACTGAGAAGGAGAAAGATAAATATGTAGAAATATAGAGAGAGGGAAGGAATAAAAAAGTAGTAAGGAGCGAGAGAGAGAAATAAAGGAGGGAGTTTGAAGTGATAGAATAAGAAAAGAGAGCGCAGGAGGTATGTGTGTATATGTAAGTATATATATATATATATAGTGTGTGTGTGTGTGTGTGTGTGTGTGTGTGTGTGTATACAGAGGGATCATAAGATAGAAAGAGAGAGGCTAACATATATTATTTCTACATTTCCTAATGATATAAAAGATGTTTTGGAAAGATGAATTTCTTTTTAGCTTTTGGCGTATATTTAAACGTGAGTATTTTATATGTTCGAACTGACATAGTGAAGACAAAGCAACTTCATGACAATTACTTCGTAGAGTACTTCGAAATGTAATCCCTCTGGTTCTGAAGACTTCAAACTTTAGATGTTTCATTAGTAAAATTTCTAAACTATTGTTTATTTAGAGTTTAAATGTCAACTGTCCAATTACGGCGAAAACTCCGCGAAGTGTTGATAGATCATACGTCATGTGGCAATTACAAGGGGATGAAATCTCAAAGGATATTTTGTTATCGACTTTGTTCACAAATAATAAAATAAAGATAAAAAAGGAGGAACTAGAGATAGTCAGAGAAGCACCTACGAAGAATGTTTGTTCTTTTTCTTTTAACTTTTATTTATACTTGTGATTATTTGTTTTGCTAAGACTTTAAGGCATGTTTTGAAAAAGCAAGAAGGATTCAGTTCACTATTCCATTTTTTTTTCACGAAGAATAAGCCGATTTCACGTAAGCTAAACTTTCAAGGAAGAAAATTTTCAATTGACTTTTTTGGTCCAGTTTCTCGAATGATCATGCATTTAACTTATTAAAATTATCGACAATTAATATGGTAAATCCGTTTTAAATATGTTTTTTATAACTTCTTTCTGTAGGTAAATAATAGAATAATAGCATATAGTAAAGGTTGTGATTATGATAATTATGATTAATGAATCAAGATGTATCTAATATCTTTGATAAATTAAACGACACTTTTATAGGTAAGATGTTGCCTATGGATACTGGAGTTTATGGGATTTCACTGTAGGCATGTTTTTTTACACCCATTTGAAAATGGTGTTAAACTAAAATTTCCAGTCTAATGAGCCTTTATTTGAACTTCTCTTTGTTTAATTAAGGCTTTATTGCACATCATCCTGTTCGCTCTGAAAAATCAGCAGATTCATTTTATGATTCCATTTATCTGAAATAGAATGGCTCGATCTGTAGTGCGTTAGGGGTAATCTTTAAATTGATTTTGGTTCAGGTGAAAGTGCCATAATATTTTTAATCGAATGTAAATTTTCAATAGATTTAAATAATATTTTAAATGCATTTTCTACAACTTATTTCTATGGACAGCTAATTCACTAGAAGTATAGATTAAATAATCTGTATATAATAATTATAACTGATGAATTAATATGTATCGGATCTATTTGATAAATTGAATGACACTTGAATAGGTTAGAGTTTGTATGTGGTTACTAGAATTCATATGTTCTCACTGCAGGTGTGACTTTTCACAGGCATTTGACAAAGACTTTAAACTACAAATCCCAGTCTAATGAACCTTAGTGTTGCAGAAACGTAGAATATAGAATTTGAAAAGAAATAGAAACCTTCCTATTTATAAATTTCAATTAAATTCAAACAAATTTATCCTACCTTTACTACATTCATAGTTCCTTCCAGGAGCCTTTATAAATAACTAAAATTGAATTTTATAAATTTTATACATTTTGTATTTATTAGAAAATTCTAATTATTCTAGATACAATAAAATAGTGAACTAAGTATTGTTTATTTATATTTTTCTGTCTAAAGAATTATCTTAACTGATTTTCTGTAATTATTAACATAACCTTGTAGTACTAGTTACTAAATCTATTGGTATAATTACAATAGTATATATTATAAAGACTATAAAACTATTAATTGTTTAAGTTATTATTGCTGGAAATTAATATTGTGAAGCTTATAATAAAAAAAAGTTAAAAATAGCTATAAGATTTTGGATATTTTATTTAGAGAAAAATAATATACCGTTCGAAGTGTTATTACATCGACGGTAATAATTTCATTTTTTCTTTTGCTGTAAAAAAGTATGTTTAGTTGTCAATTATTATTTTCGCTTCATAAAAACATATTAAAAATTGTTCAATTTTAATGTTCATCTAATTAGAAAATGTGGTTAACATAGATATCCATTATGTGTCATTTTATAGTAATTCATAAGGAATCATTTCTATAATAAATACAAATTTAATAGGAAAATTGCTTATGGTAATGCTTTATCCAACAAAAGCTAAAGTGCCAACTAAAAATAAAATGTTATTTCTTTACTAGGTTTTCAAAAGTCATGATTTTTTTTTTCTGGGCCGTGAAGCAAAAAGACTTTGTGTGAAGAATTTATCTTATTCTTTTTTTGCTGACCTCAGATTTTGTGGATGTGTTCCTTCTTTTCTATAAAAAATGAAGTTTAATAATAAATAAAACATTAATATCAATGATAACATAGTAATAGAACCATTCCAAGAATATATTAAGCCTCACGAAATTGTGTTACATCAGTATTTCTAGGTAAATGTGGAAAATACTTTTAACCTTTAAAACGTTATCCTTATGTCTGAGACGTTTTGTAATTAAAAAAAAATCTGTTAAATGACTGAAAATAACTTTTAGGAGCTATAAATTATTTTTTAAAATATAAACATGTTTATTAATAAAATTTTCTAGCTTTAAAAAATTTAGAAATTGTACTTGCAAATCTAGTAATAATAAAAGAGATAGAAAAAAATATTTTACCATTCTAGGGATAAAAGCTCTAATAATAAGCTGGTAAGCATGTGCAAAACTATTAATGTTATCCTTTTTAATAATGACTGTCAATTTTAATTGGGTGAAATTTAAAAGTAAATAAAAGCTTTGTACGTCAGTGATTGTTAAAATCTAAAAATCAAAATATCACGGAGTATGAATGGCAGATAATGTACTGATCTCTATATTGAGTGTAATTATTATTTCAAATACATGATTTTTACTAATAATAACTTAATTTTTAAGATAGCATTTTTGTTTGAGGGTATAGATTCATAAGAATACTTTGTTTTGACCCATATATGCTGCTTCGGTTAACACTTGGTTTCAGTTCACCCTGCACTGGGCAAAATGATAACCCAAATGTTTACAAACTCTTGCGTAGTTGTTTTTCAGGTTGCTTTAGGACTTAGAATAATTAGCCTTCGTTCAGCAAAAGAAAGATTATTGAGCTTCAAACCAACGAAGTCCCTACATTATTCAATATCCAATTATTCACTTTTAATATGGATGTACTTGCTTATTTTAAAATAGATCTAAATCTAAAAAGATTTTGTTGACCATTTAACTATGGGATCATCATGTGAATTGCCAGTATAACTTTCTGTGAGGGATACAAATATACTATCTATCAATAAATATTTGGACACCTGTGATAGAAAAGAAAAACTAACTTTATTCAAAATCAATAGTTGGTAGAGCCTCCATAAGAGGCAATTGCAGCATGAACTCTCCGGGGCATACTTTCCCCAAGTCTTTGTATTACAGCTAGGGGTATTGTCTTCCACTCTGCTTGGAGTTGACAAGTTCCTTCACCGATTTTGAACGGGTAGTGCACCCCTTAAAGCGGCGATCCAACTCATCCCGGAGGTTCTCATTAGGGTTCAAATCTGGGCTCTGGGAAGTCCAGTCCATTTGATAAACTCCACTGATACCATACAAAGACTTGGTTAACCTCGAAACATGACAACTGGCATTGTCGTCCTGAAAGTAACAGGGGTCTAACCCGTAAAACTGTCACAACGTAGGAACGACATTGTCATCCAAAATACTGCAGTATGCATCGGCGTTGAGCTTACCATGAATGAGGACCAAGGGTCCGAGTCCATACCAGGAGAAACACCCCCATACCAAAATTCAATGGCTTATGGGCACGACCATGAAAACCAAGCAGATGTTCTTCCTTAAGGATGATATTCATTGAAACAATACTACTGCCTGTTGAAACTCCTAGCGCATGAGGGTCATTGGTTGGGTGCAGTTCTTACAAATTTCTCTGGACAGCACTCGTCTGTATCTATCTCCCAGTTTCGTTGGTCTGCAAACTCAGGGCACATTCCGACAATTCCCGCTCAACTTCCAATTCTTAATCACATAGGCCACTGTCGATTTTGGGTACTTGAGATCGCTAGATATGTCCTTTAAGTATCGTCCACATTTGTGATACCCGATAATTATACATTTCTCGAAATCAGAGGGCTACGAATTAAGTGGCATCTTGAATGCGACTAATGCCGACGCTGTCTCCTACACGATGTATACCGGCGGAGGCCGTGACGTACCTTAGGACCACATATGTCGTCATCTGTAGAGGTGACCAAATACTTATTGGTAGACAGTGTACATGATACAAATACATCCAAGCCTTATTCGAGAATGAAATCAAAGCCGTCGGGTGGAACACAATAAGCTAATCAGTGTAAAATCTGGGTGGCATTTGCAATATCTAGTGAAAGAACAGAATTCATATCACCCAAAACGAACTCTTTCACACTCTACTAAGCATTTTACTATTTCCTCTGCAATATTTTGATTTTCTTTATCTTTAAGTTAAACTTTAAATCATTATTTCTTAACTTAATACACGTTTAAAAGACTAGAATTTCATGGTTTGATATCCCAATGGTTTTACGTAGAAGATTCATTCTCAATAAAAAGAAAATAATAACTTACATAAATTTTGACCAAAGCTAAAGCTTATGTTAAAGATACCTTTAAAGATTTAAAAAATCGTTATTGATAATTTATAGACCACACAGTTTTGTAAAATATATTTCATCTGTAAGAGATATAGGAAGTAACTTAATTCAATTTCAAACCGCTTTTATGATAAACGTATGTCTAGAACTTCATCATTATTGCCTATTATCTTCCACACTTGCTGTATTTCTTAGAACATTTATTGCTCGAACCGAAAGCTATGAACAGCCTCTCCTTATCTCTCCTATGTCAGGAATAGATAGAAGAGAGAAAAACACACGTTGCACAAATGCTTAAACAATTGCAGCTGATAAAATATGTGTTGTACGCTTCTTTTTTTATCCTTGTGTGGCTCTATTCATTGTTACAGTGTCCTGAAAACTCACTTACCGAGGCCCGCTCTTTTTTTCATAAATTCATCGTTTCTGGAATCACAGGGTGTATCTACCTCTGACTGTTCCATAATTCTTTCCGCAAACAAAAGGTGAATCTGACGTTGATGTATGACAGTCATATTATCGATCTCAAGAAAAGAATTTCTGGAGGAAGTACTCAGCGAGTATTTCCGAGACATCGCTATCAATTCATACACAAAGGCAAATATATATATATATATATATATATATATATATATATATATATATATATATATATATATATATATACATACATATATATATATATATATATATATATACATATATATATATATATATATATATATATATATATATATATATATATATATATATAATGTGTGTATAATTATATTACTTTTCAGTGCAGTATTTATGTAGTATATTATGCATTAATATATTATAATTGGTATATCATTTATATTTAATATATTACAATTATTTTTTGGGGGAAAGTTATAACATATAATTTAATAATATAGAATATTTTTATATAGTGCATTCTTCATATTTTTATAATTGCAATATATCGTATAATATTAATTTATGATATATCTATAATATTGATATTATTGATTTATTCTTATACCATAAAAGCATACTTACAGAGAATATTACCACTATAATCTTCGCAAGATTACTTTCCAGTGTTAATGGTTTGGACAGCTAATTGTCTCTCACTTAAAACCCTTATAAAATGTACTACTTCCTAATGGATGTACCTTATAAAATGTACCCTTATAAAATGTACTACTTTTAATAATTATAAAGATATATTAACTGCAGAATATCGGTCAGAATTAAGGTAATATTTTGCTGGAAAATATGTAAATAATCGGTATTTAGTTCGTTTTTAAGTTTACTAAATTTAGAATACTTGGAAATTATTAATATATAATAGAAAAAATATATAGTTTATAAATTTCATTTTTGGTAATTATCAGAGGATTGTGAGGGTTTCTATTTGTATATGCATATATACTTTCATTATTGATAATGAGCTCTTTAAATAGTGCCTTATTTATATAAGCATGTTTTTATATATTAATCAGAGATTCATAAGAAACCAGACTAAATTCTAGCATTGCATTACATTTACATTTATGTTTTTACTTTTAGCATAAAAAATTTAAATATAAAACTTACTAAAAAATATGAGTTAACTCTGTTAGTTCTCAAAATGTGTATAAATCAAGATTTTAAATTCATACTTTCTTTTGAAACAGCACATTTTCCGATATGTCAATTTCCTGTTGATACTGAAAATCTTTAAAGAAATAACTTATAGTAGCAAAAATAGTTTAAAAAATTGATATAGACTACGGAAGCTGAAATACTACGTATATGTCTCTGTAAACACTCTTTTATTAATGTGCATACCTCAATATTATGTGCTAGACCAATATTCTGTAATATAGCATAGGTATTTTTCTATTACAGGGAGAAACCATCATTCTGCCATAATTTGTCTTTTTAAGCTGAGTAGTTTCTTTTATGAATATATTTAGGTTTCACCTTCTAGTTAAGCATGAATAGTGGACTGGTCTGACAAGGGCTTGACATTTACTGGCTTTATCTTATATGTGTTTCATATGTGATCTCTTTTTTACTTTGCATGATTTTTAAATGTTTTCCTTGTTCGTTTACTCTTTGTTACTTGTTAAATAAAGTTTCTTTTTTTCACTTTGTTACACTAAAATTGAATAAAACAAACCAATAATGTCCATTTTTAGATTGGCTTTAGAATTCCTTTTTCCTGATGAAGAATACGCAAATCTTGTGATAGGGAAAAAAATTCAACCAATTAAAGTCCTTATCAAAAGTCAACCTGAACTAAAATAAATTGGTTGGAAGATTTCAGCTGTAATTCAAGAAATCTGCGCATTCTTCAAGTACAAAAGGAATCATAAACTGACAAGTACAATTTGTCGTCTACAGCGTTCCACGTACAGCCGTCTGATAAGTTTTAAATAAACAATATTTCTAATATTTCGTACATTACATTGAAGGGGTATAATCACTTAGATCAGAGTAAAATATATGATTCTACTGGACATTGCACTGGACAAACTTAAAAAAACAAGTAAGTGTTCCTCAAAACATGATAACTCAAAATATTTAAGGCCAAATGCTTAACTATTTTAAGTGAGTGTAATATAAATATATGACGGGTTTGAAAATTAAAAAAATTAATATTTTAGGTGTATACCGATGTACTTTCCCACGATGGTCATTGTAAATATCGTGTCCGTCTCTGTCGGGGATCAAGAAATCTGTCGGCTAAAACGAACTTTTGGTTCATTGTAAGGCGCCGAACATTTCAAAACGCCGAACAATTGGAAAACGGCAGTAATGGTCTTTTTGACGCACGGACGATTAGTGTCAAATCTGCCGTTTTGTCAAAGCATCGACAGAAAGAAGAAATTGTTTTTTGCGTGACCGCATCAGCTACTCCAAGGACGAAGGTCAACTGGGGGGTGTCGATCTCCCCTAAAACCGAGGTTTCCTGTTTGAAAAAGGAAAAACGGGATGGGGCTCCCGGCGGAACTTTCGGATCAGCAAGTTGCTTAGAATGATCGCCTCTCTCGACGACTTTGCATATATTTTTCTTTAAATGTTTTTTTTTTGCTGGAATATATTAAAGTTGTTAAGTTTAAAATTATCTAGGGCTGATTTTTTCGTCTTTATACCTGCTCCCTATAAGAAACCCATTCGAAGTCATACCCAAATGACGATGGCAGTTGAAAATAAAACGTTCGCAGACCGCTCGGCGAGTTTACAGCCATAACGTGCATACACAGCTGTAGAATAAATTTCCAAGAAGAACTTAGGTGCAGTTATTGACTTTGAGTCTTAGTGGGAACCCTTGCGGAGGAGTTATAGATCACGGAATGGCACAAGCGTAACGATCAGGCCTAGACAGAGATGTAGCAGTGAGTTATGGGGGCAGGAGCTAAAAGATAATGTCAACTTTCAAAAAAAGGGGCTATTTTAATGAGCCTACCTACACGCCCGAAGGTGGTGCTGATGTGGCAAAATTTCACCAACAAGTTAATGGCAAAGAAGAAAAAGGGGCGTTAAAACCGAGGTGATGAGTTGTGAAAGAGAGTAAAGTAAAATGAGTCGATGTCGCGATTCAAGATTTGCTGGACATCCATAGAGACCGGGCCAGAAATCGTTTCCCGAACCCGTCAGCTTACACGTACAGCAAAAATAGCGGCCGCTAGGCCAGTACCGATGCCTTTACGCCCGACGTTCAACTTGGCAACAGGCAGGCTGGGCGTAACGGCATCGGTACCAGCCTACTCCCCTGTAATTACTGGAGGTAAACAGATTTAAGATATTCATGATTGCTAGTAGGGCCTCAGTTATTAATGCAATTTTTATTAAGGAATAACGTAAAACAAAACGAAAATTGTAATAATTATTGTGAGTTGATGAATATAAAATTTAAATAATTGCTGGTTATGTCACGTATTAATCAAATAATGTATTAACCCCTTAAATGTCATGATTAAAAATTCTTTCAGATTTAACAGAATTAGTTATAAACTGTCTGTGAAATATATAAAGAGGAACCATATGAAAACAATTTTACATTCTGTTATGGAATTTTTTTGTGTGGGGTAGGGGATAATTGTGAAACCTTTCTCTTTTACAGCATGGAAATAATAGTTTTTAAAATTAATTATATTGGAAGAACAATGTATAATTATCACCAAAATGATGTAACAAATAGATAACTACACAGTTTTTCATTGTTCTTTTGAGGAGATGTTTTTATTTGAAGTCACGAGGAGAAAAATCAAATTCAAGATATTTCATGTAAAGCAATTTTAAACTAATATATTTCAAAGAAAAATAAATTATGCAAAATTCTATTATCTATTAACATCAAAGAGTCAATAACACAGAAAATCGAAAAAAAATCTTCCGGCGTTTTTAAAAAGAGAAAAAAGTATCAATAGGTGGTTTTTCACGTAAACCATGGTTAAATAATTTGTGTAATGTACATATAAATGTTTTAGTACAAATATAAGGCATTATATTTTTTTACTGTGTCTTTGAGAAAAAATCGTGTTAGTGTAGTAAGTACATTACAACAAGGTGTTTAACAGAAATCGCAATCCAGAGTAATAATTGAGACGAGCCATCGACTTATGTTTTGATATTTGGAATAGTCATGAATAAAATATATTGCTATTAACCCCTTAAGGTAAAATGACGAGTCTAGCTCGTCATTAGTTTTTCATTCCATACCGCACAATGACGAGCTACACTCTTCATGCGATTAAAGTTACTGTTAAATATGATAATTTAGTTTAAAATTTCTAGTGTACTGAATTTGGCAACACTTTTATCACTTGTGAAAATCACAAGTCACTATTGCATATTGTTTACTTAGAATTTCTTGGTACAATCATTGCCAAATTAATGAGTCAGAATAAAAGAAAACCTACTAAGAAATGCCGTGTGTGTTACAAGAATCAAATTAAAAGTGAGACTACTTGGCGGTGTAAACAATTAAGAATTCCTTTGCACTTTGTTTTGAAAAGTACCACTAGCTTGAAGACTATTATCTGTATACCTTATTAATGTTTTGCTTTGATATTTTCTTAATTTTACTGTTTCTGATATTATTTAACACTATGTAAAAAGTGGATTTTAATTAAGAATATGTAAGAATTGTAAAATGAAACAAGTTTTTTAAATAAAATTAAATGGTTATTTCATGCACAGTTTTTCATTAAGACATCATCTGCTAGTTGATTTGTCATAGGTATGTCATATATGTATATAGGGAATAGTCTAAAATTAAGGTTATTTATAAAGTATTTTAGGATTTCTAATCATTTAGTTCATCAACTGCATCAAAATTTTGAGGAATTTCCAATGTTGTTGTACTCGAGTTCTTCACAAATATATGTCTAATCACCATGATAATATGCTATTCCTTGAAATATATGACTAGAAACATTATTAAACTTACAAAACAGTGATCGCATGATTTTTCGGGGAGTTTTCATGTTTTACGTAATTCTTAATTTTAGGGCAAATTTAATTTTTTTCCGTATAAAATTTGAAAAAATTCAAAAGTAATGTTATATACTTTTTAATTTTTTTCATAATTCCTATAGTTTTAAATCGTGTTTCACCATAAAATTTAATTTCAAAATAAAAATTTCGAAATATAATTTCCGAAGGTGTACAACCCCCCCATTTAAAACAAGTTGTGAAGAAAATAGGATTTATTAAATAACTATATATTATGAAGTCTTATTATATGTATAAAAGTATTCAAAATTATGTCGCATATACTTAGGGTTAAAATTTGTATCTATATCTAAATATTAATTGACTGAGTACTTTGAGAAACAAATTAAACATGTTAGAAGTAAATTTTTGTTATCCTCTTTGTATTGGTAAAGATGAAAAATAATCAAATAATATACAGGTCGACAATACTCTGATAACAATTTGTATATTAGTTAAAGATAATCAACAATAGTTTAAGAAGTGTCATTCTCTGTATAAACATATTGAAATTTATTTTATTAGTACTTATTGCTGGGATTTTTTAAATAAATCTAAAGTATAAGTGTCTAAGTAGTACAAAGGGAAGAAATTAGAATTTCTTATAAGGAAATTGAGTATAATTTGTATGTTAGCCAGATATATATAATCTAATAATATATGGACAGAAAATATTTTAATAAAAATTCTATGTTAGTAAATAAGTGAGAATAATTGATAAGAGACTGTCATTATTTCTACAAAAATATTGAAAATTGTTTCATATCTACGTATTGCTGGGGTTTTGTAATTAAATCTAATGTGCTGTAGTACATTAAAAAATTGAAGCGTCTTATAGGAACAATTTAATTATTTTTATATTGGTAAAAAATAGACAAAAGTAATATACAGATAGAAAATAACCGATCAAGACAATAGACAATAATCTAATAATTTCTATATCATTAAAAGATAAACAATAATCGATTAGGAAGCGTCATAATGTGTACAAAATCATTGAAAATTATTTGATAAGTATGTATTGCTGGGAATACATCATTATCAAATAATTAATGAATAATAATGTAATGTAATATTACAACTATCAAATAATCATAATATAATTAAATCTAATGTGCCTTAATAGATTCAGAAAATAATTGAAGCGTTTTATAGAAAAAAATTAATTTCCATTTGTATATTGGTAAAAAATAGACAAAAGTAATATACAGACAGAAAATAACAGATCAAGATAATAGACAATAATCTAATAATTTCTATATTTTTAAAAGATAAACAATAATCGATTAGGAAGTGTCATAATGTGTATAAAAGTATTGAAAATTATTTGATATATATTTATTACTGGGATTTTGTAATTAAATAGAATGTGACTTAGCACATTCAAAAAATAATTGAAGCGTCTTAAAGGAAAAATTTAATTATCACTTGCATATTGGTAAAAAATAGACAAAAATAATATACAGATAGAAAATAACCGATCAAGACAACAGACAATAATCTAATAATTTCTGTATCATTAAAAGATAAACAATAATCGATTAGGAAGCGTCATAATGTGTGTAAAAATATCGAAAATTATTTGATAAATATGTATTGCTGGGATTTTGTAATTAAATCTAATGTGTCTTAGCATATTCTGAAAATAATTGAAGCGTCTTATAGGAAAAAATTAATTTTTATTTTATATTGGTAAAAAATAGACAAAAGTAATATACAGACAGAAAAAAACCGATCAAGACAATAGACAATAATCTAATAATTTGTATACGATTAAAAGATAAGAATAATCGATTAGAAAGTGTCATAATGTGTATAAAAATATTGAAATTTATTAGGTAAATATGTATTGCTGGGATTTTGTAATTAAATCTAATGTTCCTTACTACATTTAGAGAATAATTGAAGCGTTTTATAGGAAAGAATTTTCATTTGTTTATTGGTAAAAAATAGACAAAAGTAATATACAGACAGAAAATAACCAATCAAAACAATAGACAAAAATATAATAGATTGTATTTGATTAAAAGATAAACAATAATCGATTAGGAAGCGTCATAATGTGAATAAAAATATTGAAAATTAATTAATAAGTATGTATTGCTGGGATTTTGTAGCGAATCTAAAGTATAAATGTCCCATTACATTGAGAAATAATTGGAGCATCTTATCAGAAAATTTTAAACATGATGTGTACATTAAGAGATAATAAACATTTTAGACCTAAAAATGTTTTATATGCCAGTGATTGGTTGAGAAAAATAAATAGAAATTGTATTGATTCTGTTATAACACGCTTTGTTTCGATCATCGACTAAATTGTTTTTGTTACAGATGAAGTTTAAAAAAAAGTAACAGACGATATTTCTGGCAATACTTTTCTAACTTTGATGCTAAGTCGAAGATGAAAAAAGTTAGGAAAATATACAAATAAAAAATAAACAAAAAAACTGTGATGCACCCCAAAATCTGTATTTTTTGGAAAACAAATAAAATGGAATCTAAAACAATTCTTGGCATGAAGCCAAAGTAGATATTTAGAAAAGGTTTTTTTTTCTTTGGAGACTTCTCTTACAATGCATTTTTTCCCAATGCATTCAATAGGAAAACTTATTTTATTTGAGAAATGCTTTTTTCATAAACATGGAATCGGAAATTTACTCTTCCTAGTGACGATAAATGGATATTCTAAGCCGTTTTTTTGTTGGAAATCTCTAAAGTAATTAGTATGTTTTTGTAACTATTGAGCAGAAGTAAAATATTTTATTATTTGAAAGCTTTCAAAATTGTCTTTTAGTTTTCTATAAGTTATTGGGATATTACTTTTGGTTGACCAAATGGTTTTGAATATCCATTACAGAAATTGTTTTTTAAAAGCACTTTATTTTAGACATGCAAACTTCAACAAAATGAAGACAAAGTATCAGACTCTGAATATTTTCTTTAAACTTATATTCAACATATTGCAGAAAAAAACTTTCTATGCAAACATAATATTTATTCTGTTTTACTAAATTTGGTTTTATTTTAAACTAGTGCTGCTGAATAGGATAATATCCTGCTATGCAATCATAGCAAAGCATCATATAAGAAATATTTATCTGATTCTGTAAAATTATTTGGAATAATGAACAATTATTAAAATTAAACTTTAGAATAATTGTAATATGTAATTAAGCTTCAGTATTAAAATTACATAAAATGCGTATAACTAACTTTAAAAAGTATGAAAATTTAATTAATATTATCTGATAGATTTATAAGGAAAATTAATACATTAAAATTATTTAATTACAAAAAACTTCACTTCAATAACTAAAAGTATTCCTTCTAAATTGCGTACATTTTATTTTAATAGACTTACGTTTTAATTATTGCGAAAAAGAATATTTGGAAAATTTTATGTTGCTACTGAATTGTTTTCAATCACATTTATTTTTTTATCCATTTTTAGACTAAGAAATTGCTAATTTATAAAAATAGATCACATTTTACTTTTGAAATAGATTAGAAAATGTAAAATAGAATTATCCTTCATAAAATGAAGTTACTAGGTTAAGAAATGTAAGAAGTTTAAACCTCAGTTTCTAAAATATTAAATTTCTAACTGCAATCTTTTAAATCACATATACGTACAAAACATAATCTGCATGAAATCAACAAGAAAACTATTAAAATAAAAATAATAAATAAAACGTGTATCGTCCTACAATAGTCAGTAGAAATCTTAATAGTACGTTTTTCCTGTTTAACACTAGATTTACGGATGTTGATCATATACCTATTTTTGCTGAAGTGAACCAATTTGACACATACAAAAAAAATTGTAGTGTTTTGCAAAGAAAACAGTTCCCAACTAATTTAAATAAAATGTTTATCATAAAAAAAATTCATTGAAACATTTTTTACATATAAAATCTGTTTTTGAAACACATTTCTATTATATATAGCACAATGGTTTCTACATCTGTGTCTTTTGCATGATTGTTGAACTTGATAATTCTTCCGCTTGTCAGTAGCATGAATTTCCGTCATTGGAATGGAAGTGTTCTCGACTTTTTCTGTATATTTACTTCTTAGCTCTTCAGTCAATTGAAAATAAAATATTGACTGTTGCCCAGGCCTGACAGGACCAATAAATTTCATGTTATGCTATTAACTGTTAAACTATTCTCTGAGTCAAATTGGCTCACAACCTTGAAAACAAATATACCACATTTGATAATGCGAAATGAACGGATCTGTGGGGAAGAGGAATGAAAGTTTACATATTTTTTTATTACTTAACTAAAAAACCAACATATGTTTTTGAAAAGTGATATATATATATATATATAATATATATATATATATATATATAGTGATCAAATTTTTAATGAGTTAAATTGGCTCGGTCCGTAAATATAGTGTTAAATTTATTGAGAATAAAAATTGGATATCAATTTTATCTTATAAGAAATCTTTTAAACAATATATTACCACTGAACGGACGCGTCGACGGGGGTTCGACAGCGAATTCCTGTTCGAAAAACGGACCTGTCGATCATTTGCACTCGTATAATCGTATCGCACACGTTTGAGGAAAAAAAAATATTGCAAAGCGATAATAAATGAAAGAAACTAATTTTGAGTAACGGAACTCCTTTACCTTGCAGGGAAACTAATTTAAAATAGCCTGACAATTTTTAAACTGGCAACTCTAGTATGGTACGAAAATTTTAATTTACGAAAAATGTTTTGAAAAAAAATATGTGGATGAGTTAAATAAATATTACATATTTAAAATAATTGTTTTATATAAATTGTATTTAACACCATTTCTATCAAGTAATTTATTTTGCTTTCGTACAGTATGATATGTCTGTAATGTTACAATTAGTTTGTTACAAACGGGGTATGCATTTTAAAACAAACAAATGAGTTGTGGAAGTTGATATATGCGTTACTAATTTTATTGAATTATTAAAAATGAATCCTTTTAGAGTTATATTTTTAGAGGTGATAAAACCTAATTCAATTTCTATTTCATTAAGCAATTTAAATTTATTATGTTTATGACATTTTCAAGAAATAATCCGATAATTAATTAGTTAAAAATTGAAATAGTAATGTAGATAAATCAATTGAATGTTGCAATATATTTTACAATTTAAACTTTACTGCACATAAGAATGAAACAAATCTTTTTGTTAAAATTAGTGTAAATCTTATGCTATTAATCAAGGCCTCTACAAATCCAAACATCGTTCGAGTTGGGGAAGTGGCTATATGCATCATAATTTAATTGAATTATTAGAAATAAATCAGAGTTATATTGTGAGAGGTAATAAGGTCTAATTCAAATGATCTTGGATATTCAGTTAAACTGCTCAGTTACTCTCTTATTTTATCCCTCTAAAATCCTAGGGAGGATATTTCATTAGAGTCATAAATGACCTCTTGCAAAGAGTCGTGTAGATTATTCGCGACTCTCTCTTCGCTATCAACAATGGAATTAGCCATATTGAAATTTTCCTTTATGCAATTATCTCCTCAGCCATCATCTTCAATTTCAAGATTCGATCCGTCTGTATAAGCGAAAAAATTTCATCAATTTACTCTTGAGTCAAAACTTTTCTATATTTACTCATTTTAAAGACCGCTTTAAAATTATATACTATTTTTCAACTACTCTAAAAAATTCAACTGTTATCAAGAAACTAAGTAAAAATCCAACACCGATAGAGAGAGAGGACAGCAATCAGTGCTCAGTAGAACACATAGACATGTTTGAGTTTCTATAGTATATGGGCTGACGAAGCACTCGCTAGTGCACTTGCACAATGACGCATTTATAAATCAACGTCAAGCATCCCCGTCAACGCCAAGCGTGCTTCAAGCGCCAATCGTCAAACGTCAATCAACTTCAACTTCAAGCGTGTTCTCAAGAATTACTACCGGTGATTCCATGAGGGGTAGGCAGAGATAGAAATTTTCGGCTGGCGGCCTGGTCGTGTGAATTGAGGGCCGGAAGGTCGTCTTTGGACTCCAGAGGGTTAAGTATTTTACTTGTTAATGCATACTTCTGTTTGGCACAATTTGTCCAAAGAGGATGAATTGTCATTAAACTCCAACCAACTAACCATATATTAAGCCACATTAACTTCACAGCATGATTTCTTTTAAACAAAAGTAAATGTACGAAGTGGTAGTGTTGAAGTAGGTATACAATAGCTTTCACAAAAAAGGTTACCAAAATTTGGAAATTAATACGAAGAAATTTTCTTTATAATTAAACTTCCACCTAAGCCATAGGTTACCAAAAGAGATGGTATCTTTCTCCTAGTAGGTGATGAAAACTTCCATGGTGGAGTAGAGGGTTCATCACCAATTGAAAGGCGTTAAAGCAATCAGAAGCGGATGTACAGTTGATATAATACGTATAAAATATACACGATACCTATAAAAGTAAATTAATCTAATAATATTGCATTTCCCATAATAATTGTAGTATTTTTAATAATAAATTTCGTGATACTACCATGGACCACCGTTTGGGCAACCAGAGGCTAGAGTACAGAAATTGTATTTAAATGTATTTTCTTCATCGCATTTGGATAAAGGCGTCCTCAGTGCAGTACAGTTTAGTAGTATAAAAATAGGAACATCTCTGAAAGTGTAGATTTACGAATGATGTTAACTAAATTACAATTTGACAATAACGAATTGCTAAACAACCACCTGCATTAAGCATCTCATTAAAATCTGCCCAAATGATTTTATCTTTATTTTTAAAATTTTTAATAAACAATGTTTTTTGTTACATTTGATGGTCGTTTTAATTAATTTGTACTTTGGTATTTTTGATATATAGGCAAATAAAACAGATATGATATATAATAACATTTCAATCTTTGGTGTAATTAACTTATGTTTGATGGAGCTTTCTTAATTTATCCTTGTATAGGGAGTGCTGATCCAGAAAAATGTTGCGGACCTTTAATCTAAGCAGTTGATTGAAAGTAATTTTAGTTAGATAAAAATATATACTTTATTTTAAATAATTAAATTATTTCTACTTATTGTAAAATACATTGCGACCATATTCGAAATTGTTTAAATTGATATTCTTTAGAATATGACAAAACTAGCATGAGTAAAATGAGAAAATGGGAAATTTAACACTCATGTGGTTCCATCAAATACTGTGATAGAGTTGGTAGAAAGTTTAATATAGTTTTTTTTTTTAAATTTTTTTTTTACAAAAATACTAGACTTGAAAAATTTAGTGAGTTTATTGCAAATACTGTAGATTCCTATAAAATAAGAAATGGAAGTATGATATTCTTCACAAGCATATGAAGATTCACTGCTAAAATTACACTATATCCTTGCAACCTACCGCTTTTCCTTTAAACACGAAATATTAAAAAATAAATTCTTTGTTCAAAGAATTAGAAACACAATATAAAATTGATGTCTGCTGTAAAATAGAATGCTGTATTTTTAATTGATTTTTAATTGATTTGAATAAAATAATAAAGATAATATTCAAAATAAGTAAAAATAAATAGCAAATAGTGATTTTATAACTACAAAAAAATTATGTAGAATTTAGAAGAGCTTACTGAGCTCAGAAGATAGAATGTGCATGTATCTTAAACCCCCCATGTTCTTAAACCCCCCCTATCTTAAATACCCCATGTGCAGAAGTAATTATTCAAACCGCAAAGATAACATGATGATAACAGATAACAAAGATAACAGATGGACAAGAATAAAAGTTCCAGTTAAAAAAATAGTAATGAGGTGACAGAACTAGAACACATATGGCAAAACATGTATTATGAATTTAAAAAATCTAGGAGTTACTGTAACATTATCAACTAATAAAAGGTATGTCATAATAATACAAAATTCTCAGAAATGAGATAAATTAGATAAAAATTCTCTATAATTGAAACACATTATTTATACCAATCACCAGTACCTAAATTCGTTTGACTGGTTGAAGTTTGGGTTTCAGAGCAGATATGTTAGTTTACTCAATGCGAGACCCTATTTTCCACTAATATGTAACAGGAATGTGAGCTTAGACTTATAAATAATTTAATGCAATGAAATTTTATATTAAAATGGCGGATTCAGCCGGGCAAAGCACCATGAGTAATACAAAGTACATAGAAGTAATCTCAAAAGTTTGCTCGTTCTAAAATATGTGTTCATTTTATCCAAGAACTAACCCATTTGATGATGAAGATTACCTATTGTCCGATTATGTTGTTAGACCTATTGTCCGATTTCAAAGACAACTTAAAAGTAGCATGTGAATATTTACACACTTAAAAATGTAAACATTTATCCACTTTAACTTAGTGCTCTATGTTCTTTTTCAAATATTTTATATGGTTCAGATTGGCAATACAAAACTTCTTTGGATATTTCAAATGTTGTTATAGTTAGACTTTTATATGTAATCCAATTGAAAATGTAATTCATTTTAAATATTGAAATAAATAATTATTCTATTGTCTGATTTCAAAGACAGCTTAAAAGTAGCATGTGAATATTCATACACTTAAAAATGTAAACATTTAGCCACTTTAACTTAGTGCTCTATTTTCTTTTTAATATGTTTTATATGGTTCATATTTCCTATACAAAACTTCTTTAGATATTTCAAATGTTGTTATAGTTAAATTAGTTATATGTAATACAGTTGAAAATGTAATTCATTTTAAATATTGAAATAAATAAGTTAGTATAAACCAGATTTTCAAGAAAGATTTGGCCTAATTAAACGTATTTTATCCGAAATTAATATTAACACTAAAAAACAGTAACAGAAGATATAAGCCTTTACTCTCAGTCTTCAACTGGAATAAAAAATGAGCTAAGAACTGGTATTTATAAATCTTAATAAAGGAAAAGTGATAAATACTAAATTTCACACGGCTATACTAAAATAGTAATAAAAACATTGCAGATTCTCCACTGAAATTAATTACATGCATTTGATATTTATATTGTGATAGCGTAATAAAATTTAGCACCCTATCGTCAATTAAAATAATAGGAAGATGTTCCTCTTAAAACGTAAAAATGCATTTTTGTTTTTGAAAATATTTTATGAAAAAGTTTTTACTTTTCAAATGTAGTTCATTATACAATTAATTAAATTGAAATGAAATACTTATCTAAATCGAATCAAATAAGTTGCAAAAGTCTGAAAAAAAATTATCGAGTGGAATTGAAATTGGAAACATTTGATAGAAAAGTATCAAATTGTTCTTATCTCTAAAGAAAAAAAAGTGAAACGCACTTTCACTGCATTATAAATTAAAGGGAAAAAGTATGAAAATTATGCAGTTGTAATTCTGAAACTTTTAGTATAATTATATTTTGTTGGAAAGAGAGTAAAGCAAGTAGAAAAGAGGGGACTGTATAAATGTCTTTTCAAATGGTTAAATTAAAGCATTTAGAGTTAGTTGAAGTGTTAAAAAGAACTCTTTCTTTTCACTTCTTCTAAAGTTTTATAAACTACTACATTTGTTGATACTTTTTTCAGGACAATTAGCTTCAAGAAAGAAAAAAGTAACAGAATGAACCACAATTAAACAATATTTTTATCTGAACGGAAGGAGTTTTATTATTAGGGAATGAATATATTTTAAAGACATTTGGGTTTGTTAGCTCAGATGATGCTTGCAAATTAAATTTAACAAAGAATAATATAATTTATTTTAAAAACTGTTCTTAAAAAATAAAAAAATTAAAGAAATATATAATCACACTTTTGTGGTAATTATTTATAATTAGTTATTATTAACCGTATTTATTACATTGACTGTAACGTATATGTATTTCTGCAGTTGCAAGGCGTTAAGATTAACCAAAACTGACCATTTTAACCCCTTCCGGTAAAATGACGAGTCTAGCTCGTCATTGGTTTTTCATTCCATACCGCACAATGACGAGCTACACTCGTCATGCGACTAAAGTTAATGTTAAATATGATAATTAATTTAGTTATAATTTCTAGTATACTGAATTTAGCAAGAATTTTGTTACTTGTGGAAATACCAGGTCACTATTACATATTGTTTATTTAGAATTTCTTGGTACAAGTCACTGCCAAATTGATGAGTCAGAATAAAAGAAAACCTACTGAAAGAAATGCCGTGTGTGTTACACGAATCAAATTAGTAGTGAGACTCCCTAGCGGTGTAAACAATTAAGAATTCCTTTCCACTTTGTTTTGAAAAGTACCACTATCTTGAAGACTATTATCTGTATACCTTATTAATGTTTTGTTTTGATATTTTCTTAATTATACATTTTCTGATATTATTTAACACTATGTAAAAAGTGGATTTTAATTAGGAATATGTAAGAATTGTAAAATGAAACAAGTTTTTTAAATAAAAAATAAATGGTTACTTCACTCACAGTTTTTCATTATTAAATCGTACCGGAAGGGGTTAATCAATAAGTTTATATAAACATTCATTTCTTTCCTGCCCTGGCTGAAGCCGTACAGAATGTTTACCAATCATAACAATTATATACTAAACAAAAAAAGGGCAAAACAACGTAATAAATTAAAAACTACATCCGACAAGAGAGCTATACATAATCTAGTAAGCAAAAATGCAAGTGGTATGGCTGAAAGATAAAATTTAGTAAATTGGCAATATAATTTACTAGGTATATTTACGTTTTATAAGAATACACGAAACGACATGTAATGTACTCATAACAACATGGGAAATGTGTTACACAAATTTGAAATTCTTACTTATTTGTAAAAATCTTTCCATTATATGTATAAAGCTTTCTCATCGAGAGAAGGAGAGAACTGAGAATATTAATTTGCTTGAAATAATTTGGAAAAATATTTTTCAAACTTTCTTTCATAAGCATAAGTTTTATTTGGAAATATTGGAATACAGAAAGTTGAAAGATAATCTTGTCAATACATTTTCTAATCATTATATCAATCGTTAGGATGGAGATACAACAGATTTTAAGATCAGATATTACACATACCTTTCTCTCTATGGTAAGGACGAAATGTAGGTAACTCCTCCACATATTAATAACCTTAAATATTAAAAAAAGAAAGTCATTCCAAGAATACTGAATTTCTGTGAGGAAATGAAATGCTGCAAATACATGAAAAATATGAAATTGAATTTTGTCTAGATATTGTGTTCCCCAAATGGTGCTCATGAAGCAATTATTCAATGCATAATATTTTTAAATGTTTTAATTTGTCTTAAAAAGAGATAAACATGTAAATACCTGATTTTGTTTAACTTCAAACATAAACATCTAATAGGGTAGATCTCAAAACCATTCGATAAATACCTACTGAAATGCTGCACTGCTTTC
>CM063505.1:34013170-34033170 GCA_032207245.1 Pardosa pseudoannulata | reverse complement strand
CAAAGGATTTAACACGCTAAAACTTCGGAAAAAAAACCTAAGGAATTTGTATCAAGTTTGTCATTTTAGAAAACTGAAATCATACGTAAAAGTTTAGAAGATTCAAAATTTTGCCTCTACTCATATTTGTATAAATTTTCAACATAGAATCAGAGGTTAATGGTATAGGTGTGTTTATAAGCATTAATTTTAATGCGTATTTGAATCGCACTTTTAGAGAAAATACATTAACACTCAACACATATTGTGCTCCAACGATTGAAAGAATAGATCAAATATAAATATTTCAATGATACATATTTCTTTAAATTGAATCAATAAAGGAGAAATACAGAGTATTTATAGCGACAAGGTAAATCTCCAAAACTTATTCATAAGCTTATAAGCTTAGTAATTGTGCAGCTGTTGGTGGGAAAAGACACCAGCACGAGAAATTCTACGATTTTAAGAAATCACATATAAATATTTCAAGGATAGATATTTCTTTAAATTGAATCAATGAAGGAGAAATACAGAGTACGTATAGCGACAAGGCAAATCTCCAAAACTTATGATTAAGTTTATAAGCTTAGTAATTGTGCAGCTGTTGGTGGGAAAAGACACCAGCACGAGAAATTCTACGATTTTAAGAAATCACATATAAATATTTCAAGGATAGATATTAAATAGAATCAATAAAGGATAGATATTAAATAGAATCAATAAAGGATAAATACAGGGTACGTATAGCGATAAGGCAAATCTCCAAAACTTATAATTAAGTTTATAAGCTTAGTGATTGTGCAGCCATTGGTGAGAAAAGATACCAGCACGAGAAATTATACGATTTTAAGAAATCACATATAAATATTTCAATGATAGATATTTATTTAAATTGAATCAATAAAGGAGAATAACAGAGTACGTATAGGGACAAGACAAATCTCCAAAACTTATGATTAAGTTTATAAGCTTAGTAATTGTGCAGCTGTTGGTGGGAAAAGACACCAGCACGAGAAATTCTACGATTTTAAGAAATCACATATAAATATTTCAAGGATAGATATTAAATAGAATCAATAAAGGATAAATACAGATTACGTATAGCGATAAGGCAAATCTCCAAAACTTATGATTAAGTTTATAAGCTTAGTGATTGTGCAGCCATTGGTGGGAAAAGATACCAGCACGAGAAATTCTACTATTTTAAGAATAGTGTCGAAATTCTCTCTACAAATTCAAAGGAGCATATAAAGAGGCAAAAGAGAAATGTCTACATGTCATATAAATAACTGTTATCAGATATCAAACCCCATGCCCAGTGACATGCATTTCAAAATAAGGTAAGGTATTTAAAATTTTTTTATAAGAATATGAGAAAATTTTGTTTCGAGTACATGTTAACACATGGGTGAGTGGGTACTTTTTCAAACACGGCAAAGAAAATTGGGTAAATTGTAAAATTAAACCCTCCTTCACATTTTTTCTCTACTTCGGAATCTTTAAGTATTTAATTTCTCCAATATTCCTCAGTTTTATCATTTTTGTGGTGGGCCGCATACTATATAGTATCACGAATATATTAACACATTGTGTGCTGGTACATTTCGCTGGGGAATTGTACCGGGAGCTGGAGTTTTGAGCGTAAATTTAGCTATTCAGTTAAATCTCAGTAGATCGAAATTTATTTTTTAACCAACTTTTCATATTTTATATTGAAATATATAAACAAATATATAAATAGACAAATAAACATACATATATATATACATATACATATATATATATATATATATATATATATATACATATATATATACATATACATATATATACATATACATATACATACATATACATATATATATACATATACATATATATATATACATATACATATATATATACATATACATATATATATATATATATATATATATATATATATATATATATATATATATAATACCATTTTTGCAAGGATAAATAAAAAGTTTATTTTAAATCTAAATTGATTTTTTTAATCAACCTTCCCGTTCTGTCGTTCCATATCGACTGATGTAAAAACTAGTTTATATTTGTCTAAATTTATGTATATTTCTGTTTATGTATATTTATGTATATTTCTGTATATACCGTTATTTTTGTACCCACAAACAAACCATGTTGTTACACTAACACGTACTAGTACGTGACCTGCGCTCAAGTATCAATCGTCAGAAAGCGTACTAGTACGTGCCCCGCGTACAATGTGCTAATTTTAGTTTTAATATTTATTGTCCATTTAAATATTATTTGCAATGCGGAGACATATGCGTTTATAGCCTGTTCTGTTCATTTTATGCATGGTAACATTTCAGAATTTTAAAATGGTACTGCATTTGTAAATTCGTACCAATGATATTCATGTCAGAATATTCTCGATTAGAACTTTAAGAAAAAATAAATCAGAGATCTCAAATCTAGTTTATTGTGCCCATAACTTATGATGTTAAGCTAGTACAATTTTAAATAAATTAATATGATTATAAAAAACCACATAATAATACATACTGATGAAGGATTTACACTAATTGGAGACAACTATACTCTTCTCAAACTAATAATAATAAAAACCCCTCATATTAAATATATTCTCTCGTTGGATTTCTGAGCATCAGCTGACTAAATCACGCTAATTCGTATTTAATTACAGCTTTATATTTTTATTAGATATTTTATCTTGTTGAAATAAATATATATTGTGATTTATAGCGTGCAATACACCCCATTTTTATTAATGAAAAAATGAACAACAATACAAATACAATTTGTATTGCTCTTCATGAATTATCGACTGGAATAAATTGAATTTACGAAGAAAAAACAACTCCTACATCCTGAAGGATGAAATGAAAACAAGCCCTAATATATTTTTTCACCATGTATGCTCTCAATATATCATGGTAGGCGAGAAGAAAAAAAAGTAAAGCTTAACACAAAACAAAAACGCTCTATTATCTCAAGGAAAGGGATATCAATAAAGGAAAAACACCAAGTATTGTCTATCGATTATGAAAACCGCAAGTGATTGTTATATTTAGATTTCTGCCAGACGTTATCGAAAAAACTTTGCAATGAACTGTATAAAGATACAAATAATGACCCAAACGTTATCATCACAAATATTTCTTTTTCCATGGCTACATCATTTTAGTTCTTTTATTATTTTTTGGGATAAATTAAAAATCCCTTACGCATTGTTTATTTTGCTTTCGGTATCTTTTGAATTTTCAATTGTATATAAATTTCCACCACTGAGCGAGAATGTATACATTAGTTATTAAAATTCAAAACAAAAACCGAAATTGCATTTCTAAATATTCAACGTTGATCATACTAGCATAAATTTACCTACTTTAATAAGTAGTTATTTTAATTAATTATGGAATATTTACCACACTTTCACTTTATGAATATTCAAAAGCCATGAATTCTGACTATAAGTTTTACGTAAGTTTTATTTACCAGTCACTGAACATTAAGTATAATTTAATTTGAACCATGAATAATTATAAATGCTTATCATTAAAAAGTAATGAATTAGTAATGCTTCCATTGCACTGCCTTAAAAATACATAAATTTCTTTCTACTAGCGTAAAAAATTCAATTTTTTTTGTTAAAAATTTTAGATTCTAAGAAAGATATTTTAGATACTTAATTCTATTAAAACACAGCTTGTATTTTAATTTAATAACAAATTATTATACTCTTTTAAAAAGTGTTATTTTTCATATTGTTAATTTAATATACTTTTTTTAATAAATCGAATAAAATTAGTTGAATTCTCAGTCGAACAGCCTAACTGTTGCCTACATCCCTGTCTTAATCCTTTAGCGGACAGTGGTTTCGTAGCGAAACCATCTATCAACTGTCTTTCTTTTAAACTTTACTTTATCTTTGTATAATTATTTATAGCCCCTATCTCATATATCTGTGATGTATGGAAGGCAAAAATATAGAATCAAGAGCTTCTGTAATTATAAAAAAACTTTTTTAGAGACATGGATGATTTTTCGATTTTTTTTATGTTTTTGACATTTTAAATTTACAACAGATGATAGCTCTACATTTAATTTATTTTTTCTTTTGAAATATATTTATTTAAACTTGCTGTACCTGAGAAGTCATTAATTCAATTTATCCTTCTTATGACCCCAAATAAAAGTATCAATACAAACAACATTTATAAATTGTTAAGCTATTTATTTATTATATCATTTTAATATATAGATTTAATATATAGATTCTTATTTATTGTTCTTCTAGTATAGTTAAACTTTTAAAAAGTATAATGTTTAAGCTGTACAAGGGGAGGGGTTAGTCAGTTAAACCACTCCTCTATCGAACAGCCTAACTGTTGCCTACATCCCTGTCTTAATCCTTTAGCGGACAGTGGTTTCGTAGCGAAACCATCTATCAACTGTCTTTCTTTTAAACTTTACTTTATCTTTGTATATTTATTTATAGCCCCTATCTCATATATCTGTGATGTATGGAAGGCAATAATATAGAATCAAGAGCTTCTGCAATTTTAAAAAAAATTAGAGACATGGATGATTTTTCGATTTTTTTTATGTTTTTGACATTTTAAATTTACAACAGATGATAGCTCTACATTTAATTTATTTTTTCTTTTGAAATATATTTATTTAAACTTGCTGTACCTGAGAAGTCATTAATTCAATTTATCCTTCTTATGACCCCAAATAAAAGTATCAATACAAACAACATTTATAAATTGTTAAGCTATTTATTTATTATATCATTTTAATATATAGATTTAATATATAGATTCTTATTTATTGTTCTTCTAGTATAGTTAAACTTTTAAAAAGTATAATGTTTAAGCTGTACAAGGGGAGGGGTTAGTCAGTTAAACCACTCCTCTAACCCTCCTTAGGTATACTCTAAGGCAAACCTTCCTAAGGAATGTAAAGATAATTTATCATATATTTTACATTTTCAAGGTTCATCGATAACATTTATAAACTAATTACACTAAATTCCAATGAATTTATTTTGGTGACCTTTTTAAAGGTGGTACTTGTAAATCTTTCAAGGTAATGAAAGCATATAATCAAATTCATAAATCATCCTTTTATTCTATAACAATTCCTTTGTTAATTTAAAGATGTATTAATTAGCTATTAATGAATCTAAGTAGCAATAAGATAATTTTGGGAGAGATAGACGCGCGTGGCATGGACCAGTTAAATACTTTTCAAACTAGACTCTAGATCAGGCATGCCCAACCTGCGGCCCATTTAAAAACATTTTGCTGCCCAATTGAAGTTTTCAACTGTTTTAGTCATTTTGAATATATACAGTTGAAACATAGAAATTTAATTGTTAATGTTTGCAACAATAAATATCACATATTATGTATGTTAAGACTTGATAGACGCGTTATACCTACAAACAAAACCTCTACGAACAAAATCTCTAGTAAAACACACAAAAAAAATCTCACATTGATTTTAAAATAATACATTTGGTAGTGCTTGTGAATAAACTACAATATATATTTATAGTATATATATAATAATAATATTTTAACCTTCATGATTAGGGAGGAAGGTAAGGTGTTGGGGGGATTATAAATACAGAATAGTTAATGTTTATTGTCGTTGTAGTTATGATATATGTATAACACAACTTTTATGTACAGTCACAGATGGCACTATAAAAATGCATATTTTAAATACTGTACGATAATAAATATTTTGAATAATTTGTAGTTTTATTTTTATATTTGCGGCCCAGCTCAATTCAGTAAAATATTTTTTGGCCCACCAACCGATTTGGATTGGACACCCCTGTTCTAGATGGTGTTGGTGGTAAAGTTATTTTAAATTGTTGAACGAGTATAGAATTTTAAAAAATATTTTTTTTTCTGTGTTTAAGGATTTAGATTAATAATCTAAATATGTAAATCAGGAGAATCCAGGGACTTTGTATTATTTCAATTTTAACCTGGATCACCATCAAATAGAATGATAATTCCCAATATCTAACATTAATTCCAAAACATTCCAGGCATATATTTTTGTAAGATGTAATAGTGTTAAAACAAACGTAGGCTGACAAGTGCGTCTTTCCTTAATATTTTGGAGAGATGGCCTCATTTCCATACGTTTTAAATTATTTTTTTTCTCGGTACCAATAAAAACTTTCATAATTTATGATTTTCTTTAAATTTTTATTCATAAATTTATTAATTATTATTTACAATATTAACATGAATATATAAAATAATTTATGATAATTATAATTTTTGTATTTATAATAAATGTTAATATTGCTGTAAATATGAATTATTAATTTACATTTATAATAATTAAAAATTTTAAGTATTATTAAAAGTATAAAATAATATTGTATAATAATTTTATATTTGTGTTTATATTTAAAGTTATTATAAATATAAACTCTTAAATTTACATTATCAATTTAGTTCAATATGTGTATTCTTTAATTTTGTGTGATTTCAATTAAGAGAAAATATTATAAACTAACAAAACAGTCATACATAATTTGAATAAATGCGATTGCAATTAAATATGTATGAATTATGAGAATGAATTATCAATACTTGGAACAATGTAATACTGTAATTAAAGTTTTATTTAAACGTAATTTTACATAAATCATTTGGTATTGTCTATCTCGTAACAATATGTTTTTCATATGTAGTACTTGGAACAATGTAATACTATAATAAAATTTTTATTTAAACGTAATTTTATTTAAATCATTTTGTATTATCTATCTCGTAACAATATGTTATTCATATGTAGTATTCAATTACATAAACGAAATTGCCTCTAGACATTTTTAACTAATATGATTATATAGTTCCTTAAAATTATATTTTTGTAATATTCTTTGTACCATTTAATCGTGTAAATACATATATGGTCATAGAATTACAGGTTTAAATATGAAAGTAAAAACCAGTATGCTTAGTTAACATTTGCAATTCTTTAAATTTATTATTTTATATTTTATTGACTATCATTTAATTGTCAAAAGAATAATAAACTAGATAAAAAAGTAACACAAAATAATTTTTACTTTTATCCTCTTTCACATTAAGTTAAATTTAATATTTTGTATAATTAACATATGATATTGCCTGTAATAATAAGATTAAAATTTCTTAAAAAATTTGCAGATCATTTTCTGCTAGTTTTATATCTATGTTTTATTTGAGATAAATTCTGTTTAGCTTCATAGAAAACTTACCTCAAAGTGTTATTTATAGAACACGTATTTATATGTAAATGTATTGAGACACTTTCTAAAACTTAAATCTTATTACTTTTAACCATGATTTATGAGTAAACGTTACATATAAAAAGTGCCTAAATCCGAAAAATAAATTACTGTCGTTTCTTTGAATGCACATATGAGAATTATTGCAAACGTGAAATTTGAGAGACGTGTATTTTAAACGTGTACTTTAAATCCTTTTAAATCATGGTTTATTTTATAGTTCTAAAGTTCCAAATAATAATATATTATTACTTTTGAAATATTTTCTATGAATGAACTTCTACAAAAAATAAGTTAAAATTAACATTTTATTTTATGTATACGCTAGATTAAAAACAGAATAATACAGAACTTTTTGGTTAAATATGGTTTTAGTGAATTAAAACAATGTTCAGACACTAATATGAAATTTTCTTACAGCATACAGATTACATTATTATATATTTTTTAGAATCTATAGCTGTTCTAAATTTTGAATACTGATTAATTTTACTTTATCCCATGTTTGAAAAAATAAAGATAATATGACTTTAACTTATATTACACATTTATATAAAATAATTGTCGTATCAGTGTTATTTTAATAAAAGTAAAAAATGATAATATTGTGTCATTACGAATAATTACTTAGCACTTACTCAACTCAATATTAACTGCAAAATGGAAGATGCAATTATGTACACGTACAAGAATAAAATACATATAAACGTATAGAAGCACATGTTAAAGCATACATATACTACAATACTTTAGATCTTTAAAATACTTCTATAGTTTATTGAACAATAAATTAAATCCTAAAAACATATTCATATTTGAATACGTAAAATCAAACTAAAAACGTTATTTTGAAATAAGAAAAATAAAAAAAAATAAGAGAGAGATTGAAAACAATACTATAAACAAATTTATAATAATTTCTTTTTTTATTCTTAAATAGATTTATTATTTTATGTTTATATTAGACTTAATTCAGTCTTTCAACTTATATTACAGTTGTAAAGCAGCATTTAATATAGGTATTTAAAATTGTAAAATTGTTATAGACTTAGAATTTTGAAAATCATGGGAAATATATGTAACTATGGTAGAAATTATCAAAATACTCAAAATCCAATCTTATTTCTGTTAGAGTTAGGACGAAAACTGACAAATAATTTCCTATACATGAAATTTGTGAATTGGAAATACAAACCATAATCAGCTACAACGCTGTTAAAAATACATAATAGTATTTGATAACATAATAGCTTTGATAACATTAAAAGCTTTCTCTAAGCAAATATTTTTTTTATAAAATTCAAATCGTAGCAGATGAATTTGTGAATACGATTTTATAACAAGATATATAACTTATAAAATTATTGCTGTCAATAAGTATTTTTACCTTCTTGCACGAAGTAACAGATGTACTGTATTTACAATAAATATCATGGTTCAGATTTCAACAACAGCTTATGTTTCGACTGTAACTGACCATGATTTTGACAATTTTAAACGCCACACCTATATATACGTGCAAAAAAACTTTAAATTCCCATTTTAACCACATCTGAACTGGTTATGCCTAGTTTACTCTTGACATTTTAGTCTCCCTCAAATAGCAGTACAACTTAATTCAAACGTCATGGATACCATGAGAAACGAAATGTATATTTCATCTTGAAAAGTGTGTGGAAATGGTAATTTCGATGACATATTATACGCGAGAATAAATGTAATAAATTGGATGCAAAAGGAAATATTTTGTAGTCCACATTAGTATTTGTTACACTTAATATTTTTACTTGAATTTATTTCAATGTTAGGATAAACAAATATGCCAAATGATGGTTAATGTATTTTTATGAAATTCAAAAACACATTTGAGTTCTATAATGATAATCAAACATCTCTAGTTTTTATTTTTCTGTTCTAATTTTTGAATTAATCCGTAATTAATAGTCAGCTTATACACTGTAAGATAAAAAATCAATTTTGGGAACAGCTTTGAATCGAAATTGTAACATTTTGAAAACTTAGTACGGTTCTTTTTAGTCAGACTTTTTAAATTCTCAGTTGTAACTCAAATTTATATTAATTTAGTTGTTAATACTTATTAAAAGCTCTGTTTAAATGATTTAACATTTTCATCAGAAAGAATGCCTCAGATAAAGGGATTTTTTAAAATTAAAAAGCCTATGTGATGTAAAAATTATAAAAGAAATTTTAACTACTATTTTGTAACAAGGAGGAACTTGTCACTTGGATTAAAAAACAAGGTAATTAGAAATACATTATAACACAAATAAAAATATTTTTTATTTAAATTTCAAGAAGTAAATTAAATGATTTCAACAGGTACGACGAATTATTCCATATTTCTGTCAGAAAAAACTATTTTCTAGAGTAATGGAAAAACGAATTGCTTTGAAAGATTTAAATTAACAAAGCATGAGAGTTACATAAAATGCGTTTACATAATTGCAGTTTATTTAGTTCATTTATCACTCTCCAAATGACATACATTATTATTTTTAATCATAAATTCATGAGCTAAATCTACATTTTAAAAGCAAAATTAGAATTGGTTTATCTTCTCTCGTTTTAATTCCATACATTTTTAAGTAAAACAGTAAATTTGGAATAAGTCAAGCATCCAAAACAAACAACGTTTGCTTCTGAGTAAACATTAAACGCACTAATTCCCGTTTATGATGAATTGTCATTCTTAGGATACTTTAAAGTCATTAATATACAGAATATTTATTCGAATCCTGCTCTTTTAAAATTGATGAATCTATTTACTACCTGTTTAGGAGGGTTCGTTATTACTTTAGATAGCAGAATATGTAAAGGGTTTTATTAATTAACTTTAAGAGAATGCAGAGTATTCTCACATAAAATTTATAAATGTGAGATTTTATGGCACTGGAAGGAGGCACAATGGGAGTGAATACCGTAATTATGAAAATGCATTATCTGTATTCCATTAGTATTTGCAACCAAAACTCGATACTACCCAGTTGCAAATTACCTATTACTGATTGTGTTTAATGTAGCTATATGATTTTTATACATACGAACATGACTATATTATTGAATGTATTGCTGAATTTCCAATTTTCATTTCAATGATTATATTCTCTCGCCTCATTTTACTTTCTTTGACTTATATAGTAAAGGATTAAAACTTATTACAATACTACGAAAATGGATGATGGATGCTGTATAACTAACAGGAGGCAACATATCAAAGATTAACTATCTTATAAATTACCGCCTACGATTAATCGTATCTTCCTAATTCAGCATCGTATCGTAATATTATAATGCTTATGATTCAAAGTTGAATTAAGAGAGAGTGATTGAACTTCAGGACTTTTAATTTTCTAACATCTGACAGTTTAGTGGACAAGAAACCTTCGAAATGGTTTGGTTTGGAGCGCTACGGTCTACTATTTTGTACACGAGGACTAATGAGACCAGGACCTACAGCTTAAAGCCGATTCCGAACGGTTACGAACATATGCCATAGTGGGATTTGAACCCACGAACTGTGGTACCGACGATCAGCGCCCTAACCAATCGGCCAGCGGTCGGCGCTTCGAAATGATAGAGTTTGATCGAAAATATGAACTAATGTTTTGTTCTGAAAAATCAAAGCTTGGTCAAAAGTTATTTTTAAAATAACATGATTATTTTGCTACTGCACTGAAACTTATTTTACTTTGTCGTACTTCCTTATTTTGAACTTTTAAGAATAATATTTTTCAGTTTGACGAATATTTGTGTGGAAATAGCTATTTGGAAATGCGAATTACTTTTATTTACTTCTTATTATAATTTTTGGAGATTTTCTATCAATGTATTTGTCATTAAACTGGGTATGGTTTTGGAAATCTTAAAGTATTTTCTTGACATACGTTGTATTTAATACCGTGAAACGGAAAAAAATAGCTCCTAAGATAATGTATAATTTTAAATAATTGTGTAGTTGTTAATACCCAGATCTGTTTATAGACAAACTTTAAAGATATAAAAAAAATAAAAAGCCATTGGTAGTCATGAGGTGCATTAGGAACATTGTTAAGGCATACTCTTGGACAACTCAATTTTTATCAAATACTCCCGCAATTTAATCAAAAGATTTTATTTAATAGATTTTTTTGTCTTACATATTTCATGAAATTCTTATATTTCCTGATATGAATGAATCATATTAGCAAAAATCCGATACTTTATGAGGTAAATTTTTTATTGTTCAATTACATGGGGCTGTTCAAAATGCATGGTAATAACTCGTCTGATATGAAATTTAATTCATGAATTCAAAGAAACTTGCGAAGTTAATATATTATTAATATATATTGCTAACTTCACATAGTCACAGTAGTTATTGAATCATACTTAATTACCATTGATATACCAAGGTATGAAACTGTCATATAAGAAACCAGCGAGGAGATTTGGGAACCAAAGCAAAATTGCTTACTTAAGCTTGAAAAGAGTTCTGACTAATCATGTACTTCTTCAATGTTACAAAAAGATAAAAATAATTTTGTAGAGGATCTAAACTGCAGTTTAGGTGTTTCAATAACTCTATCAGAAACATGTCACTTTAACTAAAGCAGTGAACTACACGTCTCGAAAGCAGTACACCCTGATGGTCTCACCCTGATGGAAAACATTTATTGACATCAGACGGACACCAGATACATTTTAATTCACCGCAAAACATTATACTAGTGTGTAGTACAATCTATGAACAAGTTTCAACTAATGCTTACAGCTTCTAAGACCTATGAACGAAACTGTTAATTTATCTTCATTTACCATTGTGTTCAAATGCTATGATTATCTAATTTGTTAACTATGCAAATAATTTAACCCTGTTTTTTAAACCACTTAAATATATACGACTACAAAAGTTACAATTGGCTGTTACATTTTAAACTCTTTCATAACCGGTCATGGAAGTTTCCCAACCTATTTGTTTAGAAATGGAAAATTGGATTCACCAAATTGTAAATGTGGAATGATTAGCAACCCTCAGAATTACATGCAAGTAAGATGTAATCTCTTTCCGATGTTTATTAAATATACGAAAACGAAACACAGATCGAATACTTTAAAAGAATAGATAATAATCGTAATTATATTAAAAAGTTGAAGGAAATTTATAATATATTAAATTCAAACTACTCTTTTATACAAATTAAATTTTAAAATTTACTTTAAAAGTTTAAAATTTAATTTGTATAAAAGAGTAGTTTATGAATGAAAATATTTAATAAAAATAGTGATAGTGATAAAAAAAAGTTTTTAATTTTAAGTCAATAATTCAGTGTATAACATTAAAATTAAGAATGTCGAAAGGTTTTCCCCACCCACTTAGGCTTTAGCATCCATAAACTCTACAGTTGGATGTGGGTGTAAGTCATCTAAGTATATACGACTGGTTATTAGAGATAATAATTCTCCTTTTTGGATAAGTTTATTTTTGGTATGCTATATTGATGTTTACCGTCATTTATTGATTCCGTCTTCTGTGTAAAACAAAAGATGAATTTATAAAAATCCTTTCATTTTAAACTTTATTAGTTGACACTCATGGAATGAAGGAAAACGGTTTTGCAAATGAAGAAGTATAAATAAAAATATGAAACAAATTATGTTGTCAAAGCAACAAAAACATTGATTCTACCTTTTTCTATGTTAACTTGTGTTTATTTATTATAGTAGACTACAGATTGAAAATATAGTTAGGACAACTTTCTATGGATTTCAAATTCTCAGAATCTAATCATATTATTTGGTTTCCCATTTCCTTAACTTTTTTGTTAGGTTCTGTTTTCATTTCACTTCTTTCTCCATTTCTTCATTTAAAAATTCTTTTTGTGTGTTTTTTCCCCTTTCTCACTGGTCCAACCTTTTTCCATGTAGGCTTTAGATTTACCTACCGGCTTCCATTATTTACTCTTACATTTTTACTTTAGGGTTTCTTTAAAAAGACTGGAATATTTTGAAAATGCTTTGAAAATATTTTTCCTCAAAAACTATGAAGAGCGACAGGCTTACACTGCCATAATAACCCATTAATACCCAGCGGTCGTCTTTAGGATACTTAAGGGAACACATGATCTTTATAGTTTTCATTACAGGCATAAAAGTAAATGTTGTACAGTGTTTCTACCACATTACTTATAAAGGAATATACTTGATTATTTTTGGCATATAAAGTGTTATTAAAACTTTATATCGGTAAAACCTTTGAGGTCACATTTATACAGTCTATTACAGGTATGCAAGTAGATTTTTTAACTGTTTGTCATACATAGATTATCAAGCAGTAAACTTGATTTTTTCAGCGCATAAAATATTAAACATTTGCGCTAAAATTTAGAATGAAAGAATTATGTAAAACAATTCTATTTATAAACTCCTTGATTTGCACATAAAACGTAACTTGATGCACCCGAAAAATACTATTTATTCGGATCAAACTGTGGAAATATATAATCGCACTCAAACTTAACGACTTGGCCGATTATTGTTGTATTTAAGTAGTAGCTTTCATGGACGTTCGATTTTTTCTTTCGTCGATCCTGTTGTGTTTTGATTGGCTGTGTTTAATTAGTTTTGTTTGTGCCAGAAATTTGATTGGTTGGGCGCAGGATCTTCTCAAAACTATAAAAGCCCAATGTACCTCGTATTTCTTGTATTATTATTTTGGTGTTTGCGATCTGCGGCTTTTCATTATGCTTCAACACAAACCAAAAAATACATGCAAGCTTAGAAACAGAAAATTTATCATAAATTTCATTATGCAACATTTAATGAAGTTCGTATATAATGTTAATGGATAGTAATTAAGTAATAATATAAAAAAAATATTTCTGTAAAATATTAAATGTTTCAAAGAATTTTCGAATATGTAGTTGATTTGACATTTTTTACACTTCTATGCTGTTTCACTTCTTATAAATTTTTTTAAAGAAAACATGACATCTTGAAAGTTCTAATCAAAATAGAACCAGAACACAAGTTAAATAATGATTTAGTAATATTCTGCACAACGTCTCTGCAGAAGTTTTTAAATATTCTATACAGTAATATCTACTTAGCACTTGATATGATTACGTCTCCCAGACGGAATTGCATGTAAATTGAGGTCAATAGTTTATTTAACGTTTAGAATGCCAATTACAAGTACCATAATTTAATAATTTTTAACAATATTTTTGTTATTTGAGATAAACTTTATACATGATGAAATTTCTAAGAATTACTTCAGCGTTTTCTCCCGATTCATTTTCCGATTTTAAAACAAATAGACTTTAAAAACTTAGATTTTTAACAAAACCAGGTTTTTAGGTATACGATTGTTATTTTCTTTGATTTCCGGTATAAGCTCGAAGAAATATTAGGATGCAAGTTAAATATTTAAAAACTGATTTTTTAATATGTCAAAGATTATTTATTCTTTTTAAAAGTAATTTTATTTTTTGGTAGTCTTTTCAGTGAAGTAGATTTTAATCTTTAAAATCTGGAGTATTATTTGAACCTGTCCATTTATGTTTTGCAATATAAGAAGCTAGTGGAAATATAAGCTTATAAGTTATACATTTAAAAATTGCTTTTTTTTAATACATCAACGCTTATATTCTTTAATTTATTTTGTTTTCTTGTTTGTTTCTTTTTTTTTGGTACGTCTTTCAGTGAAGTAAATCGTAATCTGACTTAAAAATATGGAGTATTATTTGTAGTTGTTTATTTATTTTGAATATAGATTGCTAATTAACACTATTTAAAAAATTATCATAAAAACTTGCATTATATATATATAAAATATATATATATATATATTTATTATTATATTTAAATATATTTTTTTTTGTTAAATACAATTTTTTAAAACAATTATTTTAAATTATATTTACTTTAGTAATTTGTTTAGATTTGTAATAATAAACTTGATATAATTTTATTCTAATAAATTTAACACTATATTTAAATCAATTTGACTCATAAAAAAATTTTATCACTATATATATATATAATATATTTAACATATATATAAATATATATTATATATATATATTTAAACTTTAATATTTTTCAATACGTTGTTTTAGTCAAGTAATATAATATATGTAAACTTTCATTCCTCTTCTCAATTCATTTCGCATTATCGAATATGGTATACCTATTTTCATGGCTGTGAGCAATTTGACTCATATTTTATATGAAAATAAACAAATATAGTAATATATAGTATAAATATATAAAGTATAATATATATAAAGTAAATATAAAGTAATATAAAGTTATTTTATTAATGTAAGAAATTCTTCTACTGACGCACGGAAACTTATGTTCAACAATCATAAAATAGATGTAGAAACCTTTGTTGTGCTAAATGTAATAGAAATGTTTGCGAAAAATGTTTTTCAAAAACAGATTTTATATATAAAAAATGTTTTCCATGAATATTTTGATAATAAACATTTTATTTAAATTAATTTGGAACTATTTTCTTTGCAAATACTTCCATTTTCTTGTATGAGTCAAATTGGCTCACTTCAGTAAAAATAGGTATATGATCAACATCCGTAAATCTAGTGTTAAATATTCAAAAATTGAGTTTTTCCTTATCTCAAATGTTATTTATCCTCATTAAAAGCAGTTTGAAGTCTGGTTTCTTTGTACAATGGCAGCCAATTCATACGGTTTTAAGACATATGGATAAACTTGTTTAGAAAGTAGAACAAATGAAATCAGAATAATTAGCTATATGTATTATTAAACTCTATTTAACAGTGTTATATATGTATTATTAAACTTTATTTAACAGTGTAACTGTTTTTACAAAATATGACATAAATCGTTTATCACAAAATATTTATTTTTATAAATTACATTCTACAATGTTCAAAATAACGTCCGACCCATTAATAAGCACAAGTTGTAATTTTCAAATTTATTTGAAAATCATAATACTTCAGATTTAAGTTTACTAATCAAAATACAATCAGTAGTAATGGTTGGGGCATCAATATAATACTGAAAAGGTTTTCCAACTGAAAGAATATCTTATTTCATTGAAGTTTTCTTTTTGCAGCGTGATTATAAATAAATTTACTGTATAAGAAACAAGGTCAAAGCTTGAAATACTATATAAATTTAAGAAATACTGAAATGCTCTAAATGTTTAATAGATGGCATATTTTACAAAAGAAAAAAAGATGTTTTCAAGAATATTTTAATTGCAAAACTTTGACATGAGTTGTTTTTCTAAATTTAAAAATTTCTCTACAATTTTATATAATCAATGACATTTTACGATGCAATTCATCCGATGCGTCAACTTTAATCACGGATAAATTTGACAGTGACTATTAACCGAAGGCTATATGCAAATTTAACAGATATTTGTACTATTTAAGTATGCATTTATTTAGAACTAGAGCTTTTGTGTTTTTATACAGAAGGTTAAGCTTTTGGTTGATAGCCTGGCCTGCCAGCCACCATTGTATGACTGACATTGTCATGTAGCCTTTATTTTATACTGCCGAATGTTGCAGTAAGTGTATATTTTATTTATATTATAATTTTAAAATAAAATATTATTAAAAGTTAAAGCTCTAAGTGAAGTTGTTTTTAAACCATCTTTTCATAGAAGGCATTTATTCATCCCCCGCTGATATTATATGTCGATAAATTGATTAAACTACTAACCAAATTTTTCATCACAAAAAAAAACGTCCACGCCATTAAAAAAGCACTTATTTTTCAAATATTTGAAATAGAATTTTTAATCATAATAAAATTAGAATATATAATCAACTGAAGATATCTTATAAACTTTTTTATATAATATTTAAATTCTACTGTAAAATAATATGAAATATAATAAAGTAAAGTGTTTTTAGATATAACGAGATAATGATAATATTAAAATTTTTAATTTTATTTCATTAAATTTTTTATCAAACAAGAATTTTATTTATTTTTGACACTAAATATTTCAGCTATTTATTTATTTTTTTTTATGATTTTTTAATTTTTTTTTTTACGTAAGCTTTTTTTTATACATAGAATTTATATGAATGTATTATTTTTATAATTTTATTTTTTTTTTTTTTTTTTTAAACATCTCATTTTTTTTTATTATTTTATATTTTATTGATTAATTTTTTCATAAATTTTGTTCGGGGGGGAGGGGGTATCACTTTTAAGTCAGTCAAAAGTCATGTCACAGTTAGCAAAAAGCCTATCCACCATGGAAATTCGTACCACATTGAATGGAAAAAATTGGATTTTAGTTGTTTAACTTTTTTGCATGTCATACCATTTCTCCTTTAATGCAGTATGTACCCTTCAAATTTGAAGTCAGTCTACCCAGTGGTTCTCTTTTTACCGCACTTTAAAAGTGGAACTTTAATTACAATCACCTTGTTCTTACTAGTTTTAAAATTTAAAACGTGTTTATTTCACCTTAACTTTTTGATACGCTCCAAAACATTACGAGGTAGGTATTAAAAATAATTCATTTAGATTAATGATTATATATTACTATCGTTAAATCTCCAATTTTAATGTAATTGATTCCCTGACAAAACATCAAACATGTCCTTGACAGAAATATAATTAATTTTGTTGCCTTTAACTCTTGTAAAATTAAGTTTAATATTCCACTAAAAGATTTTTTAGCAAATAAGTCTTAATGTCTGCAATTAATTATACTAGGAATAGTAATTAAGAATTAAAAATCTTAATTGCTTAATTATTTTAATAAAATAAAAATAGGACTTTTATCAAAATAGGAATAATTTAATGTGAATCACTTGAAGAAGAAATTAAGACGATATTATCAAAGAAATATTAGTATTATAAATAACAGCTTTGTCACACTATCCGCAATTTTTCAAGGGTGCATAATTTTAGTAAAGTTTAAAATTTGTACAAAAAATGCATGGGCTAATGATATTTTATAAAAATGCAACTACTAAAATTATTCTGGCTGTTCGCACATACTACTTTTAAATGAGGTTATAAAATCCAATATATTTTACAGGCCAGAAGATCTTGTATGTCGTTTTATAAAATTTTCAGTTTTTAAGTGGGTTTTTACTTTGAGCACAGAATTATAAAACATATGACACTGAATTCTATAAAATATTATTTGACTTAAGTCTAAATAAAGTCTAAATAAGTCACAGAATAGCAAATCTTAAATCTTTTCGATGCATTAGATTGCTTTAAATATTTTATTGCTTTTATCATTTATACCACTTTCAATTGTTTGAAAAACATATTTTATATAAAATATATTTAAATTTAGAGATTAGGAAAAAAATAATTCAATTGGAGTATTTTGGAATGAGAAACAATGATGGAAAAAATCGGACTGCAAAATAAGATTTTTTTAAACAATATGAAAGAGATTTTCCTAGAGAATAAAATTTCATTTTATTATAAAGGAAAAGCTATCTTGACCTTAATGGTGTAAAATGTACTTTGATTAGTTAGTTTGTCTATAAGAAGATACACAAACAAAATAACAAGCTAAATTCAGTTGTTTCCTCCTAAAGATAAAGAAAATTACAACAGCATAAGAAAGAAATAAGAAAATATTATTGCATTTTATACATAATGATTAATAGAACGATAAAAAAAATGAAAAAGACCCTTGTACAAATAGAACAGCTTAGTTTTCTAAACAGTGGAGGTACTGATTATTGTTAATTTTTTATAAATTTCCAATCAATATTATTATTAAGTTTTAAACCTGAGCAATAAGTTTTAAACATGCTACTTCTAACACTTCGCGTGCGGACAACGCATTTTTACGGTTTTTGCAGTCTGACACTGGAGCGCTGGTCACGTAAAAATACGTATTTAGTAGATTTGTGGTGGATACCCGCTAACCAACACAAATCTACTAAATACGCATAATTATATGTATGTGTGATATTAAATGCGTGTTGTTTGCGTTACTATGCAACGCTTTGAATTTTTTCTTTCCACAAGTTACAATTGTCGAGTTACTCGGTCTTTCGTTGCGTTATTTCGTCTTTGTGTTAAATTTTGTCTTCTGCCGTGTTCCTCTTCACTGAGGAAAATGCTTTGAACGGTACCATACTGTAAAGAACTATTAATGGGTCATCAGTTCTATTTGTACTTATCATGAAAAAATATATTTGAATACATAGTAAACGTTTATTTTTGTGATTTCGTAAAAATATTATTTTTTTGTTAAATAATCATACAATATATATTAAAGTGTAAAATAAAAATAAGTTTCGTTCATAAAAACAAAGTAGTTTTCGATACTGCCATTTTTCTGAATAACTAAACTTTCTCGTAATTTACGAAAAAACGCTCGCTGCACGCGTGAGTGAGTGAGTGAGTGAGTGTTAGTTTTAATGGCGCAAAATCCAATATGGGACATGCTGCGCCAAACAAAAGGTAAAAATAAGAAATAATAAGAGCAATGTAATTTTCGTGATGAAAAATAAAACAAGATGAGAGAAATACAGGTCAGAACGATAAAAGTTATGTAAAGTAACAGATTGTATAATATATAACCAATGATTCTATAAGAGTAAAAAGTATAAAGACATGTAGTGTATACTAATATAAAAAGGATTATATACAATTAAGAAAAAGATTTAAGAAAAAAAAAGAGATTTGGTAGTTTCTCCAACCAAATCGCCCA
>CM063505.1:33980670-34008170 GCA_032207245.1 Pardosa pseudoannulata | reverse complement strand
AATAGAAATAATATTTTGATTTTTTAGGTACATAAATTATATATGTATGTGTCAGTGTGCGTACAAGAGAGAGAGAGACAGAGACAGAGAGGAAGAGAGAGAGAGAAAGAGAGAGTAGCGATTATAAGGAGTTACAGACCACAGAAGGAGTGAGATATAGACAACTAGCGAGGTAAATTTAATCATAAAATATATTTTGAAAGACTAAATGTATCAATGTAATTAATACGAATAATATTTATTTACATAAACTAGTTTAAAAATTTAAGTTATATAAGTTACATTAAAGTCACTTATATAAGTAAAATTTTAGTTATATAAGTGGGATGAATTTAATAATAATGATATAGATTTTGAATGTGTGTATACAATACATAGAAATAATATTTTGATTCTTTAGGTAAATAAATTATAAATGTATGTGTCAGTATGTGTACAAAAGAGAGAGAGAAAACGATATAGTTGCTATTATAAGAAGATATAGACCACAGAGGGAGTGAGATATAGACAACTAGTGAGGTAAATTTAATGATAAAATATATTTTGGTAGACTAAATATAGCAATATAATGAATACATTTAATATTTAGGTACATAAAGTAGTTTAAAAATTTAAGTTATATAACTTACATTAATGTCACTTATATAAGTAAAGTTTTACTTATATAAGTGAGATGAATTTAATAATAATGATATAGATTTTGAATGTGTGTATACAATACATAGAAATAATATTTTGATTCTTTAGGTACATAAATTATAAGTGTATGTGTCAGTATGTGTACAAAAGAGAGAGAGAGAGAAAGATAGAGTTGCGATTATAAGGATTTATAGACCACAGAGGGAGTGAGATATAGACAACTAGCGAGGTAAATTTAATGATAATATATATATATATATATATATATATATATATATATATATATATATATATATATATATATATATATATATATATATATATATATGGAAGACTAAATGTATCAATATAATGAATACCATTAATATTTAGTTACATAAAGTAGTTTAAAAGTTTAAGTTATATAAGTTAAATTAAAGTCACTTATATACGTAAAATTTTATTTATATAAGTGAGAGTAATTTAATAATAATGATATAGTTTTTGAATGTGTGTATACAATAGAAATATTATTTTGATTTTTTAGGTACATAAATTATATATGTACGTGTCAGTGTGCGTATAAGAGAGAGAGAGAGAGAGAGAGAGAGAAAGTGAAAGATAGAGAATAGAGTTGCGATTATAAGGAGTTACAGACCACAGAGGGAGTGAGATATAGACAACTAGCGAGGTAAATTCAATCAGAAAATATATTTTGGAAGACTAAATGTATCAATATAATGAATACCATTAATATTTAGTTACATAAAGTAGTTTAAAAGTTTAAGTTTTATAAGTTACATTAAAGTCACTTATATAATTAAAGTTTTAGTTATATAAGTGAGAGGAATTTAATAATAATGATATAGATTTTGAATGGGTGTATACAATAAATAGAAATAATATTTTGATTTTTTAGGTACATAAATTATATATGTATGTGTCAGTGTGTGTACAAAAGTGAAAGAGAGAGAGAGAGGGAAATATATGGAAAGAGAGAGCTGAGATTATAAGAAGATATAGATCACAGAGGGAGTGAGATATAGACAACTAGCGAGGTAAATTTAATGATAAAATATATTTTGGAAGACTAAATGTATCAATATAATGAATACCATTAATATTTAGTTACAAAAAGTAGTTTAAACGTTTAAGCTATACAAGTTACATTAAAGTCACTTATATAATTAAAGTTTTAGTTAAGCAACAGGAATTTAATAATAATGATATAGATTTTGAATGTGTGTATACAATAAATAGAAATAATACTTTGATTTTTAGGTACATAAATCATATATGTATGTGTCAGTGTGTGTGTGTAAGAGCAAGAGAGAGAAAGTGAAAGAGGGAGAAAAAGAGAGTTGTAATTATAAGGAGTTATAGACCACAGAGGGAGTGAGATATAGACAACTAGCGAGGTAAATTTAATCATAAAATATATTTTGGAAGACTAAATGTATCAATATAATGAATAAAATTAATATTTAGTTACATAAAATAGTTTAAAAGTTTAAGTTATATAAGTTACATTAAAGTCACTTGTATAAGTAAAGTTTTATTTATATAAGTGAGAGGAATTTAATAATAATGATATAGTTTTTGAATGTGTGTATACAATAGAAATATTATTTTGATTTTTTAGGTACATAAATTATATATGTACGTGTCAGTGTGCGTATAAGAGAGAGAGAGAGAGAGAGAGAGAGAGAGAGAGAGAGAGTGAAAGATAGAGAATAGAGTTGCGATTATAAGGAGTTATAGACCACAGAAGGAGTGAGATATAGACAACTAGCGAGGTAAATTTAATGATAAAATATATTTTGGAAGACTAAATGTATCGATATAATGAATACGAATAATATTTAGTTACATAAAGTAGTTTAAAAGTTTAAGTTATATAAGTTACATTAAAGTCACTTATATAAGTAAAGTTTTAGTTATGTAAGTGACAGAAATTTAATAATAATAATATAGAGTTTGAATGTGTATATACAATAAATAGAAATAATATTTTGATTTTGTTTCTGGTACATAAATTATATATGTATGTGTCAGTGTGTGTACAAGAGAGAGAGAGACAGAGAGAGAGACAGAGAGAAAGAGAGAGAGAGAGAGAGAAAGAAAGAGAGAGTTGCAATTATAAGGAGTTATAGACCACAGAGAGAGTGAGATATAGACAACTGAGTGAGTGATTAATAGAAGAGAAAGATGGGATGGGCAGGAAGTGAGAAAAGGGAGAGACGTGAGTGAGAAGAGAGAAAGAAAAGGGGAAGGAAAAGAAGGTAAAATATAAAGGGACAGAGAAAAAATAAATGAATGAGTGAGAGTGAAAGAGAGATGGGAGTGGCGGAAAGCTGGGGAAGAGAATGATGGGTCCATTTTGAGTGAGTGAGTGAGTGAGTGAGGAAGGGTGGGATTGAGTGAAAGGAGAGGGAGTAGGGAATGAAGGAGAAGAGTTATCGTGGGAGCAGGACAGAGAGTGAGTAAGTGAGTGAGTGGTATGGAGAAGAAGTACAAGGAAAGAGTTTTAATCAGATTGTGAGTTATGGCTGTGTGCTAATATTGTTGTCTGGTACTAAATTTTTACAAAAATAATTTTCAGTGCAAATACAGTCATCTATTTTTAGAAGAACTAATAGCAAAATACAATTAATAAATGGGATAAAATACATACTAAAGTTTGAACATATTAAACAGATATTTTGATTCGAATGTCTTACATTTAAACACGATGATACCTGGCGAGAAATCATTAGTACGACGGCTGTAGCAGCTAAGCGAGTTTCCAAAAGTACCAGATTAAGGGCTAATGGAGGGAAAAACTTCTCTCCGTCCTCTGAATAGATCTCTGAGAGACCTCTGAATCAAAGAGTTGTTTTAATGATGAGGAATTTCAACAATTTTCTTCTAATACTTGGCTGAATAAGTTAACATCGGCGTCTAAAGAGTAAGGAAACTCCCGATGTCGTTAATAAAATCCCAATATTGAATCGATATGTGGTGATACGTAGTCACCACAAAGTAAAATGAACTATATGATTTAACTGTAATTGATCTTACTTGTGATTGTCTTCACTATTTAGTTTATGATATTTATAGATAAATTGAAACAGTGAAATATAAAGGTCTTATCACACTTCAAACTGAAACAAAATAAATCAGTTGGACATTTTTTGCTATCGCACAAGAAATGTACACATTATTTATTAAGTAAATGAACCATAAACTGAATTCGTTTCATGTACTTTTCATGTCTGATAAGGCATTTACATTCGGTAATATTTTCACGTGGGCTGTAGATTCTTATCGGGGAAAATTTTCTACTACATATACAACTGTTCATAAGAACTTAGTTTATTCTTCTCCATGAGTATTTGTCATTTTTAAAAAAGCATATTGCATTCGGTTAAGACAAAAGAGTATATATAATAATGAAATATTACGCACTTATTGCTAGGGCAATTTTATCTAAGCTGTAGTAAAATGCTTGATAAAATTGAAAATTGGAAGTTGAAAGGGACATGTCAGTAACGGCTAATCAATCTTAAATTTCTAACATTTTTTGGGACCATTTAGAGTGAATACATATTGTATGTTTCTTCAATGAATTTATTTAAAAATATTCCAATTATAGGACACTGAGTAAAACTAAAGAGTAAACACATTTTTCTGGTATAATAAGAGTAGTTTCAATTGGAATCTATACTGAAGGCATCAGTATTTAAATTATGGATTACGCTTGAAGAAAGAAATTTATTACAAAACCTTTTTGAAGTTTTTCTTAGCCATAAGATACATACAAGTAATGTTGTGCAGTTTGAAGTATTCTGAGATTAATGAAATATTATAAATTAAATACAAAAAAGAGGTTTTTGGTTAAGTGGTATCTTAGTTTTAGTACTTTCAAAAGAATATTAATTCCTTAGTATAGTGAAGAGAAACAATTTATGTTACGACAAGTAAAAAATATCTAATTAGGTACTAACAACAAAATGAGTGATTTTGTTTTTGTATTTCTTTCAGCAAGTAATCTTGATTTAAGGTAAGAAAAAACATAAGAAAAGTCTTTGTCTTTGTGGTCTTCAAATAAAGCAAAGAATAAGATTTTTCTGGAACGAAAGAAAAAACTCATATAAAAAGACCAGCAGATTGATGAAACATTGTAATACACAATTCCCTTATCAATAATGATTTGTCAAACTGGTATCGTGGGAAATCTTTACGGTTTTATCTAAATGCGTTAAGGTTCTTCTTTGGACGTATGCAATGAAAGTAATCTGCATGTGAGGTCATTAATTTTAGGTACGTTTCTATCATAAAAATACATACATATAGAAACAGAAAATGTAAAAATGGTTGTTTACTTTATTATACCGTAATATATGCTGTTTTGATAAAAATATAAATGTTTTACAAGAATTATGAAATCAGAATGATAAATTAGTAGAGTCCAAAATACTTCGCCATATTTTGATTTATTTTATAATATTAAGATTACTTTCTGCTGAAATTAAAAAATAACAGAATGGTGATTAAAATTCAGAATATAAAAATAAACAGATTTTATTTGAAATAATTTATCTAAATAATTTTTTTTGTTATTTAAAATACAAGGGCGGTTGGATAAGGGCATAATTTCCTCAAACTTGCAGAAGGATTTTTTTGTGTCTTTATTTTTTTTACCTTATTGGCAATTTTATTAAGTTATATAAGCAATAATTTTTCCTTAATCTCTTTAAAATTTTGGACATTGCCTTAATGTATCTGTTATAAAATGTACATTTTACTAAAGAGTGAAGTATTTAGTTAAATTGTGTGATGCCTTAAAGCAACTACAAACACAGTGGATGTTCAAATACTGTTCTTTTCATAAACTGCAATTAACTCAAGTGAAAATCGATACTCAGTTTTATGCCTACATAAATTTTAAAACTGTAATAAAATATGAAAGTAATCAGCTGATATAAAGTGCACTAGGCATATTTTTCATAAATATTGTTAAACTAATCAATTTTTGAGAAAATTTTTATAGATTATATTGTCTGAGATATTTTTTTTTATTAGGGCGGTTTATGCTCATTATAATAATACGGTTATCAGTTGAGTGTTCTAGGTCTATTTTTACGGTAACTACTACTTACGGTCTACTAGAAACTGCAAATAGATTGATAGTTATTTTCCTGACGTGGAATTAGATTGGAACCATATGCAACTACAATATTATATTTTTAATAAAAAAATAAATACTAATCTCGAAATCATGATTATTTGTACTTAGTTTCTAATCAGCACTCAATGCCAATATCGGCAGAAATAACATTGCATGCTATGTCAAATGCACTGCAGAATGAATAATTCAAGAATGATTTTATCACGCCAGCTCATCATTGGTTACTGATATATTACTTTACGTAACGCGTCAGGGGAAGGGAGGCAACGTCTCTCTCGTCCTTCGCCACGAGCTCAAGCCACACGTGACACCTGCGTAGTGCGAAATCAAAGACAACCTCAGGGATATGCCTCCTTTAGGAATACACAGGTTTCATACGCTCGAGGTTTATCTGTGTGATCTGGATCTTCAGTTATTCCTGTTAGACGATCTTACCTTTGTATTATTTGCTCATTATCGGGTTTGACAGCAATAACACGGACCATCACGAAACTCTTGTAGGTCAACAACAGCTCAATAGCTATTGTGGTTAATGTTGTGACTTTTGATCTTCAGTATGCATGCTGCTGTATGTCTTCGTGAGGGGTGAACGTTGGAACTTACTTACATAATGCGTCAATACGTGATTAGCTCTTGTCACATGCCGAAGCGCGATTGAAAGATGTGTTTCTCCTTTGCACTCCAAATGATATTTCAATTTTGTTAGCAGCAGCTGTAAACGCTGTTAAATGTTTTATTTGAAATATTTTTATGGGGAAATATAGAGCAATTTAAATAAATAAATAAAAAGTCAAATTCAATTAAATATCAGTTTTATTTACACTATTGCACGCTTACCCCACCCCCACAAACACAAATGTTTATCTTCTTCTACCAACTATCTTTTTATTTGAGCATCTATTGGTTTTGATTTAAGAAGAACGCCAATTGAAGCTTGACAGAGGAACTCCTCAGATAAAAAGTAATTTTAAATCACAATCGAGATAGGAGTACAAAGAGTTAATAGTTATATAGCTCTGTATTGGTCAACCAAATAAAATAATGAATAAGAAAGCTTGTCAGTTTATTAAAGATATTATAATAAACGTCTGAGTAGGCTTTTAATAATTGTTGTCATAAGATATGAAAAGGATAGGATAATATTTGAAATCTTTCAACATTTTTTTATATTCAAGTAATATAATTTTTCAGACCCGTAACTAGGTCCTTTAGCGCACGTGGCAAAAAATTATCTGTTCCCTTACCACCCAATATAGTGAAAAAATATGTAAATGTTTTTTTTTCCTATATAATATATTTATTATAGAACTCAAAACATTTTGCTAATTCTTAAAATGTTCTTAGTATATTAATTTTTTCTTCTATATGTATTTTATCAACACTTAAACATATTTACGAACACATTCTAAGAGTAGTATTCTGCTGATAAACTGAATAGTTCAATAACTTTAATAAACTAGAAATTTAAAACGAATACCCGAATTTATATAACGGCTTATTAGAAGTGTTAGGTAAACATTTGTAAGAATCTATAACAAGTTTAGTCTCTAGGAACATTAAAAAAAATAAGAAAATTAAAAAAACAGTAATTTTTAAACACAATGGATTTTAAAAGTAAAATCTGATTCTATAATAAAAAAATATTTGTCAACTTTTCTTTATTTTTACTTGGGGCGAGTCGTCTTCTTTCGGACCCAATTTTTCTCACGGTGCGGCGCCCCTATGACCGTGGCAAATGCCACCTTTGCCACGCCCTAGTTATGCCCCTGTAATTTTTGAAGTTATAAATTACTTGAAACGTATTTTTGATTCGGTGTAAAAAGAAATATCTTTCTGCGTTTAAAACAGATTTATTCCGATACCTTTAATGCTGCAAAAATTATTTAGTTAGGTTATGTAAAGGAATACAATTTTCAAAACTATAAAATTAATGTCAAGTATAAAAGAAAACAAAAATATGAAGTACAAACTCACCTGGAAATACATTTTCGATATATGTAAATTAAAAACTTATTTTCTATTTTAAATAAGATATAATTATTTTTAAATTGAATTTTGTGAACCTAAATTATAATATCACAAGTAGCAAATTATATTTTATAGCCTAAAAAACAAAAATATTTTAATTATTTTAATTTTTTAGAATAAAATGTCAGTAATATTATTTGTTTTAGGTTTATGGAATCAAAACGACATTTATCTTCATTTTATATAAATAAATTTAAATCAGTTTAAAAATTTAGTTTCTAATATTCATATTTTAAAATTTCTTGTAGGTTATATGTTTTTCTTATAAGTTGGTGTACATGCTTTATAATTTTTTCAACATGTTATTTAAAAGCTAAAACAAAAATATTTTTCTAAGTTATCAAAAAGTTTGTAAAAAATCATTTTAAAAAAGCAGAGAATTTTAAATTTTAGTGATTTGGAAAAACGATGTTATAATCAAAATTTTAAATTAAGAAAGCTACTTTATCCTCTTAATATATTTTATCAAGATTCCTTATTGTACTTGCATTAAAAATGGAAATATTTTAAAGATAGTAATACTACATTACTACTTCATATTTTACATCACTTATTGTCCTTTAGGTACACATTACGATTAGAATAAAAGAAAATAAGAATTGAAATATAATGAGTACTAGACTCTAAAAACGAAAATAATAATATGAACTTGTATTTATAAAATGTTCCTTCTTTTGTGTGATACCCGCTTTTAAAAATAGATTTCTTTAATTACGCATAATCTTTTAGTTAACTTTAAGGTATTTCACAAACATATTTTCCAACATTCCTTAAACATAAAATATTTCTTAAAGGGATTTTTAAGAAGGAAAATTTAATATGATAAAAAATTAATTAATCCCTTTTTCATACGCTTGTTTAAAAATATGTATTGAATATAGAATTCGCATATATAAAATACAGATTAAATTTGGGCTGCTAAAGTCACATACCATGTTCTTTTTAGATAATTTTTTTTCTCAAAATATTCAATTTCTCGTCCTCTTATTTTAAAAAATGACTTAACAAGTGGGATAATTTATTTTCGAAATAAATGTCGGGAATTCGAAGAAAAAAATATGCAAGATCATATGATAATCAATTAAAAAATTAATAAACCACCGTACAATAAAAAATTGTTAAGCATTTAAGAAGATTTGGAATTTATTACACACATTTTGAGTGAATAAAAGCTGATTTATACCCCTTATTAATTAAAAAAAAGATCATTATACATCTTTAATTATTAAGTTCAATCTTTAAATTAAGGGTTTTTTGTTTCTCAAAAATATATCGAGAACATTTTTAAAGATAAAATGCGTTTTTGAATTATTTTCCCAAGACTAGAAACCCGAGATAAGACATGAAATATGTTTCATTTAAGAAGTCGAGAAATTTTTTGTCTGTTTTACTTTTTCTTTTTGTGAACACGATATTTTTATGCGAGAAATTACAGGGAAAAATAAATTCCGAGGTTTATTCTTTTTTTTTTAAAGCTCGAGATTTGGAATAGATTAAATTGCTAGAGATAGCTTAATTGTAAAGCATGGTTGACCGGATTAACTGTATCATGATTTTTATGTAGTGATATTAATATAAAAGATCTAAGATTAATAAATTGCTCGCATGATCTAATGATTTAAACATTCTTATCAAATTCAATATGTAATTCTAATGAAGTCATGTGTTTTTGTATCTAAATATAAAACACACACACACACACATATATATATATATATATATATATATATATATATATATACATATATATATATATATATATATATATATATATATATATATATATATATATACATATATATATATATATATATATATATATATACATATATATATATATATATATATATACATATATATATATATATACATATATATATACATATATATATATATATATATACATATATATATATATATATATATATATATATATATATATATATATATATATAACATACATATATACATATATATATATATATATATATATATATATATATATATATATATATATATATATATATATATACATACATATATAGATACATATATACATACATACATATATAATTTTATCACTTTCGGTTTAAGATTTTATTTTCCCGGTAATTATTCTCCTGAAAAACTAGCGAATATTCTGGAATGTTTGCTAGTAGAAATCTTTCTGGTTCCATATATAAAAATAGAGTTTTAACGCATGGGTCACATCACCCGAATGATTTCAAGTAATCGCTAATTGATCAGCAAAAAGGACTGTTTAAGCAAATGTCTTCTTTCGCATAATGTTTCGTATAGGGCCACACAAAGTTTTTTCGATGGAGTTTTCGTATACGTTTAATTTTGTATAAGGTTTCATGATGAGAGTTTGATATGTTGATGAATAAGAAAAGTTAGTTTCAATTTTCGAGTGTGTTGATTGTGTTCTCATCGCGAGGTTCCACTACTGTAGGATGTCGAAAACCCCTCGGAATCCCCCTTGATAATACGGCAAAAAGCATTATCGCATATATAATACATTTTTGTCTTATTTACTAATAGGTCCTTGCGCAATAGTTGCAGATATTTGTAGTAGTTGTTGTTTTGTAGATGGTCTTCTAAAATTATTTTTAGTTCCTTCTTTTCAATGTATTGAAGATGTGTTTTTAGTTTATACTTCATCATATTGTGTTCAAATTTTTATCTATTTAGCCTAATGTTATTATTTTTGATGATGTATGAGACTTCCAAAAGCGTTACTCGGATATAAAATTATTTTAACCGGTGACGAAGGGTCGAGTTTCATGCATCATTACATGTTATTTCTGTTCATTTTATTTTCAATTCCCCTTCATCCAAACTCTATCTTAATATCCTATAATATCCTTAATATCATTTTTATCCTAATAGCTTAAAATTAATTCCAAATAATTATAATGAAAGTAATGGAGTAGATTTTCTTGATGTAAGTTTTTATTTAAAGGATTGTATCATTAATTACAACATATTTGATAAACGTAACGATTTTAAATTTGATACTAATCGTATTATGTCTTGGAGAACATGTGTGAGTAAAAATGTTAAACGTAATGTTATTATACACTTTTTAATTCGATGTAGTAGATTTCACAGCAATAATAATGTAAAAGACAGTTATATCCGTACTTTCCTTAATTACGCATATAAAAAAGACTTCCCTGCTGGTTTTCTCAATATTTAAAAAAATTATTTTAAACTTAATACTAATGATTGTGTGTATCGATTCTTTAAATAATCGAATATCTTAATACTTAAGGCTGTTAGGGTTATCTGTCATGTTGTGTTGTGCTTGGTGTAGTTTTTATGGTTATGCTTCGTACTTATTAGTCTTCCACTTTTGACTTCTTACGTGGCCGAAGTAATCTTTTTTTCATCTTCTCAAAATAATACAAAATCCAGAGACAAGTTGAACCGGTCGGTGTCAGAACTCTCTCTCTAACTAAATGTGGCAACGGCAACCTTTAGACGGCTAAATACCGTGTGTGGTTTAGTGTCGTGGGAAAATGCTGAGGCAATAGTTAATTGCTTAGAGAGAGTAACCTTTGATTATAGATTAAAAAAAAAACACACACACACACACCAGAATAATTTAACTCTAATTATTTCTTTAAAAACCTCCTCTCTCCCAGTCTAATTACTTTAAATCTTTTTACAGCCTCTATATAGTTTATTCAAAGGAGTATTTTCAACTTAACATTCCTGTCTGTCCTAAAACTGTAAACTTTCTGTCTATTGAGAACGTTTCCCAGCTGTCGGTGGGAAATGGTGTCGCGTTTGGCTGATATTGCATTTAATTCACTTATTAAGGTTATTTTTACCATGGGAAAATTGTTTCTGTCATCGCTCTTGGGTATACCTCTGTTCAATTAGAATGAACTGTGTGGCTTTTCTTTGTCTGTTGTCCAGTAGAATAGATGTGCATTGTGGCTGCTCTGGAATAAAGTTTAAATTAGACTGGTGTCGTTCTCTTCATTTTCGGTCAGAGTACATTTTTATTACTGCTAGCTATTGAGCTTTCTACTTATTAAGTAGTTTTATAAAAAATGAATTATATATATATATATATATATATATATATATATATATATATATATATATATATATATATATAAAATGTGTCTACAGATATATTACCGTATATAATATTTTTGCAATGTTTTACATAACACATTTTATATGGATTAATGCAATAAATAAGAAATATGCTAAAACTGAAATCGATATTACAAATACAGGAATAATATATCTGATTTACAGTATAACACTTACTTTTACAATATCTGTTAGTATTTTATATTAAAATTAATGAATTTGAGCAAAATTTGTCTATACCAATGATCAAATAAAAATCCAAATTTTATCTCAATGTACTATTTTTTGCTTATAGTCCTCTTAAGAAAAATATGATGATGGTTTTTGTCCAATTACAAATTTTCCGAGAAAAAGGTATTTTTATTACTTTTCTTTACCTTACAAATTTGATTTGAATACAACTCGGAAAATCTCATTAGATTATCCAATAAATTTGTAACACTTTTTTTTTACGTTTCCCTGGTAGATGGTTTGAGTCCATTATGACAAGAAAAAATACTGGACTCCTCCAGGGATAGTCCACGTTATGAAATTCGACATAACTGGAACTAATTTATCTCAAATCCTATTAACTTGAAAATAGACCGTAATATATAATCACTGCACGAACTAAATTCGAATTACGACAAAATTTCTCGAGAGAACCGAACCATTTGTTTTACTCTCCCATCCTTTTCTTCCACATCTAGAAACAAAATTTAAAATGTGTTCCCGAAATATTGATGGTTTCGTAGCAGCACGCTATTTAGAATTGTGATAATTTATTTATCTTTCACAATCTTCTTTTCGATTTTGCTCTCGTCATTTAATAAATTGCAAAATATTTTGTTTTCAATAAACCAAATGTTTTGCTAATTTGAAAAACGTGCGGTATTTATCCCTCGTGGAAATTCGCTTCTCGTGTAGCTGGAATAAAAAAAAACTTTTTTTTTGTACGTGGCATCAGATTTTCCCAATAGTTAGAAAGCATATTTTAAAAATAAGGTTCGTTATTTTCTTAACGATTGCCTGTAATTTAGGTTCTTCGTGAAGCATTATTGAAATGAAAAACAATTCTCATTTCAATAATGATTCAGAGAGTTTCACGGTTTTCGACAGCAAGATATTTTGATGTCGAAGCATTAGTTAATTTAACGAAATAAATATAACTCTTAAAATTTTAATTTGTATTATTTTTCGCAGGTTATATATATATATATATATATATATATATATATATATATATATATATATATATATATATATATATATATATATATATATATGTGTGTGTGTGTGTATACATATGTGTGTATATATATATATGTATATATATATATCATGTATATATTATATATATTATATATATATATAATTATGTATATATTATATATATTGTGTATATATATATATATATATATATATATATAATTATGTATATATTATATATATTGTGTATATATATATATATATAAATAATCAGAACATAAGGAACATATATAATAGGATCCAAGTCAATAGCCCTAAAAGCATAATAAAATATTTTTTTAATAGTTTAAGTTATGATATGATGTTATGATGATTTATATAAGTCGAAACAAACACGTCAATTTAAAAATTACTATTGTTTTGCTAAATTACCGATTATACTGATTGTTTTTAAAGCTTAATAGCAGTTTAGAGAATTCTATCATAAAATATATTCTACTCTATCACTGTATTTTGCTTATTAATTCTACATTTTTCTAATAGTCATATTCGTTAAATTTAACGTTTATTCCTTGTATCCATTACATAGTTATACGATAATCAAATAATAAGCATTAAAACTTTAGCAAAACTTACTTTTTTTTCTCTAAAGGTCTACTCGTGCCATTGAAAACATAGAAGTAAAGTTACAGTTTTCTTCCCCAGTCATACGCTAAAGCATATGTTTTGGGGTCCAGGTTTAACATTATGCTTTTTTCAAGTCAAGTTTAAATAATATTTTATAATTTTGTTTAAAGTGTCCATAGAGATAATTAAAAACTATCCGATAGTTCTTTTAGCAAATGAGTAGTTCTCTTTCAATAAAGTTTTAACTTTAGATATAATAGCAGTACGTTCGTTGATATTCCTTCCACCAATTAAAGCTGTACCCCTTTTTTGTGAATACATGCACTTGTCTTTCTGACATAAAAAACGTTTTTGATTACTCCTTCTCTTTACAGCAGATCTAGTACTGGCTGTAAGTTCTTAAATTCTTACATGAGCAGTAGACTCCTGGTTACGATGAGCAGTTATTACCAGATACCAAAGCAATTTCAGTTCCGAAGCAGCTGTCACTTTTTACAACCTTATATTGGTCTTGTTGCAACAGTTGTAACAAGTTGTAACAACCCGGTTATGATGAGCAGTTATTACCAGATACCGAAGCAATTTCAGTTCCGAAGCAGTTGTCACTTTTTACAACCTTATATAGGTCTTGTTACAACAGTTGTAACAAGTTGTAACAACCCGGTTATGATGAGCAGTTATTACCAGATACCGAAGCAATTTCAGTTCCGAAGCAGTTGTCACTTTTTACAACCTTATATTGGTCTTGTTGCAACAGTTGTAACAAGTTGTAACAACCCGGTTATGATGAGCAGTTATTACCAGATACCGAAGCAATTTCAGTTCCGAAGCAGTTGTCACTTTTTACAACCTTATATAGGTTTTGTTACAACAGTTGTATTCTTTTGAAATCGCTTCCAGAGTTTTGAGAAAATCTGTTTTGAAATTAAGACATTCTAGCTGCTTTTGCGACTGCATGCTCTGTTTTAAATGGCCTATGAGTCGCTACTTCAAAAATTCTTCAAAATAATACTTCAAAACTATAACAAAGACATTTGTGTCTAGAAATTCACTCAGATGTATTTATTTTCCGCAATGCATTTGATTCAACTTCGGATAACGTAAGCCTAGTTTGGCGTAACAGACAACCGTTAGATTAATTTCAATTGAATAACACTTATTAGGCTTGTTTTTCACAGATTTTCTGTAAACATGGATTACATCAGATAATTAATTTATAAAATTATTTGAGTATTTAAAAATAACTTTAAATATATAAAAATTGTTGAGTTTAAAATAGAAATCTACACTTTATTTTTACTAAGACAAAAAGAAATATATTAGACGTTTTATTTTTTTTAAATGTGTTAAACAATCACTTTTATACTACATTGATACCATAGTTTAAATATTGAATTCCTTACTAGTAAAGAAGCGTTTGCAGTTTAAAAATATCTTTTCTGAAATTATTTAAATATTTTTAACAGAAAATGTATTAAAACAAAAATGTTCTTTTAATATTTTAACCACAGCTGTATTTTGAAATAGTAGAAACACCCTTTTTCTTGAAAATATTTAGTTATAAAAAGTCTCGTTATTGAACCATTTTTTTAATCCATATGAAAATACTAAATTAAAAATCAAAATAATTTAGAAAAATATTTTCCAGTCTCAGTTGATTTTACAGTTGAGAAATAAAAGAATTAAATTATGGCTTGATATATAAAGTTTAAATTTATGCAAATTGAAAGAAATTGGATTTTAAAGAAAGGTATGATTTATTTTCCTTTACTTTTTTTCTGTTACAATAAAAACATTTTTGTCACTATAAAAGTGTTTTGATTTCTGCTGTCAATTCAAGCTAAAAGGGTAACATGAAAGGATTGGAAATGGTAAAATGAATTCAAGAATATCTTTAACAAGTCTTAACTATAGCAAAGAGAAAGAATATTATCTAGTTTTTTATTTATTTATTTATCTTATTTTATTATTATTTTACTTTTTTAAACACACAATTCAAGTAACAAAAGAACATTTGTATTTGTTTAGAATTTAACTGTAATATTTTTTAAATTTAGAATTTCGCTAGATTAAATTTGTATTTTAAAGGTATATTTTTTGTAAAGGGATTTTTTTCATAGAATGTTTCATAATGAGTATATTGTAAAATATTTAATTTAGCATTATGTTTATTAGATACAAAAATATTGTTTTGCTTTATTGCCATACTATTTAAGTGTTTTAATAGATGAGGTTTGATTTTTCGGATTTTTAAAGTGTTATTTTTTATTTAAGATGACAAGTTATGTGTTACACATTTAGCAATGTTTATAAAACTGCTATTTACTGTTTCCTGCTGAAAGTGTATTTTACTGTAAATAAGATAATTTTGAACTATGTACGATCCTTGAAGCTCGGGATTGTTATTTAGCATGTTAATCACTAAATAAGATAATTTTGAACTATGTACGATCCTCAAAGCTCGGGATTGTTGTTTAGCATGTTAATCACTAAACTGCATAAGACCCTAAATAATGCATAATACAATCATAAGAATAAAACCTGCTGATTAGTATTAAAAATAGAAAAAAATTAGGCATACAATAACCAACTTCTCTAAGTCTAAACGCATGAATAATTACAAAGAAATTACGAAAGGGACCATACTATTACAGTGTGTGAAATTGGAACCATTTAAATAAATTTGGAATAATTCATTATTGATATTAATTCAATATTATATCTTTATAACTTTACTTATTAAAAATAATTTGTGATATTATGATATGCTTGATGTGCTTGGGGGCTAAATATTGAAAAAAAAATCCTTATTTATGAAAAGAGTAACAAATGATGAGAAAATCAAATTAATCAAAATACCAAAATTATTATATTGAAGAAAATTATAAAGAAGCAGGGCCAAATTATTATTATTAAATGAATAACTTAAGAATATTCTGAGAATAAAATTGCATTGGAAAGCAGTTCGAATTAAATGTATTTTAAGAATTTCTCCCTTGATTTCCCTTTTACTCTCTTATTATATTAATATGAAAGAATATATACCTTTTTGAATTATTATATTTGAACACATATTATAGATTAGTAAAAAATATTTGTTTAGCGTAACCTTATTAAATAAGACTCAAGAAGCATTATATAATTTTTGATAGGCTTTGAAGACTGAAATTTAAACTAACATACAGTGAATTTTATATAACGGTATTTATACTTAAAGGAAATTCACATTCTAGAACAGTTAATTCAAACAATTATTAGTTTGAAAGACACAAAAGTGAAATACAAATTCAGTGTTTTCTTTCTGTATACATTTAACAAATCTGATATCCCATTCTTAATCTTCTGCTGGTATTTGTTATAACAACTAAACTCAATCTATTGTAAAGCTAACTTAATCAATTTTATAGCATATATAAAAGAGATGTATAGAAGAAACGCTGAAGATAAAACCATGATGAAAATTTAAGCTTTTTTATGTATTACATAAATATGGTGCATAGATATTAAGTTGAGTGGGAAGATAACTGTTGTTGTTGTTGTTGTTGTTAATGACACTTGAGTCAAGCTGAAGAGTAGGAGGTAACTATATTTAAGACGGTAGCCTTAAATTTGCTATTTTAAACCATGGGTAAAGGCAAAATACCATTTTTGGTTTGATACCTCCATAGGTAATGCTGAATCTGGAGGAACCTGCGACTTCGAACTTATTCTATTTGTCTTAGCCGCATTAGCAAGTATGAGTCTTTATCCGTTTCGGTCTTGGTCCAGAACCCAGAACCCTCCGTCTACGAACTCGATGCTTTTGCCGAACGAACTACCACAGTTTCATGGTAATTATATAGGAATATTTTTCCGCAATATTAAATCTTGATAAATGTATTTAAAGCTCAGAGACAAAACTCATTGAATTATTGATTTAGATATATGAACATGTTCCCTTTTCATGTTTCAAGTTCTTTTACCAAGAGAAAGGGGGACAACTTCTCCTGCGTCCTTGGCTACGAGCTGAAGCCGTGCGTGTAGCTAGTGCTAAATGAGAGACACCTTAGGGGTATACCTCCTTTAGGTATATACGAGTGTCACGAGCCCGAGGTGCCCTAGGGATCTTGGTCTTCCGTCCTTCCAGGCAGTCTCGATCTTACCTCTGTAGAGTTTGATCCTTACCGGGTTGGGCAAAATAAAAATATGACCATGATAGAACTCTCGTAGGTCAGCAGCAGATATGTAGCTGCTGTGCGGTTGCTGTCGTGGCTACTAGTTTTCAGTGAGGTTGCTGTGCGGTCTTAGTTACAGGGTCAGCATACAAGATAAATATGTTACCAAGAGAAAACCCACATTACTCAAATAAAATTTTTCAAACAAAGAAGGTAAATATATTAGCAAGTTCATTCTTGTAGGTCTTGTAGGTTTTTTATGGTATATTAGCCACATATAAATGCTGAATCTAGTAAATTTGGTCACTGATGTACTTTATACAGCTTATAAAAAAAATTGTTATTCAATTAAATATTTTACCGTCATTATACCAAGAAGTGTAATAAAATATATTCAACAAAATTTTAGCTCTTAAGCAATTTTAACAGACTAACAAATCTGTCAAAACAGAAAACACAATAAATATTAACACAATGGAAAAATTTTCTAACCACCATTTCCAATTTTGAAATATTAACAAATTTATTTACAATTTTTATACATAACTCATATTTCTTTTAAATGGTATCGAAATATTTAAAGAGTAAAATTACATGAAAAGAAATAAAATTTAAGATAAAAAACGGAATGTATAAAGAAATCTATTGTAATAAAATTACAATATTTATTTATTACAATGTTAATTTAATTTAAATTTAATTATTACAATGTTAATTCAATTTAATTTAAATTTAATTATTACAATGTTAATTTAATTTCAATTTAATTATTACAACGTTAATTTAATTTAAATTTAATTATTACAATGTTTAAGTTATTATCCTTAATAATCCAAATATATTTTTATATATTATACATAAAATATCATTGCTAATAAATAATCTTAAAAATTTCTTACGTGACAAGGATTTGAAAAAAAAAAAATTCGAAGCTTTTAAGATTCCAAAATTTTATCCTGGTAGGAACGAACAGCGACGTTTCTGGAAACATTCAGATCTTCGTTTCGTTATAAAGTGAGATTGCATTTTAGTCCGATTCAGCAGCTGTTTCAGTGTCATTCATAATCACTTCTACGCAAAAAAAAAATTTTTGCCAGATGGGTTCTCTAACGTTTTATATCATATTCCAGGGTCTTTTTTGAATAGAATTATTCATTTTATTTCACTTTTACACAATATTACATCGCGTTTATATTTGCATAGAATTAAATTTTTTTGAATAATGCTATAAAACCGAATTTGTGGTCTAAATTCTGTCCCATTTAAAACACGTTAACGCTGTTGTTTAGAATTTTGTGTTTTAATACAGTGTACCGTAGATGAAAATTTTAATTAAATTTTAAAAACATAAAATCCTATATTTAGGTGCTCAAATTTGTATTTTTGTTACAAAACTTTTTTAAGTTTATGTAATAGTATTTTATCAGCTAACTTATTTAATTATAGTTGTATTAAAAAGTAAATTTCTATACATTCCATACCGACAATTGCAATTATTGCGACGTTCCTTTTCTTTCTCTTTTCAATTAGCGACTTAACATACACTAAAATTAATTCGTCTTTAGCCCAATTGTTCTTATATATCTTCCTTAGTTTTATTTCTCAGATATTATCAAGTGACTAATTATTAAAATAATCATTCGATTGCTGACCAGCGCCCCACATTCCATATAAGAATTTTGATAAGAGGAAGCTCCATAAAGGAGGTGTCAGAATGAACTTAACATATTTATTTCCATCGTTCCTATTTTTTGTGTGTTGTGTGTATGTGTGTGGACTCATGACTGCATCGTATCTAGCATGCATATTATCTTTTATTTGTGGTGGGTCTAAATCACTCATTACAGTTAGACACACACTCATATATATACATATATATATATATATATATATATATATATATATATATATATATATATATATATATATATATATATATATATATATATATATACATACCTATAATATATATATATATATATATATATAATTATGTATGTATAGTAGAGTAAGAGAGAAAATAAATTTGGGATACGAGAAGAAATGATTCTAGAATAATTAATATCATATATCATTTATTTTAAAATTACCTGAGTATTCCTTATAGAGAGCTAAATGTAGCTTTAGTTAAAATTTTAAATTCATCAGAATTTGATGTGGACAAGTAACGTGTATATGGTGATATTGAAAAATACTCATAATGAAATATAAACAAGAATTAGCTTGATTTTTGCAGAAAGATCTGCAAGCTACATAAATGAAGTATGGGAACACAATATGATGCACACACATATTATATATATATATATATATATATATATATATATATATATATATATATATATATATATATATATATATATATATATATATATATATATATATATATATATATGAACATATACGTCATTGGAGAAAAGTAGTGACACATGAACATTTTCCTTTTTACTTTCAGATATTGTGAGATTTGTATTTTAAAATGCAAGTTTATGAACAAATAATAGTACAGAGTACGTAACAGTGTATAATGATGTGAAATAGTACGTAATATTTCACGGTATAGTTATATCGAAGTTTTCGAAAAAAGAATCCGATAGTTACGCAATTTGTAATTTCATTAGTATTTAAAAAATAACAAGGATGAAACAATCAGAGTTACTTCAAAAAGCATTAATTTTAAATTGAAAAAAAGGGGCATGGTGTTAATAAAATTTAACGAATCAACGGTGAGATCGGTGATGAGACAGCTTTTAGCGAAATATAAAGGCTTATATAAAGGTGATAAAGTAATATTAGGCTATGGGCCTTCATTTTACACATGAGAATGTTGCCGTACTGTTGCCCATGTTGAAAAGAGATTACTATATTTGAACACTTCATAACATTATTCAGAGATTTAAAAAAAATGCCTAATAAAAGATTTTTTTATAAAATATTTTTGGAGACTATATAAAGAAGTGTCTTAAAACCAACGAAAACTTTATTAACCAAAATTTAAAGTTTTAGTCTTGAGTGAAGCAGATATATTTTGAAATGCACCTTTAGAGATTGGTCTCCATTTCTTTTTTAATTCACTTGAACGTGATGGAAATACACTATATTGATAACAAAAAGGTGAACGCTTTAACTAACATTGCATTCTTTAAATAGTGAAACACTTTCCTTAAATAAATGGTATGAATCATAACGTTTCACGGACTTGGACGAATTCTATATATTATGTAAATGGATACTGCAGTAATGCTTAATTTTAAAATAATAATGTAAAATATATGAATAAAGATGAGTATAAATATTTGATTCATTAAATATTTTAAAGGCCAAATTCACTTCAAATATATATATATCAAAGTAAAACAGCGAAGCAACATTTGTTCGTTTTTGAAACTCCGAATTTACTAAAGTTTTTGGTGTTTCGGAGATTAAATTAGATGCACTTAAAGGTTAGACTTTTCAGGAGAAGCAATTTCGCCTGCAAGCAAGAACGCTTAAAAAGAAGCTAAAGCGAACTTTTCCAGTTGTATTCCTAATTTGTTTTACTTCTAAGAGCTGTGTGGTTCGTCTTTGATTGGATGGCAAATCACTTTTAAAGCGGGATTGTGTGGTAGTTCTTAATCGCAATTTAGGTCCTTTAAGTTTTACGGTCTGTAAAAATACTTTGTCATTATAGAGATGATTCTTGAACATAGTAGTTTTATGTCGAGGATTAAAACTTTTCTGTACATGTAATGCAATTTAATTGCAAAAATACTGAGTATAGGATCCTGAAATTTAAATGCTGAAAAATTCAATATCGTTGTTTTTTTATTGTTAAAATCAGAGATATGAAAGATTTTGAATGTTCTCTTAAAATTATAATGCTCTTTTTAAAGCCTGTAAGATATTTTAATTCGATTTATAACTCATATCTGCAGAAAAATTAATTACATTTTTGAAAAATAACTTAGATTCGGGTTTTCTTTTTTATTTAAAAGAATCAATTTGGATAAACTAATTACTTATATTACATGCTAATTTTTAAGTTGTTTGAAATGCTTTCTATTATACAAAATGGCTTAGAAAAGCTTGCATGGATGGCCTAGTAATCATTTATTATTTTTAGCTGAAGAGTTATTTTAAAGCCTAAAAATTAAATAATAAAGAATAATTTGTAAAAGATGCTAGACTCGGAAAGGAACTTTTCAGTCTAATAATTGTATTTTTTTGTTTCATTTATTCACAGAAATAAAATATTTTTTATTTACCATTTTCACATCAAGGAAACGTTGGTGAAATGAAACTCTTTTTTATTGTATTTATTTTCCATTTTGAAAAACATATATAATCCATTATTTAGTATATGTTTATGTCGAAACATGTATGTTATCATGTAACAATTATTTTCTAAAAATTTAAAAAATGTTTGATCAGGAGATAAATGTTATGATGTTTGAATATTTTTTTTAATTTTTAAGAGATATGAAAGATTTTGAATATTATTTTAAAGTTATAATGCTCTTTTTAAAGCCTGTAATATATTTTAATTTGATTTATAATTCTTATCTGCAGAAAAATAAATTACATTTTTGAAAAATAACTTAGATTCGGGTTTCCTTTTTTATTTAAAATAATCAATTAGGATAAACTAATTACTTATACTGCATGTCAATTTTTAAGTTGTTTGAAATACTTTGTATTATAAAAGATGACTTGGAAAGGCTTGCATAGATGGCTTAGTAACCATTTATCTTTGATTGGATGGAAAATCACTTTTAAAGCGGGATTGTGTGGTAGTTCTTAATCGCAATTTAGGTCCTTTAAGTTTTACGGTCTGTAAAAATACTTTGTCATTATAAAGATGATTCTTGAACATAGTAGTTTTATGTCGAGGATTAAAACTTTTCTGTACATGTAATGCAATTTAATTGCAAAAATACTGAGTATAGGACCATGAAATTTAAATGTTGAAAAATTCAATATTGTTGTTCTTTTATTGTTATAATCAGAGATATGAAAGATTTTGAACATTATCTTAAAATTATAATGCTCTTTTTAAAGTCTGTAAGATATTTTAATTTGATTTATAATTCGTATCTGCAGAAAAATAAATTACATTTTTGAAACATAACTTAGATTCGGGTTTTATTTATTATTTAACCCGTTCCGGTAAAATGACGAGTCTAGCTCGTCATTAGTTTTTCATTCCATACCGCACAATGACGAGCTACACTCGTCATGCGATTAAAGTTACTGTTAAATATGATAATTTAATTTAAAATTTCTAGTGTACTGAATTTGGCAACACTTTTATCACTTGTGAAAATCACAAGTCGCAATTGCATATTGTTTACTTGGTACAAGGCATTGCCAAATTAATGAGTCAGAATAAAAGAAAACCTACTAAGAAATGCCGTGTGTGTTACAAGAATCAAATTAAAAGTGAGACTACTTGGCGGTGTAAACAATTAAGAATTCCTTTGCACTTTGTTTTGAAAAGTACCACTAGCTTGAAGACTATTATCTGTATACCTTATTAATGTTTTGCTTTGATATTTTCTTAATTTTACTGTTTCTGATATTATTTAACACTATGTAAAAAGTGGATTTTAATTACGAATATGTAAGAATTGTAAAATGAAACAAGTTTTTTAAATAAAAATTAAATGGTTATTTCATGCACAGTTTTTCATTATTAAATCATACCGGAAGGGTTAAAAGAATCAGTTAGGTTAAACTAATTACTTTTATTACATGTTAATTTTTAAGTTGTTTGAAATATTTTGTATTATAAAAAAGGGCTTGGAAAGGCTTGCATGGATGGCCTAGTAATCATAAAGAATAATTTGTAAAAGATGCTAGACTCGGAAAGGAATATATTAACAGTCTAATAAAATTGTATTTTGTTTGTGAATTTGCATTTATTCACAGAAATAAAATATTTTTTATTTACCATTTTCACATCAAGGAAACGTTGGTGAATTGAACCTCTTTTTTATTGTATTCATTTTCCATTTTGAAAAACATATCTAATGCATTATTTAAGTACTATGGGTTGTAGGAGAGTGCATGTAATGTTCATTACTTTCATGCTAACAATTATTTTCTAAACATTTAAGAGTTGTTTGATCAGGAGATACAATGTTATGATGTACCTAGAACCTACTTTTTTTGTAATTTTTAAGAGATATGAAAGATTTTGAATATTATTTTAAAGTTATAATGCTCTTTTTAAAGCCTGTAATATATTTTAATTTGATTTATAATTCTTATCTGCAGAAAAATAAATTACATTTTTGAAAAATAACTTAGATTCGGGTTTCCTTTTTTATTTAAAAGAATCAATTTGGATAAACTAATTACTTATATTACATGCTAATTTTTAAGTTGTTTGAAATGCTTTCTATTATACAAAATGGCTTAGAAAAGCTTGCATGGATGGCCTAGTAATCATAAAGAATAATTTGTAAAAGATGCTAGACTCGGAAAGGAATATTAACAGTCTAATAAAATTGTATTTTGTTTGTGAAAATTCATTTATTCACAGAAATAAAATATTTTTTATTTACCATTTTCACATCAAGGAAACGTTGGTGAAATGAAACTCTTTTTTATTGTATTTATTTTCCATTTTGAAAAACATAGTTATTTTATGTCGAGGATTAAAACTTTTCTGTACATGTAATGCAATTTAATGCACATAATAATTATTTTCTAAACATTTAAGAGTTGTTTGATCAGGAGATACAATGTTATGATGTACCTTGAACCTACTTTTTTTGTAATTTTTAAGAGATATGAAAGATTTTGAATATTATCTTAAAATTATAATGCTCTTTTTAAAGTCTGTAAAATATTTTAATTTGATTTATAATTCGTATCTGCAGAAACATAAATTACATTTTTGAAAAATAACTTAGATTCGGGTTTTCTATATTATTTAAAAGAATCAATTAGGATAAACTAATTACTTTTATTACATGTTAATTTTTAAGTTGTTTGAAATACATTGTATTATAAAAAATGACTTGGAAAGGCTTGCATGGATAGCCTAGTAATCATTTATTTTGTTGAGCTGGAAAGTTATTTTAAAGCCTAAGACTTAAATTATAGAGAACAATTTGTAAAAGATGCTAGACTCGGAAAGGAATATATTAACAGTCTAATAAAATTGTATTTTGTTTGTGAATTTGCATTTATTCACAGAAATAAAATATTTTCTATTTACCATTTTCCCGTCAAGGAACCGCTTGTGAATTCAATCTCTTTTTTATTGTATTCATTTTCTATTTTGAAAAACATATCTAATGCATTATTTATGTACTGTGGGTTGTTGGAGAGTGCATGTAATGTTTATTACTATTATGCTAACAATTAATTTCTAAACATTTAATACAATGTTATGATGTACCTTGAACCTACTTTTTTGTAATTTTTAAGAGATATGAAAGATTTTGAATATTATCTTAAAATTATAATGCTCTTTTTAAAGTCTGTAAGATATTTTAATTTGATTTATAATTCGTATCTGCAGAAAAATAAATTACATTTTTGAAAAATAGCTTAGATTTGGGTTTTCTTTTTTATTTAAAAGAATCAATTTGGATAAACTAATTACTTATATTACATGCTAATTTTTAAGTTGTTTTAAATGTTTTGTATTATAAAAATGACTTAGAAAGTCTTGCATGGATGGCCTAGTAATCATTTATTTTGTTTAACTGGAGAGTTATTTTAAAGCCTATGACTTAAACTATAAAGAATAATTTGTAAAAGATGCTAGACTCGGAAAGGAATATATTAAAAGTTTAATAAAATTGTATTTTGCTTGTGAATTTGCATTTATCCACAGAAATAAAATATTTTCTGTTTACCATTTTCCAGTCAAGGAAACGTTGGTGAATTGAACCTCTTTTTTATTGTATTCACTTTCCATTTTGAAAAACATATCTAATGCATTATTTATGTACTGTGGGTTGTTGAAGAGTGCATGTAATGTTTATTACTTTTATGCTAACAATTATTGTCTAATATTTTATTAGTTGTTTGATCAGGAGATACAATGTTATGATGTACCTTGAACCTACTTTTTTTTGTAATTTTTAAGAGATATGAAAGATTTTAAATATTATTTTAAAGTTATAATGCTCTTTTTAAAGCCTGTAATATATTTTAATTTGATTTATAATTCTTATCTGCAGATAAATGAATTACATTTTTGAAAAATAACTTAGATTCGGGTTTCCTTTTTTATTTAAAATAATCAATTAGGATAAACTAATTACTTTTATTACATGTTAATTTTTAAGTTGTTTGAAATACATTGTATTATAAAAATGACTTGGAAAGGCTTGCATGGATAGCCTGGTAATCATTTATTTTGTTGAACTGGAAAGTTATTTTAAAGCCTAAGACTTAAATTATAGAGAACAATTTGTAAAAGATGCTCAGTCTCTAATAAAATTGTATTTTGTTTGTGAATTTGCATTTATTCACAGAAATAAAATATTTTTACCATTTTCCCGTCAAGGAACAGCTTGTGAATTGAATATATTTTTTTATTGTATTCATTTTCCATTTTGAAAAACATATCTAATGCATTATTTATGTACTGTGGGTTGTTGAAGAGTGCATGTAATGTTTATTACTTTTATGCTAACAATTATTGTCTAATATTTTATTAGTTGTTTGATCAGGAGATACAATGTTATGATATACCTTGAACCTACTTTTTTATTTTCAACTTAGTTGTATCTAACTAACAATGACTTAAGACAAGGATATATATATATATATATATATATATATATATATATATAATATATATATATATATATATATATATATAAAATTTAACTAATTGAAAAAAGATTTTAGTATAAATAAAATTGTGCTCCAATATTTTACTGAATTAGAACAATATGAGTAGTTATAAAAATTAATTATAATGCTGGCACAAATACATGATTTTACTTTTATAATAAAAAGAAATAAATGAAAGCTGCTGTAGCTTGGATATAAGCTGCAAGATAAAATAAACATACTGTTCAAAAGTAGATAACGTAGAGATTCATTTCATCTTGAAACATTTAAACAGTGGACTGTTGTTTATTTTTCGGCTTATACCAATATATACAATTTTCGTGACATCTGTAACGATGTAGTTTGTCATCTGTAACGATGTTGTATATGGATTTTGCTGTTCCCAAATTAGGTTTTATAGCATTTCCTTACACCAAATTGCACGAGACTGTTTATGAGCTTCTGTCAAATTGTGCGTAATCCATCTGGAAAAATCTTTTTAGCAGCTAAATGTTAGTGTAAAATCGAATGCATTGCAGTTTATGATATGCCATAGGATGCGTCTATCTCACAATACGTGACATGCTGATCTTCTTCAAACACCTTTCGCACAGCATCGTTGATCTTTGGAATCACTACCGATTTTGGTCTTCCTTCACGAGATTTATTCCTGGCTGACGCACGACTGCGACGAATTTCTGCAAACCAATTATAAACTGTATTTTCTGGTGGTGTTTCACTACCAAAAGTTTCACGAAGCGTTTCTATGCATTCATGTCTAGTGAGTCCTTTCTTAAAATCATAAAACAAAATCATCCAACGGAAGT
>CM063505.1:33973170-33975670 GCA_032207245.1 Pardosa pseudoannulata | reverse complement strand
CGAAGTGATATATTTGCTCAGTTTCTTTAAATAACGGGAAATATTTTTGAAAAATCTTTTCATAAAATGAATGAAAAAAATAATAATCAATATTTACTTTTTGCTCTAGATACTAACAGAAAAACATAATTATATAAGCTCTGAATTGTAATGTAAATTTGACGCAGTATTTTTTTATGTATGAGAAACGAGAAAAAAAAAGACACTGCAACAAGAAGCAAAAAATATAAGAAAACCGAAAGAAATATTTTGAATTTCATTTAAAATAAATAATATATATTTTTATTTTTTTATTCCGCCCACTAATTTAATTACACTGAAAAGCTTATTATAAAACTTATGATTATTACTATAATAAACTTATTAGTGATTCTGAGGAATGACAACCTATCTAAAATTATAATAACTGGAAAGGAATAATTTAATAGCTCATTATTATTATTAATAATAATTTAATTATAATAATAACGAATAATGTAACAATTGAATTATCGTAATGATGAAAAATTTAATGAATGAAAAATGATATTTAGAAGTTTAACAGAAATTGGTTTGGTTTTGGAGCGTTACGGTCTACATTTGCAACATGAGGGCTAATGAGACCGGGACCTACTACTTAAAGCCGATTCCGAACGGCTACGAACATCCATGCCATAGAGGGATTCGAACCCAGCATTCTAACCATTCGGACATCGTTCGGCGTAGTTTAAGAGGATGAGTCAGTTATATAATTTGAAGATTTTTCAGTGTAAATGAATCCATATGACTGTACTTTATTAGTACCTTGAGAAATATATGTGATACATATTGATCTATATTATATATACAAGATATATATTTTTTACAACACTGTGTGTCACCTGTGATATACAAGCGAATAAAGCATTTGATTTATGTGACATATGTGATGTACAGGAAAGATAAAGGATTTAGAAGCAGCGAATGGAATACAATATCGTATGTAAATAACTGCCGTAATTCATTAAAAAGAGCCTTGTCTACGTACAGTCGGAGAGCAGATTTTTATTCTATTTGGCTTACTATTATTTCAAGGGACATAAAATTAAGTTTTCTATATGTTAGAGCCTTGATAAAGATATATAATTATTCTAGATTTAGTATTTGATAATTTGAACTTTTAACCATTTCAATCGAAGAGCAGATTTTTATTCTATTTGGCTAACTATTTTATCAAGGGACATAAAATTAAGTTTTCTATATGTTAGAGCCTTGATAAAGATATATAATTATTCTAGATTTAGTATTTGATAATTTGAACTTTTAACCATTTCAATCGAAAAGCAGATTTTTATTCTGTTTGGCTAACTATTTTTTCAAGGGATATAAAATTAAGTTTTCTATAGGTTAGCGAATTGATAAAGATATATAATTATTCTAGATTTAGTATTTGATAACTTGAACTTTTAAGCCTTAATACTCCTTTTTAGGGTCATTTGAGATATTGGTAGCATGTTTTTTGGGAATGGGTAAGGGTTGGATTCCCAAGAACTATACAATATGAATAGAAGTATATTACAACATTTTTTAGGACTCGTATAAAAGACCAAGAGTCTAAAACTTCTAAACATAAAATGATGTTCATATATTTATGTTCACATTAGCTTGTAGAGTTACTTTATTACATTTTCTTTGATACTTTCTATGATACTTTAGTTAAAATACTATTTTTGTATAAAAAAAATTAAATATGTATGACCAGGGCCGAAAGAAATCAAATATTCTGTTCTACATGTGCTATGAATTGCGGTGTCCTTTAGCAAATTTTGTGCGAATACTATTTTTACACTCGTGTTTTCCAAGCGAGGAACTAATAGTTCACAAAAGTGGACAAATATGTCTGCGTTGCTGACTCGTTTATAAATTTCATTAAAGACAAGATAACTCTAAACCTTTAAGAACAGTAATTAGGAAATAATTGGAGTAAAGTCAATTCAATATTCCAATATTCTCCGATTTCTTTGATGAAAAAATTTTCTAATTAAGTTAATTTAACTTTAAAATAGTGTGAAACGTTTAATATCTCCGGAGACTCAAATACTGTTAATAAACGTATTTTTAATTTTAATCCTTAAAAACTACTATAATAAAATGTTCTATATATATTCAGCTTGCTTTTAAGTTAGCTTAATAATTCAGTGTAAACCAACTATCAAGTATTATAATAAACATGCATAGAAAAACTATTAATCCGAGATTTCTTAATAATCTACTTTGTTTCAAACTGCTTTGTTTTAAAATAAAATATTTTGCGCTGATGAAACACCCGACTTTTTAATGTTAAATTCATTTAACTTAACGATAGATATAACATAAAATATATAAATAATTTTAGTAATTATTTTATATCATTAAATAAAAATTGTAAACTGCCCTAAAATTTGTCACGGTGCGCTTTTCAATCAAATTTTTAGCAATAGTTACGAGTTTATTTCTGCACCACAATATCGCTATCTATTGTTTTATTTATTCACTTAAAGAG
>CM063505.1:33938170-33968170 GCA_032207245.1 Pardosa pseudoannulata | reverse complement strand
ATGAACATCCATGCCATAGTGGGATTCGAACCCCCGAACTCCGGTTCCGAAGGCCAGCACCCTAACCATTCGCCCATCGTTCGGCCAAACTAATCAGTGACATTTGTTAGCTTTACAGATTATTTTATTGGTGTTTCCAATAAATAGAAGGAGTAAGTAAAACTTTCTTATCAAATTTTCATTTATTACTTGATCATTTTACCATTATTATTTCTTAAAAAATAAAATAAGAAATTACTTAACTTTAAAACATCAGTTACGTCTAGTAGTAATATTTCCCAAAACTCAGTTTATATTAATTATGTAAAACCGCTTTGCACAAAAGGTTACGGTACAACTGCATTAAAGACGGAATTTTTCGCCAAATTTAACGATTTTTTGGTGGTTTTATAGGACGATGATTAGGTTGGTGTGTTTTCCCTTACTTTGGTGATAGGGTATGGTAGTTACAATGTGTTCTTTCACCCCATTGGTGCATGGGGTTTCTGACGTCAGTACCCTGAACTATTCCAGAAATTTGCGTCTTAGCTGTTCTTTTAGCTTCCAGTCGCCTAGGTCAGGGTTTTTTTTTATCATTTTTTGGTATTTAGTAATTATGGCGGGTGTAGTTAATTTTTCTTACTATTTTTGGAATCGTTAAAAAGTATCAGGATATTTTAAATAAAACAAGATAGTTTGGTTTGGAACCATGGTCGTAATTTGGGGGGGAATCGCCCCCCTAGAATTTTTAGACAAGGGGCAAACTTGTAGTTTTGCCCCTCCAGCATTTTTGGGTTTAATTCATAAATAAAATTTTTAATTCGACGTTTTAATGAATTTTGAATTTTTTTTAGTATGTTTAAGATGTATTCTAATTGCAGTTATCATTCTTTCCTCCGAATTTTTAAAGGAATTATAGTTACTCGTACTTGTAGTTTTGCCCCTCTAGATTTTTCGGGTATATTTAATTTATGATTCGACATTTTAATAAATTTTGAAAAATATTTTTTTCAGTATGCTTAAGATGTATTCTATTTACAGTTATCATTCTTTCCTCCGAATTTTTAAAGGAATTATAGTTACTCGTACTTGTAGTTTTGCCCCTCTAGATTTTTAGGGTATATTAAATTTTCGACTCGACATTTTAATGAATTTTGAAATTATTCTGTTCTTATTAGTATGGTTAATATTTATAATAATTACGGTTATCTTCTTTCCCTGCGAATTTTTTAAAGCAAGTATAGGTAATTGTATATTATTTACAATAGAGACCTATACAGAAAAGTCATACATAAACATGGACACCTCGAGTGACGGAAATGACCCCCTAAGGGAGATAAATGGACACAATATGGTCTGTGGTGAGCATGGAATTCAGTCATTAGTCTCTAAACGACTTTTTTTTTCTCTTGAAAAAGGAATTGAACATCTGGTCGGCATAAGTATCACCCCATAAACTCTACTATTCGTGGGATCGTTTGTATGACTGGGCTAGTTATTCTAGCCAAGCCATTAAATAAGTGTCATATAATCTTAAACTGGAAAAGCCTAACGATCCAAAAGTTGTAAGCATAAGGAATTCATACAAATCTCTCAAAGTACTTAGTTCATTATCAGCCTAACGAACGATTTATATAATAAAATGTTAAGTGACAAATTTAACTAGAAAGGCCAGGGAATCCAGCTAACCCATCATTATTGTAAGTGACTAAGTAGTTGCATATTGAAACGATACTCTCCGCTCTTGACTATTTCAGATTTCCAACTTAGATAGTATTTAAAATTGTTAGATTGCAGTGTATAGAGTTCCGTTGGCAAATATCGTGCAAATTAGTACTTTTAATATTTCTTCTTTAGTTTTACTTTTTGTGTGTCTGTATATGCATAGAAAATTTTAAAGCAAGTATAGGTACTAGAATAACTGCATGCTCCTCGAGTTTTTTAAGGACATTTTTCAGGAATAATCACATGCCATGGAAAAAGGAATTAGCACGAAACTTCATGATTCTCCAACAGATTTCTTGTTTGAAGGACATAGTCAGGAATACTCAGGGATTCCCCTCTCCCCCTCAGGGATTCCAAAATTAAAAAAAAAACTGTTTCGTGGAGAGACAGATTCTATGTTAGAAAATAGTTTCAACTTCTAGATTTTTGTATATAGCTAAATGAGCAATTGTATGATTGAAAACAAACAGTTAATATTTTATACACTTATAAATTATTTTTGTAATAGGAAAATTTTAAATTTTACATAAAAGGAAGTATTAAATAGATACCCAGAATAATTTTGGTTGGTTGCTGAAACGTTTGGAGCACCATATTCCACTGCTTCTTAACATGATTATGAACTTGATCCTGAGACCAGGACCTATTAGTTATAGCAGATTCCGAACTGCTACAAACACCTATCACAGCAGTGAGATTCAAACCAACGAATACCGGTAACAAACAGCAGAAACCAACCCATTCGATCAAGAACAACTTCGAAAACAAGTGTTAAATTTGAAAGAAAGTTAATTTGCTATCCATTAAAAGTAATAAAAGGAGGCATGCATAATGTAGTGTGTGTAAACATCTTCCTGAAGTTACCTTTATGATTTTAATCAAAATATGATACTTAGTATTAACTTTACACTATACTTAGAGATGGGTAATTAATAATCCTCTTATGAAAAACTATTGTAGCACAGATAAACATCTTTATTTTTTGTAAACCCTTTAAAAGCTTTTCAACTGAAATTGAAATGAAATATGTCACGAATATGAATAAATTATTGCTTCCCAAAAAAGTTCCTTACAAGAATAAAAAATATTCCTTGCAAGATATAAATATTTTATTTATATTTTTACAAACATATTTAAGTCTTATGTGGTGATTTCATTTGGTTTGGAGGGCTATGGTTTACTATTTTGTTACACAAGATCTGGTGTGACTGGAACATACAGCCTTCCAAACGGCTACGTACATCCACATCAGCAGTGGAATTTGAACCTATGAATTGCGGTACCTAAGATCAGCACCCTACCGATTCGGTCATCGTTCAGCCATGGTGATTTAAATATGTTTAATTAGTAATACTCAACAGTTTTAATAATTTAACAATATTAAATATTTAAAAAATATTTACATTCTCTTATTTTTGTGGTGAAGTGTTAGAAATAAAAAAATACCAGTGCAAAAGCTGAAATCATTTAGTTTGGTTTGGTTTGCAGTGCTACGGTCTACTTTTTTTGTAACACGAGCGCTAATCAGACCTGGACCTACTGCTTAAAGCCGATTCCGAATGGCTAAGAACATCCATGCCACAGTGGGATTCGAACCCACGAACAATGGTACCGAAGGTTAGCACCCTAACCATTCTGCCAGCCCTCGGAACTGAAATCAGTTAGATATTTTGCTGGGTAGGATAGTCAGCAAAGTATAGGTCTGATATAGTCAGTCCTTCCAGACTTTACTACAGGTAAAAAGCAACAATCACCAGGACCTTCCATATATAAGGGAGTAGGAAATTGGTTTTAGGAACGCTTTCGGGTAAAAAGAGTGTTTTTTTCCGATCATTTATTGTGCTATTCAGATATAAAACTGGGGACTTTTTCTGAAAAGAAAGTTGACATACATTATGAATTTGATGACTTAAACAGTATTCGAATAGTGAGAGCACATTGACTAGTACTCTAATTCATCGCTTTATGAATAGAGACAACCAGAAGAAATTGGGAAATTTTTTTGATAGTATCCAAAGTGAGCATACTTACAAAAGGTAAAAAAAATTGAACTTGTTCATTTTTTTTGTCAAACTTAGGCTTTTTCTTCTGTTTTTAAAATTAGAATTTAATGTCATGTATAGTTTATATCTTTTCAGTGTTTATTTTATTATTAAATCCATTGAGCAAATACTTGATTAAACATTATAAGCCTTTAAAATTGTTCCCTATATCATTTTTTTATTGTAAAATTACATTTGTGTTATGATAATCATTACTTATTAGGAGTATACTTACACAACAAAACCTGTAGTTTTACTGAAGTATTATTAAAAAAACAGTGTCTCTCCCCTATTCCCCCTATAAAAATAATTTCTGGCTACGGCCTTGTTTTATTTTATCATATGTGATTGTGAATCTATGTTATGTATTTTGCCATCTTCCTTGGATAGTTGTTTATTAAAACCCATCCTGAAAGTATGGCTATGCAAGGGTTGGAAGATCTCATCTAAATAAATGAGACCAAGTTTCCATCTAAGTTGCCTTCTTATATTGCAAGAAAGTTTTCTATTTTAATTTTCAAATTTCAAAATATTTTTAGTGTTTTTCGTAAAATATGTCTCTAATTTGTAGGTGTGTGTATGAGAGGAAGGGGGGGATTGCTCATTAAAACTGTATATCATAAAAGTGCACTCTAGGGATTTTTTCTAAATTTTCATGTTTCAGAGTAAGTTTGTAGGTACATCTCTTGACTATATAAATAATTTGCCCCCCACCCTGCTCCTCCTAAATTATACCCATGATGCTAAATAAATTAAGGAGAAAAAGACAAACAATTAGAAGTTTACTAAGGAAAATATAGAATAAGATAATGCAACCTTTTGAGTCAAAGGTTATAAATAATGCTTAAATACAAATTTCGGAATAGCATAAAAAGTAATCAGATATTCAAATTAGATATGAAACTTCGAAATACTATAACTAATTTAGATGAATTAGAAGAAGTACTTTCAAGTCAGGATCTGACAGATAAATTATTGAGCTGTAAATCAAACAAAAATAAATGCAGAATGAGTATGAAAATAATACTTTTTTGGGGAATTCAGTGATAAAAAAAAGTTATACATGTTATAATAAATTAAACATTCTTTTACCGAAATTGAAACATGCTTTATTTTATTAAAAAATTCAAGAATTTTAAGACTACTTTAACAGTTACATTTACAAAGTCGACAAATTTATTTAATTATCTATAAAATTTTTTGTAAGGTTTGACATTAATATTAATTTAAGGTTTAAATGTAACTGAAAATATACCCAAATAAAGTTATCTCCCCCCACTATGACGGAAGCTAACATTTCAAAGTACGTCATTAATTTGATCAGATTTGATCAACATATCAATGATCAGTTAAAAGAAATGATTAAAAAACTGTAAGGGGGGAGGATAACTTTATGGATTTTTTAAAATGATCTTATAAACATGAACGATATATCATTCGAATAAGCGTCATTAGATCAGATTCGATCAACCATTTTTAAAGTTTAATCAACACCGAAAATGCACCAAAATCAACCTCAAATGTGTCCCAAATCATAAAATTGCCCCCCCCCAAATAATACACACACATTAGAATATTGGGACAATTTAAGTTTCATTCAAAAAAGTATCATTAGATCTGATTTAAACAACAACTTTTGGGGCTTTTTATACACCAGAAGTGGCTAAAATTGTACCCAAAGGTGCCTGAAAACAATAAATTATCTCCCACCTAAATAGGGACAAATATTCCGACAATGGGAAGCTACCATGTTATTTTGGGACAATTTTACTGTCATTCGAATGAGCATCGTTATTCATTAAATACCAGAGTATTCCCAAATGTTCATCCGGGTGGTAGAGTGTTGATCTTGGGTTTCTCGGGTTCGAATCCCGCTGATGGCATGGATGTTTGTAGCCGTTAGGAATGGGCTTTAAGCAGTAAGTACCGATCTCACTAATCCAGGTTAGAAAAACAGTAGACCGTAGCGCTTCAAAACCAAACCAAACCCCAAATATGCTGCAAAATATCCATGTTGTAATTTCAAATGCTTTTAACTATTAGTTTTATAATATATAAGAACTTCAAAATATACTGAAATCTAAATATTATTGTTACATTTGAGAACGACTCACTGATATAAAAAGCATTTGAAAAATAAAACAGTACTTACATTTTAATCATAACGTGTGTTTGATTGAAGAGGAGAGAAATGAAGACAAATTCTTTGATATATATATGTATATATATATATATATATATATATATATATATATATATATATATATATATATATGAGTGTGTATGTAGTAGTATTCACTCAAGAAAATGAATTATGTCTATATCTTTGGAAAAAATCAATGTGTTTAAATTGCGTAAAACCAGCTTACTTTAATTTCACTCCGTTGAATTTTATTTTTACTTAGTTGATTTACTGGGTATTTACCGTTTAATCTTACCTCCCTTCTATGGCGACAGATATGTTTGCAAGCTTAAAGAAACAGAACATTTTTCGGCAGAATAAATGAAAAGATGTTTTGTGATTTTCAACGATTTTGCATGTTTGTTAAGATTTTGTCATTATAACTAAGAAAACAATAACAAAAATAATAGTTCAAAAAGGGTTAAAATTACCGTAATAGAATTATCGAATAGCGATTATTGAAAACTTTTGCCCCCCCCCCCAGTTGAAATTGCCAAGTTACGCCTATGTTTCGAACACAACAGTTAATTCTTTGCAATACGAGGATTTATAAAACCTGGACTTCCTGATGACAGGTGTAGTTATTTCGGTTCTTAACTTTTGAAATTGTTAAAAATTATCAGGATATTCTTAGGTCTGAGTTTTTATTTCGTTGTTAATGTTGTGTTTCAAATATGCCATGTGACGTGTCGCCATTTTTTTTTAACATCTTTTTTAAACTTTTTTTTTTACTTTTCATTCCTTACACAATGTAAATGAAGTTGTTTAATCATGCAAACTTTTTGTCTCCAATAAAAATACATATTTTGTATATATCAGAATACATTTTGATTAATTTAACATTTACGTATTGTATTGAATAGAAAGAATTTTACTTCAAATAACCATGAATCTTCAATTTTGGTTTTCTTAGGCCAATTAATTATTATATATGTTCTACATTAATGAGTAATCAATAATTGAATCAGAAATTTCTTACCTGTTTTTATCCTTTTGAATTTGATATGCAGAATTTGTAGAAACCGAAATGATGAATCAAAACAGAAATCTATTGTCGAATAAAACTGTGTTTAATGATGAAGTACACCACGAAGAATTAAAGGTACACAAAATGAATTTAGAATTGTGAATTAAGTTTTAAACGTATGTTTACCGCTGAATACGAATGAAATACAAGAAAAAAAATGAACAGAATTGCACACGAAAGAACAACCTAACAGCCATTTTACTTTAGCCCAGAATACTAAAAAACAAAATAAAACGTTACAGCGTGATGCCATCTGTTAAAATAGAAAAACCGTTAGAATAGAAACTATACAAAATAAAAATAAATCAACTATTATGAATTAGTAAACAATTAAAATTAAGTATTAAGTATTTTATGAAGACTGAACACGTATATACGTTCGTACGTAAAATTTTAACTTATAACATTTTAACTTCAAACATTATTTTAACTATCTTTTTCATCTTGATGTTTGTATGTTGTCCGTACGTACGTACTACCTCAAATAACCGAAACGTGATTAGCAGGAATGTCGAAATTTCGTATTCAGGACAATAGTAAAGTCCAGTAATGAAACAATCTGCACTTCTTTTAACAGAATACCTCAAATCACATACATTAAAAGTCTACCAATATCCAGGCGATGGCTATTGTGCGTTACACATTGTTTCATTAATATATACTGCTTATAGTTGGATATAATTTTAATTTATTTTTTAAATAACTTTGTACTAATATGAAACCATTAATAACTATCTTAGAAACGATATAAAGGTTCACACTATTAAGGAATTTAAGTTATATAAATTTAAATGAAAGGACATAAGAATGTGAATGATTTAATAAGCGTAAAAAAGAAATCAGGTTATAATGACGTTTATTTTTTTCTACATACTGGCAATGATACTTTTGAACATGAGTATCTTATTTTCAAATCAAAATTGCTAGAAATAAGGGACCACGATATTTTTTTTGTTATTTTGTTGAAATTTCTCATAGACCATATAATTAAAAAATTAAGGTATGAAAATTTCAAGTGGCTATTTGCAAGACCTTCCGATCACAATAGTGTTACAGAATATCTTATTAAAAGTCCAGATTTCAGGAATAACAATTTGATGCATATAATTGAGTTTAATAAATAATCAACGATTAAACAAAAGCAACTAATTTGAACTTCAAGTATTCGATTAAAATAAATCTTATTGTAAATTCTTAGTGTTATTTGGGAGATTTTCATAATCCTTTTATAGATGGACGTGACTTTTTTATGAAATAGAAATTCTTGCCAGCAGTGGTGTGTAAGACACTACTTAACCCCTTCCGGTAAAATGACGAGTCTAGCTCGTCATTAATTTTTCATTCCATACCACACAATGACGAGCTACACTCGTCATGCGATTAAAGTTACTGTTAAATATGATAATTAATTTAGTTTAAAATTTCTAGTGTACGCTTTTATCACTTGTGAAAATCACAAGTCACTATTGCATATTGTTTACTTAGAATTTCTTGGTACAAGTCATTGCCAAATTAATGTGTCAGAATAAAAGAAAACCTACTAAGAAATGCCGTGTGTGTTACAAGAATCAAATTAAAAGTGAGACTACTTGGCGGTGTAAACAATTAAGAATTCATTTGCACTTTGTTTTGAAAAGTACCACTAGCTTGAAGACTATTATCTGTCTACCTTATTAATGTTTTGCTTTGATATTTTCTTAATTTTACTGTTTCTGATATTATTTAACACTATGTAAAAAGTGGATTTTAAATAAGAATATGTAAGAATTGTAAAATGAAACAATTTTTTTAAATAAAAATAATAAAAATTAAATGGTTATTTCATGCACGGTTTTTCATTATTAAATCATACCGGAAGGGGTTAATAAACGCTGATAAATATGCTTGAAAATAGTGAAAAATTAATCTAACTAAAAAGTCATTCCTTCAGATTTTTTTTTGTGATTTTAAATAAAGAACTTTATTTAGCTAACAGCTTATTCTTTATGTCGTATCCGTTATTACATTTTCTCGCAAAAAGTACAAAATGACAGAATACCAACTGTAGCATTACGCAAATTGTTAATTAACGTAATGCACATACATAATATGCGAAACTATCGTTCTTATTTCCTATTACCTTAATCTACAACAAGATATTTCAGTTCATGTGACGGACAGCTTCAAGTTTCTTTCCTGACAACGTGAAGGTGGATATTGCGAATAGAAATGCTACGCAAATAAAGTGAAATTAGCGTGATTGTCATGGATTCTACAATTGTTTCGTTATTCATAATGTGAAATAGATTTGTAAATTGGAAAGGTTTTATCATGAACTTGCTTACGAACATAAGTTCTATCACACTGTAATTATTTCTTTTTATTCGAACATACATTGGACATCTTAGCGTAATATGTAGCTATGAGTATATGTATCAAAATAACAACAGAATTATTTTGTTATATTTCATATATTTAGTTTATTAAATGTGCTTATTATTTCAGTTTACATAAATAAATAAAAATGGGAAGAGTTTAATATTACAGAGTGATGAAATTAATCATTAGATTTAATTTTCATTTGATATTTATCGACTAAATTATATATATACATATATATATATATATATATATATATATATATCTATATATATATATATATATATATTATATAATATATATATATATATATATATAATATATATATATATATATATATATATACAGATATACATATATATATATACATATATATATACATACATACATACATACATACATACATACATACATACATAGGGAATGAGAGAGAGATTTACAAAGGAATATATATATATATACATACATTTTATCTTTTAATTTGTGTTTTTAATGCTTTTTGGTTATATTCCTATAGTAGAGTCTAGTCATTTAAAAAAGAAATATGTTGCTTTTATACAAAGGAAAATTATCAAAATCGTGTTAAAAGTTTATTTTATTTTTTATTAATACAGTTTAAATACAGTTTAATATTCAGAGTGATGAAATTAATCTTTTGATTTAATTTTCATTGATATTTATCGACTAAATTATATATATATATATATATATATATATATATATTATATATATATATATATATATATATATATATTATATTTATATATATGTATGTATATATGTATGTATATATATATGTATATATATATATATATATATATATATATATATATGTATATATATATATATATATATATATATATGTATATATATATATATATATATATATATATATATATATATATATATATAATTTCAGAATATCTTATATCTTTGTTTTATAAGTTCATTTAATTTAAAATTTCGTTTGATTTATGTATATCTTATTTTAATATGAAACATTCTTAAAGAGAGATATCACCTTCAACCAATTAAAAATTCAATTTTTTATTTTCACATTTTTAAATTATTTGGGAATTTCTGAATCATTTAAAACTAATCTTTATTGAAATATCCGAATTAGAACTTAAAACTTATACAATCTTTTATCGTAGTATATAAACATCTAATATAACTAATAAATATTAGGAAATGAGTAACTCATTCAATTTTTTTTCCGGATATCAATGCGTTTGAATACCAAGATTATAATTTTGAAAATAATCAATTATATGGATTGTTAAAAAGCAACTGTTTAATACGCAACACAAGATAAGTACCAGTTGTAATATATGATTGCTACATTGATCCTATAGGAATGAATTTTAACCATATTTCTCAAAAGACCTATGTAAGCGCTATATAAACATATTATACCATTCCATTTTGCTTGTTATAAAATCATGCCATTCATTCAGAGCTTTGCAAGTACTAAAAGATCTGACAGTCATTGATTGTTTTAAAGCTAAAAGGTTAATTTAAACAAATAAATCTTTCCCATATAAAGTTTAAATGCACGTAGATATATGTTATAACTTTTTATAATTTATTATTTTATTTGTATATAATGTATATATGTTATAATTTACTATTTAGTTTGTTTATATCATATATATGTAATAATTTAATATTTAACATAATATTGTATTTAATTTTGCAGCAAAATTGTAAGTTCTAAATCCTCCATGTTGTTGTAGATTATCTGATACAATTATTCAAGTGCAACTGTTAAAATAACTTGAATTTTATCACAGGCCCAAAATTCATTATAAATAAATAAATTATTTTGGTTTATGACGTAATAGTTTTTAATATATCATCCACTTAGATTGATTTAGTTTATTAAATGTACTTGTTATTTTAGTTTACATAAATAAATAAAAACCACAAGACTTTAATATTACAGAGTGATGAAATTAATATTTTTATTTAATTTTCATTTGATATTTATTGACTAAATTATATATATACATATATATATATATATATGTGTGTGTGTGTGTGTGTGTGTGTGTGTTTCTGGCTGTGTATGTGAGTGTGAGGTGTATATATATATATATATATATATATATATATATATATATGTATATATATATATATATATATATATATATATATATATATATATATATATATATATAATTTAAGAATATCTTATACCTTTGTTTTATACGTTCATTTGCTTAAATATTACGTTTGCTTTATATATATCTTCAAGGCCATAATTTTACTTTCGAGAGATTATGAATGTGTAATTAATATATGTTCATTTTATTCTAAATTAAAAGATGCAGAATTTTAAGAGATAGTGTATACGTTTTAGTTACATTATAGTTCAACTGAAAATAATAACCTACCAAATTGTCCAATATCCGAATATCATTAAAAGCAAAAGATAACTCACACAAAACCTCTCTGCTTTAGACTCTTAATAAAACTTGCTATCCCATAGAAAATAAACTGACAAACATTGTGGTACAAGAAAATAAATAATCATCAAGGAAAAAGCGAAAGAACTCGGCGTTTCTTTCTGTGAGGATGTCAGCTTAGGAAGTACTTTTATTCTGAACGACAATGGGGGTGATGAAACAAAGCAAAAAATAGACATCACCCATGACTAACAGGGAAAGATGGTATGGATTATCCCTTCTTGACAACTAGTAATGCAGCATTGCGAGCAACACTTATCTACAAAGAGAAAGGGATTAGTGTGTGAAGTAAGGACAAAAAAAAAGGACATATTTTTTGATAGGCATGACTTAGAGCTCAGGTTTTTTTTCCTTTCTGCAATTGTACTTGTTCAATTTTATGTACTTGGGATCTTGATGTTTTTCTTGAAGGATAGTTTTTTTTTAAGAATTATTGACAAAACATTATTAACCTTTAAAAGAACAGGCTCATCTAAAACAATTTCTAAAGTTCAGAACAAATTTGCTAAATGAATGAAACTTGAAGTAATTTAATATTATAGCAACTGGCTATCTAAATATTCTTTAGTTTTTGCAACGATTTGAAAGTGTTAAACTATTTTTAAGATATCTAATGCCTAGGAAAGTAGATATGTGTCTAACGTGCTCAAGTTTCTATTCAGTAAACATATATAAGAACCTAAACCTAAGGTCAGATCATAAAATCTCTCACTATATTAAATAATTAATAATTTGATTGTCTGCTAAACACCTAAAATCCGTTTCGAATATTGCATCATGAATACCATTAATAAAAACAAAATAAATTCCATACGTGAAATGTAGGTAAAGTTATATGAATTATCTTTTGATTTGGTTATAGTTTATATTATAACATCACTATATGAATATAGCACAAGTAAAAAAAAGTATGTACAGTATACTTGCTCTTATATATGTCAAGAGAGAAGATATTTTGAATAATTATCTTGCAATGATATTTACAATTATAAAGTTTCAAGAACTACTTGAAATAAAACTAAACTATTTACATAACAATTTTCGATGTAGATTTTGTAAGATACTTTGTATATTATATTTCTGGTAATTTACTGTGGTATAAACACATCAATTCCTTGTATTTTATTATTACTTTGCATCGTAAAACAAAACACTTCTACGAGGACATTAATTCCAACTAGATATGTGAGCTCACATTAAATTCATACTGGAAGGAAATTGATTTAGAAGAATTACCTATGGCGTTTCTTAAACTTCGTTGTATCTTGATAAGTGACATGTACAAATAAGTAGATGGTCAAACAAGTACAGGTATGATTTATTTGTGTACGAATCCTTGTTCCAAACCTAATGGTCGAACGCTGGCCGGTTGGTTAGGGCAGTGATTATCCGTACCGGAGTTAGTGGGTTCGAATCCCACTATGACATGGACATTCGGAATGGGCTTTGAGCAGTAGTTCCCGGTCTCATTAGCCCTCGTGTACAAAACAGTAGACCGTATCGCTCCAAACCAAACCTAATGATAGCATGAGTGCTTCTAGCCGTTTGAGATCAGTTTTGAATAGTTGGTCCATGTGACTTTGTTGAGAAGAGTGGACCAATGTAATTTAAGGTAAAACATCTTTTCCAAAATATCATAAATGTTCTTATGCATGTATTTTACAAAAGTCGGAGCTCTTATAAATGTATATAAAATAAATAGCTTAAGAGAAAGACAAATCATTTCAAGTTAGACAAGGCCAAATCTAAGGAGTTAGCCACCTACTTGCAAGGTACTATTTGACAGCTCCTTATTCCTATGTGTAAAATAGTATTTGGCCTCAAGATGTCAATGCGTATACATAATAAATATTCTACTGGAAGCCATAGATATTTGACTACATGAGTGAATGTAAGCTTGAATCCCCTTCCCTGATGTAAGAGTACGAAAAACTAAAGTCAATTTTATACGGATTTTTGATACTTTAATCATTATGCGTATAATGAATGAATAATTTGTAGAATCTACAACTTATAAATAGAATATAAATTAATTCTCATATCTATTGCATTTTACTGTAAGTGATAAACACAAATTATTTCACAGCTGTAAGATTGTATGAATCAAATTCCAAACAATTCATGTACTGTTAAAAATCACCAAGTTTTGAAACACAGTAGTCAGTTTTATAAATCATTCTTTAAGTATTTCATAATAAATAATAGGCAATGTTTAAAACTATTGTGTATAATACTGAAAATTTTACAAAACAGTTTAATAAGTTATAAAAAAACCTCTTTCTTCAAAATTATCTTTTAAACAGCATCTTAGCTGATAATAGTTTACGAAATTACAATTCTAATGTTTTATTAATATATTAGAATATGTGTCGTTTTTTGAAATACTGTCACAAAAATCACATTGCTGCTCTATTATTTTTTTGACATAGGTATCACTAAATATATATCAACTGTAGTATGTTTTTGAATTGAAAGTCATTAGTAATTATTATTATTCTACAATCTAAATATTGTTAAATGATTTTTAGATATTTAAAGATATGCATAACTCTAAAATATATTAATAAATTCGTAAAATTTCAATCTAGTTATATTATAGTCACTCTTTCTGTCTATAAGATAAAACTTATTAGAAAGAAAATGCCTTTGGAATATGAAAAATTGATATATCTCACTGTGAAATTGTAAGTCATAAATCAACCATGTGATTATAGGTAGACTGATACAATTGTTTAACTGAAACTGTTAAAATAATGTTAAATTTATATCGTGCACAGAAGTCAATATAAATAAATAGAATATTTTGGTTTAAGACGTGGTGGTGATTTTTAATGTATAATACAATTAGTTTCGTTTCAGGATATTAAATGCATTTATTATTTCAGTTTACACATCTAAATAAAGGTGGTGAAATTTTAAATATTTCACAGTGCAGAAACAAATCTTTTATTCACAGTATCATTGGATATTTATTGAATAATTTATTTACATTTCAATCCCTGATGTATTTTTCTGAGTATCATAACTCTTGTAACTGATGTTTGTATGTTATTATAAATTTATTATCTGTCAATATTAATTTTGTATCAGGAAATTCATTTCCTGCACTACTGTTAATGAATGTGATAACTCCGATTTCTCTCTCTAACAAGATTTTCGGAAAGAAAATAATCCCGCAATTAGACATGTATATTTTATGCAGCTCCATCAAGTAAAATTAATCTATTCCCCCATCTGATTGGCATCAGTGAATAACTAAAGTTGAGCATAAAAATAAGTAATGAAAGGGAGTATCTGATTCTATTTGCCTTGACAACCGATGATAAAAGAAAACAAGCTATCTCCTTTCACACTACGCAAGATTTGTAAGTGGTACATGGAAAGAAGATTACGTCTTTTTTATTGAGACTTACATAAAGACACATTTTTGTAATGCTTTCTTAAGAAAAAAAATATCTATAAATGAAACGGGAAAGAAAGTAATGCATTGAACACTTTCACATAGAAATAATTTCTTACATTTATTGATATGAAGTGATAAAGATAATATATAAACATGACAGGCACTGTTATAGTTAGCATTTTTTTATGTACTGAAAGATGCATTAAGTTTCTTTTCTTAGCTGAAAATTTTTTGTGCAGTAAATATTGCTCTTCGTATCATAGTATACGAAATAGAAATTCATTTAGATAGTTAAAGATACATTTCTTTTTATAAACAACTTAAACTAATTTTTAAACTCTTGGAAGTATCTATTGAAATTTGATGAACTTGATAATACAGGGTATTTTAACATTAGGAAAATTTTATGCAGTATATAATATAAAACAGCAATTCTGCGTAAAATTCATTGCATTTCTTATATATGTTTATTATCTCATTTCAAATTAATTCCAAAGACAGCTCTTTGCTGATTGACTCCTGAAACCAGATTTCCTGTTCCACTCACACTGGACAGAGCAATTGAGCTACAGATAAAAAGAAACTATATTTCCTATTTTCCAGTCATTTGTTGTGTTATGAACTTATGTGTCCACTTATTCAGTCACTTTAACTTTAGGTTTTATTTTATCTCGTTAATTGCCAATTTCATACTTTATTGTTAGAAATCCCATTACTAATGTATTTGACTCTTGAAATCTTCATGAATCTTCATCTTGAAGGTCTTGAAACATCTCAAATTTTATATAAATGATTTCTAATTCGACACATCATTGAAATATGACAGACATGAATCATCAAGTGATATGGTAAATCATAAAATATTATGCTGTTCTTTGTTTTAAAAATGTTAAATAAAACAACAGATACTGGTTAGGCCAGATTTATAAATGGTATGACTAATGTATTTGTCCCAGTCAAACACAAAGGAGCATCATTCTGAAGGTCTTGAAATATCTCAGATTTTACATTACGATTTCTAATTCAATACATCACTGAAATATGGCAAACACGAATCATCAAGTGATGTGGTAAACCATAAATATTATGCTGTTCTTTGTTAAAAAATTTGTTAAATAAAAACAGATACTGGTTAGACCAAATTTTACAAATCGTATGACTAATGTATTTGTCTCAGGCAATCCCGAAGGACCATCATCCTGAAGGCCTTATAATATCTCAGATTTTATATTATGATTTCTAATTAAATACATCACTGAAATATGGCAGACATGAATCATCAAGTGATATGTTAAACCATAAATATTATGCTGTTCTTTGATAAAAAAATTAAATTAAAAACAGATACTGGTTAGATCAAAATTTACAAATCGTACGACTAATGTATTTGGTACAGACGATCTCCAAAGAGCTTCATCCTGAAGGTCTTGAAATATCTCAGATTTTATATTACGATTTCTAATTCAATACATCATTGTAATGGCAGACATGAATCATCAAGTGGTATGGTAAACCGTAAATATTATACTGCTCTTTGTTAAAAAAAATTGTTAAATAAAAACAGATACTGGTTTGGCCAAAATTTACAAATCGTGTGACTAATGTATTTGGGCCCATGAAATCCCCAAAGAGCCTCATCCTGAAGGTCTTGAAATATCTCAGATTTTATATTACGATTTCTAATTCAATACATCATTGTAATGGCAGACATGAATCATCAAGTGGTATGGTAAACCATAAATATTATAATGATTCTTTGTTAAAAAAATTTTTAAATAAAAACAGATACTGGTTTGGTCAAAATTTACAAATCGTATGACTAATGTATTTGGGCCCATGCAATCCCCAGAGAGTCTCATCCTGAAGGTCTTGCATTATCTCAGATTTTATATTACGATTTCTAATGCAATACAACATTGTAATGGCAGATATGAATCATCAAGTGATATGGTAAACCATAAATATTATACTGATCTTTGTTAAAAAAAATTGTTAAATAAAAACAGATACTGGTTTAGCCCAAATTTACAAATAGTATGACTAATGTATTTGGGCCCATGCAATCCCTAAAGAGCCTCATCCTGAAGGTCTTGAATATCTCAAATTTTATATTACGATTTCTAATTCAATACATCATTGTAATGGCAGACATGAATCATCAAGTGGTATGGTAAACCGTAAATATTATACTGCTCTTTGTTAAAAAAAATTGTTAAATAAAAACAGATACTGGTTTGGCCAAAATTTACAAATCGTGTGACTAATGTATTTGGGCCCATGAAATCCCCAAAGAGCCTCATCCTGAAGGTCTTGAAATATCTCAGATTTTATATTACGATTTCTAATTCAATACATCATTGTAATGGCAGACATGAATCATCAAGTGGTATGGTAAACCGTAAATATTATACTGCTCTTTGTTAAAAAAAATTGTTAAATAAAAACAGATACTGGTTTGGCCAAAATTTACAAATCGTGTGACTAATGTATTTGGGCCCATGCAATCCCTAAAGAGCCTCATCCTGAAGGTCTTGAATATCTCAAATTTTATATTACGATTTCTAATGCAATACAACATTGTAATGGCAGATATGAATCATCAAGTGATATAGTAAACCATAAATATTATAATGATTCTTTGTTAAAAAAAAATGTTAAATAAAAACAGATACTGGTTTAGCCCAAATTTACAAATAGTATGACTAATGTATTTGGGCCCATGCAATCCCTAAAGAGCCTCATCCTGAAGGTCTTGAAATATCTCAGATTTTATATTACGATTTCTAATTCAATACATCATTGTAATGGCAGATATGAATCATCAAGTGGTATGGTAAACCGTAAATATTATACTGCTCTTTGTTAAAAAAAAATTGTTAAATAAAAACAGATACTGGTTTGGCCAAAATTTACAAATAGTATGACTAATGTATTTGGGCCCATGCAATCCCCAAAGAGTCTCATCCTGGAGGTCTTGCATTATCTCAGATTTTATATTACGATTTCTAATGCAATACAACATTGTAATGGCACACATGAATCATCAAGTGATATGGTAAACCATAAATATTATACTGATCTTTGTTAAAAAAAATTGTTAAATAAAAACAGATACTGGTTTGGCCAAAATTTACAAATCGTGTGAGTAATGTATTTGGGCCCATGCAATCCCTAAAGAGCCTCATCCTGAATGGTCTTGAAATATCTCAGATTTTATATTACGATTTCTAATTCAATACATCATTGTAATGGCAGATATGAATCATCAAGTGGTATGGTAAACCGTAAATATTATACTGCTCTTTGTTAAAAAAAATTGTTAAATAAAAACAGATACTGGTTTGGCAAAATTTACAAATCGTGTGACTAATGTATTTGGGACCATGAAATCCCCAAAGAGCCTCATCCTGAAGGGCTTGAATATCTCAGATTTTATATTACGATTTCTAATGCAATACAACATTGTAATGGCAGAATGAATCATCAAGTGTTATAGTAAACCACAAATATTATAATGATCTTTGTTAAAAAATTTGTTAAATAAAAACAGATACTGGTTTGGCAAAATTTACAAATCGTGTGACTAATGTATTTGGGCCAATGCAATCCCCAAATAGCATCATCCTGAATGTCTTGAATATCACAGATTTTATATTACTATTTCTAATTCAATACATCATTGTAATGGCAGATATGAATCATCAAGTGGTATGGTAAACCGTAAATATTATACTGCTCTTTGTTAAAAAAAAATTGTTAAATAAAAACAGATACTGGTTTGGCCAAAATTTACAAATCGTGTGAGTAATGTATTTGGGCCCATGAAATCCCCAAAGAGCCTCATCCTGAAGGTCTTGAATATCTCAAATTTTATATTACGATTTCTAATGCAATACAACATTGTAATGGCAGATATGAATCATCAAGTGATATAGTAAACCACAAAATATTATAATGATCTTTGTTAAAAAAATTGTTAAATAAAAACAGATACTGGTTTGGCCAAAATTTATAAATCGTATGACTAATGTATTTGGGCCCATGCAATCCCTAAAGAGCCTCATCCTGAATGTCTTGAATATCACAGATTTTATATTACGATTTCTAATGCAATACAACATTGTAATGGCAGATATGAATCATCAAGTGGTATGGTAAACCGTAAATATTATACTGATCTGTGTTAAAAAAAATTGTTAAATAAAAAACAGATACTGGTTTGGCCAAAATTTATAAATCGTATGACTAATGTATTTGGGCCCATGCAATCCCTAAAGAGCATCATCCTGAAGGTCTTGAAATATCGAGATTTTATATTACGAATTTTAATTCAATACATCACTGAAAAATGGCAGATATGAATCATCAAGTGATGTGGTAAACCATAAATATTTTGCTGTTCTTTGTTAAAAAATTTGTTAAATAAAAACAGATACTGGTTTGGCCAAGTTTACAAATAGTATGACTAATGTATTTGGGCCCATGCAATCCCTAAAGAGCCTCATCCTGAAGGTCTTGAAATATCTCAGATTTTATATTACGATTTCTAATTCAATGCATCATTGTAATGGCAGACATAAATCATCAAGTGATATGGTAAATCACAAATATTATACTAATCTTTGTTTAAAAAAATGTTAAATAAAAACAGATACTGGTTTGGCCCAAATTTACAAATAGTATGACTAATGTATTTGGGCCCATGCAATCCCTAAAGAGCCTCATCCTGAAGGTCTTGAATATCTCAGATTTTATATTACGATTTCTAATGCAATACAACATTGTAATGGCAGATATGAATCATCAAGTGATGTGGTAAACCATAAATATTTTGCTGTTCTTTGTTAAAAAATTTGTTAAATAAAAACAGATACTGGTTTGGCCAAGTTTACAAATCTTATGACTAATGTATTTGGGCCAATGCAATCCCCAAATAGCATCATCCTGAATGTCTTGAATATCACAAATTTTATATTACGAATTTTAATTCAATACATCACTGAAAAATGGCAGATATGAATCATCAAGTGATATAGTAAACCATAAATATTATAATGATTCTTTGTTAAAAAAATTTTTAAATAAAAACAGATACTGGTTTGGTCAAAATTTACAAATCGTATGACTAATGTATTTGGGCCCATGCAATCCCCAGAGAGTCTCATCCTGGAGGTCTTGCATTATCTCAGATTTTATATTACGATTTCTAATGCAATACAACATTGTAATGGCACACATGAATCATCAAGTGATATGGTAAACCATAAATATTATACTGATCTTTGTTAAAAAAAATTGTTAAATAAAAACAGATACTGGTTTGGCCAAAATTTACAAATCGTATGACTAATGTATTTGGGCCCATGCAATCCCTAAAGAGCCTCATCCTGAAGGTCTTGAAATATCGAGATTTTATATTACGAATTTTAATTCAATACATCACTGAAAAATGGCAGATATGAATCATCAAGTGATGTGGTAAACCATAAATATTTTGCTGTTCTTTGTTAAAAAATTTGTTAAATAAAAACAGATACTGGTTTGGCCAAAATTTATAAATCGTATGACTAATGTATTTGGCCCATGCAATCCCTAAAGAGCCTCATCCTGAATGTCTTGAATATCTCAGATTTTATATTACGATTTCTAATTCAATACATCATTGTAATGGCAGACATGAATCATCAAGTGGTATGGTAAACCGTAAATATTATACTGCTCTTTGTTAAAAAAAATTGTTAAATAAAAACAGATACAGGTTTGGCCAAAATTTACAAATCGTGTGACTAATGTATTTGGGCCCATGCAATTACCAAAGAGCCTCATCCTGAAGGTCTTGAAATATCTCAGATTTTATATTACGATTTCTAATTCAATACATCATTGTAATGGCAGACATGAATCATCAAGTGATATGGTAAACCGTAAATATTATACTGCTCTTTGTTAAAAAAAATTGTTAAATAAAAACAGATACAGGTTTGGCCAAAATTTACAAATCGTGTGACTAATGTATTTGGGCCCATGCAATTACCAAAGAGCCTCATCCTGAAGATTTTGAAATATCTCAAATTTTATATTATTTTGTCTAATTCTACGCATCATTGTAATAAGATAATATCATCGAGTTAATCATAAATCAAGTTATATGGTAAAATCAAATATATTATTTTGAAAAAGTGTTATAAAAATAGATTGGTAGAAAAAAACATTTTCTTTATTATTTTTACTCTGACTGAAAGGGTTTACATTCTTTTTAACCTTCATTTAATCCGATTAATGAAAGGAGTAATGATAAACAAAGTTTGAATAAAGTAAGAATAAAAACTTCTGTTATGCTAAAATTATTTCCTATAATTTGGCATTATTTGACAATTTATGTTAAGAAATTTGTTTAAGAAAATTTGTATAAATTTCTATGAAAATTCTTTGAGTGTGATATAGAGCAAAACTCTTTCTACTATAATTATAAAACCCAGTTAATAATAATAGTCTCGTGATAATATTTTTATAGTATTTCCGTTCTATGTGTATTTCCTTTTTACAGATTATATCATGTATGTGATTTGAGGCAAAATCAAATTTTTCTATGCGCAATTTAACTTAAATGTTTGTTCTTAAAATGAAGAAACAATAAAATTTTAATTAAAAAAATTATACTAAATATATGTAAAAGTTAAGTGTAACATAATTCATGTAGATGAGAAATTAAGGAGTCAAACGGCAATGACGTGATATGTTTTGATACATAAGGATAACAGTTTGTGTGATATGATAGTTCATTCTTTTGGATTTAAATGTGACCTTAAATTTTGTTTGTGTGTAGAGACTAAATAAGTTAAAATACGGAAATCAGGACAACAATGAGGAAAGACGCAATAAAATTTTAACTATAAAAAAATATACTAAATATGTGTAAAAGTTAAGTGTGATATAATTCATGTAGATGAGAAATTAAGGAGTCAAACTGAAATGACGTGATATGTTTTGATACATAAGGATAATAGTTTGTGTGATATGATAGTTCATTCTTTTGCATTTAAATGCGACCTTAAATTTTGTGTGTAAAGACTAAATAAGTTATAGCGAGGAAACGAGGACAGTAAATTTTTATTAAAGAAAGTACTTATTTTAATGGGTTCACAGCAGTAAAAATGATTTCTAAATTTTACATATATTTTAATTCATTATTTTGTGAAATATTTTATGTTATTGACTCGGAAAATTGTTTTGTAATTTCAGGTTATAGGAAATTTAACAAAAACTGATTATAATTTGTAACGTAAGTTTTAATCTGACAGAGTCTTTTCATAAGCTGACTTGGTCATGTCACTCTGATTTGAAAACTGATACCTAATTTAATCTTTTAATGAGGCTTATTCTGTTATATTCTCTTTATAGCTCATTAATGCTTACATTTAAAGAATCAGCCTTGCTTAGTTATTTTAAAAATTTTCAGTCTTTGAACAGTTTTTATTAAAAATCAATAATATAATTTTTATAATTTAAAATATTTCCTAATTTAGATTAAAAATATTAGATCTTTCTTATATAAAATTAAATAATTGATTCTTATGTATAAAAAGGTTGAATATTTTTTCATGTAGTTCTAAGTATTAAGAAATTTTGATTATTTTGCACATTTTATACATTTTTAAATCATTAAGATGTATTTGATTACTAATAGCGACACTTGATATTAAATGACTGTTTAGTGTCGTCATTCACTTCATGTGACATTTTAGATTTTCAAGAGTCTAATTGGTCAAAAACTGTTTTCAGCGTAAGGTATATTAATTAAATTGCTCTGTTAATTTATTCGGTCGTTGTTTCTGGTTTGTTTTAAAGGTCTTCTGCTTGGTACCTCCTTCTAAATTATGAGGACCCAGCGGGGGTAATGTCACTCACTTTCTTAGCATACTACTTTACATTTATAGCCTTAAGCTACATGTACTCCTTGGGTGGTGCTAAATGGGTGAGTGAATGAAATCTTGATTCCCCTTCCCTGATGTAAGAGTACGAAAAACTAAAGTCAATTTTATATGGATTTTTGATACTTGAATCATTATGCTTATAATGAATGAATAATTTGTTTAATCTACAACTTATAAATATAATATAAATTATCATATCTATTGCATTTTACTGTAAGTGATAAACACAAATTATTTCACAGCTGTAAGATTTATGAATCAAATTTCAAACAATTCATGTACTGTTAAAAATCAGCAAGTTTTGAATCCCAGTAGTCAGTTTTATAAATAATTCTTTAAGTACTTCATAAGCTACATGTACTCCTTGGGTGGTGCTAAATGGGTAACATCTTCTCAGTCTAATATTGCCATAACGGCATATGCTTGTATTGCCAGTTGAGTTAGAAATATGAAGTTTGTTTAAAATGGTCAAGGTGCACAACTTTTTCCCCTTCTTAACAGTACCGTTAACAAAATCTGCATTCACAAGTAAGGATTTAAGAAAGAAGCACAATAAAAGTACTTAATATGTATACCAGTGATCTCTTACGGCAAATACCATATTAGTTTTGAGACAGATAGGCTAATATATTAAGACTAATGACAGAAATGACAATCGCTAACCCAATTAATAGTTATATAGTAATCAAAATATCAAAATAATATTTTTCGCTCTCTGATTGCATATAATTGTTTAGTTAAACTTATTTAATTTATTTTTTGTGGATTGAATCAAATTTCTTTTTATCTGTCAAAAAGAAAAGGGTAAAATAAAATTATTCTTTCAATACATCTGCACCATACTTTTCTATATAAAAGTACACTGGATGTTTTGATCCACTTAAAATATAAAACTAAGTAGACATTCTATTCTTTATAATCCGTTAAGAAAAATATCTAAGTTAAAAGAAAAGTTTGGAATTTTCCGAAATTGATTATATACTACTTCTTATTATCTAAATCGTTCTTTTCCGAGAGTGTCGGTAAAATTTATGGATCAAAAGATGGAGTTCTTAAATATCTCCTTTTTATTTATAACTGATGGCAACACAAAGGCGAAAAAGTCAGAATGAAGTGATGGACCGAGGTCGTGTATTTCTTACTATCTGTCAGATTCACACGGGGTTAGAACGTTTATCAACACTTATTTAAAAACAAAATACCGGGAAAAATTTAGTAAGGTATTAAGCTGAATTTTGTTTCATTTAGTGATTTAAGGAGTAGTTTTCCTCTTAAAGAAATTTTTTGAGTTTGTTTTTCTTTATAAAGTGCAACATGGATAAAACGAACATTTCTAATTCCAAATCATCGTTAGATTGTTTCTCACCCTTCGACATTTCACTAAACCAGGGGTAGGCAACGCGGCGCCCGCGGGCGCCATGGCTCCCCCGATCGATTTTTAATGCGCCCTCGCTGAACTAATGTAAATGTATGATAGCCAGAGCGATTTACTTACTTTTATATACAGCAAGTATTCAGTTGAGTTCAGGACATTCAAATGCAAGTTAGTGTTGTTGAAATCCCATCTATTGAAAAAATCATTACACATATCCCAAATATAAAATATACTGTTGAGAGTTTAAATTTGAATAACGAAAATTTTACTGCTACATCATATTTAGAAATTATAGATAAGCTAATATAAGAGTTTTCTTCTAGATTTGACGATTTTGCAGCATTAAAACCCGTTCTAAGATTTTTCATAAATCCATTCAGTGTTACTGAAGATGATGTCCTTGAATTAGTTTCAGTGTATTTCGAGCTACATAATATCGAAGACCTAGAATTAGAAATAATAAACTTGCAAAGGGATATTATTTTAAAAGCGCATAGTAATGATAAAATGTTTTGGAACTTACTCGATGAAAATAAGTATCCTATTTTAAGTAAATGTGCGCTAAAAATTTATTCATATTGTGCAACATACAATTGCGAGTCTTTGTTCTCAAATATGAAAAATTTGAAATCAAAATACCGAACAAAGCTTAATGACTCACATTTAGATAATTGTTTAAGGACCGGGAACTCTAAATATATCCCCAATTATAAGAAATTAGCTGAAAATATGGACACCCAAGTTTCACACTGAATTATATGTATCATTATGCATGACACCAACAAAATAAAGTTATAAAAAATCTGTTTTTTTATGCCTATTTATACCTGTTGATTATCTGTAAAATATGCGCCCTCGGTGATTTTCAAATTTAGTCTTGCGCCCTTAAGGACAAACAGGTTGCCGACCCCTGCACTAAACCATTGTTGCAAAATTGAGTGCAATTCGGATTAAAACCTGTTTAGTCCAGTTTTTCGAAAACATTACGAGCCATTTTTTGACCTTTGGCTTTATCTTGTAAACAGAAATTGTTGTAAAAATAGCTCCATCCGTTAAAACTCAATAAGATGGGTTGATAAGGGGTTAACATTAGACGATTCCGTCCATTTAAATAGGAAGTTTGTGAAGATCTGTTGGTTTGAATTCATTTTATTAGAAATTTTAAAGAAGACGAATACAGTGAGGTATGCTGTCGGAAATGATATAGAACATGAAGAAACTGTGCAAATTCCGACATTGTTGGATATGGTGTTTAATTTAGACAAATTAAAGAATAAACCACCGTAAGTGAAATTATTTTACTATAACTAAACAGGCTTGAGGGTTTTGCTCTGTTTACGGGACTGCATTCTTCAAAGAAAAAAAGACCGTGGGAAATACATTTTTGCACATTTTATAGTTTCTGCATGAAATATGATACGTACTGTAACCAACGTTATGTATATGCCATCTTGTTTATATTCATATAGCATTTCAGTCTTCATACTATGATCTATACTTATTGACAGAACAAATTTTTAAGTATTCTACGGTTTCAAAGTTAAAGTTAAAAAATGAAACATTTTTATTTCAAAGTTTTGAATTTTTGTGTGGTTCTTTCAGGTTTGATTTATCTAACTTGTGATGAATTTGATTACCGTATTCTTGTTAAAAACAATAGGAAACGGATGTTAGGGATGAGTATTTAAGTAATACGAGTAAAATGAAACTTAAGATCATCAAAGGGATAGCATGAAAATCTTGTAAAACATGTAATAACATAAAGATGTACTAGTATATTATTCAAATAGGCCAATATATAACAAGACTGTCTGCGATACGTTGATTGATATGATATTCAAATCTTATTCAGTATTTTTAGAAACTGTAGAAGTTTATTTTAAGAAGTTTGGTAAAAATTTGAAACTCTAAATTAAAATAATTAATTGTCTACCACCATAAATATTTCAGTTACAATTTATTAAATATTTACAATAACCAAAATTCGTTTTTGAAAAATAACTATTGCCTTACAACACTAGTATCTTAAAGTTTACGTAGAGGATTACGTGCTTTGAATACATTTATCAACTCGATGTTTTCAAAATAATTTTCATTATTTAGCATAGAAATATGAAATATGACCATGGCATATTATTACTCTTTATTGTAAATAATATTTCTTTTTCTCCAAGTAACAAGTAAACTCCTATGAACACAAGTGTTGCAAGAATATCGTTTGATTCTAAGAATAGATATTTTTAAGATTTATGAAATTTAAAGTTACAAGTGTGAGGCATAGATAAGAAACAGGAGTAATTATTAAATTTGTACAATCATGCGTTTACTTTATCCTGTGTTTTATTCACAGGGTGTGTTAAAGTAGCTGAATATATATATATATATATATATATATATATCGACAGTTTGAAAACGTATATTTCCTAGTTTAGAGCTGTCTGGAAAATTAAAAATTATACCCAGGTTACCTTCTCTAAGAAAATTATAGCTTATTTAGAACTAAATATAATATCATTGTTGAGCATTCATAACATTAGGTTTTATTTAGTTTAGTGTTAACCTATGACAGGTTTACATTCAGAGATCTTTCTAAATAAACTTTACTAGCTTTTTCGAATGTACCACTCTGATTATTCTCACTTATTTAATTTTTGCTAAGTTTTGTGCCTCTGAATTTAGGATTAAATAGGGAGGGGTATTCTACTTCTTATTTTTTGCAGACTGAATAATTAAACGTCTGATAAATTCTCGTTTGAACAAAATTGCTATATTAACACATGGAACTATACAAAGTTGTATATTTGTAAGATGCTGTCACAAAACTAGAATAATTAATAAAGCTTTATTCTTTGACCAAATTTAGAAGAAGTATCTACCTGTTATATACTTTTAGGATTAGGGTCTATAAAATAAAGGATGGAACTTTATAAAATTATAGAGAAAACAGAAGTATCATGCTTTTGACTATCGTTTATCTAGATGTCTTTATATAACAATTCATCCAAAATAAAACAAATAAAACGGTATTTTCCAGTGCGATGTTGGGTGAGGAAAGGGACAAAATGAAATAACACTTGGGGTATGTGGATTCGGATAAATATTTTATATAGCTCCTCACTTTTGATGTAAGAATATTAATTATTGCAAGTATATTTATCTTATTCTTTGTTGATATAAAAAATCTTGTTCGAGCATAAACTGACATTCATGTATAGAGGCATAGATAGATAATGTCCAAGAATATATTTTTGGGCTAAGAGCAGTCTAATTTTTAATAGTTATTAAGTTTCCAAGGTAAAACTGTTTAATTATTTGCAATTCTATATCTTGATATTAATGTAAAGAGTCAAATTATTTATACATTTTTTTTTAAATTTACACAGATTATACTGTTAAGACCAATGGAAAATAGTCTTTATTTTTTTAAATTCCAAAATAAATTTTGACTGAAAAAGTTTTAGACTATATACTGTCGTACAGGAAAGGGCCCCGAACGTCAAAAATAACTCTAAACCATTATTTACGATAAATGATCCAAAATCTGTAATTGTTTTCATAAAATTAATATTTTCATTTCAATAATATATTTGTGGTAGTACATTTGGTTAACATTTCACTGGGTAAAGCCATGTATTGCATATTACTGGCGAAATTTGACAGTTTAATATACGGGAGTGTGATAACACAGACTATTCTAATGTAAGTATGAAACCCTTTATAATGCATGTATAATCTATGAAGGATTATCTACTATGTGGACACATCTAAGCTTGTTACCTTATATGGCTTGTCTTCAGATATTTAATAAATAAATCAGCACAGTGTATGTACTCAATAATGTAATTTCAACTAAAATTTAAATTTTTATTACGTAACCAAAATTAAAGATTTTAACAATTATATATCAATGTTACGTATATTTACAATTAAAATTAATATTGAATTGAAAGTGATTGACTAAGATTTAAATTTTACTTTGAACATCTCATTAATGCTTAAATTTATAATTATGAATGCTGATTATGCAATCCCCTAATACTAATTAATTTCCAGGATCATTTAATAATGAGCAAGATACAGCAGTCAAAATACGCTAGAGATTCTTGCTATCACTGTACTAATTTATGCTTTCTTTTAACTGAGAATCTACTTTGTGCACAGAATTATTGATTCTACAGACATTAATAGCGTTTGTTAGTAATTTGAGTATATGTATTGCAGATCTACGAATTGTAATAATTTTAAACACCTCTATTACTATTATAATAATAATAAAATATCTTATTTCTCAATTACAAAGATAAAATATTTTACCTTTATTATTTAGTTATTGTAAAAGTATTTTAAACCCTTCGATTAGTCATTCATTTTTCTTCTGAATTTCTTCCGAATTTTGTGTTTTGTTAAAAATTATAACTTAAAAAATGTACTTTATTTTGCCAACTTTTATGTTTACATTACTTTATTAATTGATAAATATTTTTTTAGTTGCAGAAACTCTTGATTCTACTTCATTGGCTTCCATACATCACAGATATATGAGATTGGAGCCGTAAATAATTACAAAAATATAAAAGAGTAACAAGCTTAAAAATTACAATAAGAAACAATAACATTAAAAACGAACAATAAAGTATTCAAAATATTAAGAAAATCAATCTCTGAGTGTCGACTGCATGATCTCTCTTGCCTCTCAATATCTATAAACTTTGTCTATTTCAAAATTTTGTTTGCACAAATTGCACAAAGGGCTATTATAGATGTTATAGATGTAGTACCTGTAATTGAAGAAAAAGTGAATTATAATCATCTGTCCAACGATGATCGAATGGTTAGTGTGCTGATCTTCGATCCCAGAATTCGTGGATTCGAGTCACACATTAGAATGTATGCTCATAGCAGTTCGAAATCGGCTTTAAACACTAGGTGACGATGGCATTATTCCTTGTGTAGCAAGAGAGTAGACCTTAGCACTCTCTACTATACCAAACCAGTTATAATCTTTTATTTCTCCGTAGTTTAATAGTCATTTTATGTTAACCAAATTGTGGGAGTGTATGTGTTTATAACCAACATTTGTATGTTTATGATCCACATGTGATATAGATATTTCTAGCTTAACATTACATTCTGGCATAATTAGAAACACATCAGTGAAGCATAGGCAAAAATACACCCTACCAAAGTAAGTATATTAATTTTCAAGCAAATTTTCTTCTCGTATTATATAAATCATTGGTTAAATATGTTTAGGTAGAATCACGGACATTATTTTTAATTTGGAAGATAATCACTGTAAAACGAAATATATAAAACATATTCTGGAAAGAAAGAAATTAAATATACAATTACATTTTACATAGATTGTACTTCTGCAAAGCCAAATTCTGTTAAAATCTGTAGCAATTAGATTAAAAATACAGTGAAACTTCTCCGAGCGGCCACCCCTATATAGCGGTCACCCTTCTAAATGGCCAATTTTTCATGGCACGGACTTTTTGACTCAT
>CM063505.1:33920670-33930670 GCA_032207245.1 Pardosa pseudoannulata | reverse complement strand
ATTGTCCCTAGGCAGCACCTATTCTATATATATGTGTAAATAGTTTAATTAAATAAATTCATTTTAGATAAGCTTCTGTGCATCTTTTGTACCATGGGAATAAATCTCCGACACATATATATATATATATATATATATATATATATATATATATATATATATATATATATGATACGAACGAATGTTTAAGGCATGGAAGACACATTTCGCTTCATATATAAAAACTTCTTTATTGTAATCCATCTGTCCATAGCTATGCCATTTAGAAATCCCTCGTTCTCATGATTTGCCCATAGAAACATGGAGGATGTTAAAAGCCCGAGTTCCCTCTCAGATCCATAGGAATTTTGCTACCTAAGCAAAATTCCTATGTCTACTTCCGCGTCAGCTCTTTTACAATTTACAGTTAAGCTCGAGGGTGTGTCTTTCTTCTATTGATATCCATTATGAGTTCTAATCTATTTTAAATTATAACTTGCTTAATTTTTAACCCCTATATTTAAACCTGTCACACATATACACATACATACATACATACATATAAATATATATATATATATATATATATATATATGTATACATATATATATATATATATATATATATATATATATATATATATATATATATATATATATATATATATATATATATATATATATATATATATATATATATATATATATGTTAGGTTTAAGAATGGGGGTTTAGAACTAACAGAGTTATAATATCGTTAATGGAATTCATTAACAGTAACATAATAGGAGAAAGACACACCCTCGAGCAGAACTATACAGAATAAAGAAGCTCACGTGGTAGTAGACAATAGAAATTTTCTTAGGTAGCGACGCCAAAATCTTACATCTAGGCGGGAAATGGGGCTGGTAGCATCCTCCACGCTTGTCCCTCCAAATTGTGAACATAAGATATATAAATGGCATAACCATGGAAGAAAGATTACAATAAAGTAGTTTATATATACAAAATCTAATGTCTTCCATGCCTTAACCACTCATCCGTGTCATATATATATATGTAATTAATTTTTTATAACACTCCTTCACAAGGAGAAAGCTGAACAGCTATAAGTAATGAGAATGCAGTCGGGCTTCATATTTAAGAGAACTCAGAAGTCTAATTTTAAACTTTATTTCAGAGCGGCAACACAGCACACCTCTCCTTCTGGACAATATACAATCAAAAGCCACAGAGTTCACTCTGCTCTGACACAAGTACACCCAAGAGAACAAAAACAGCTTAATAAGCGAATTAACTGCAATATCAGCAAAACGCGAAATTATGTTTTGCCACCAGCTTCAAAACTCCTCTATAGACAGAAAGTTTACAGTTTTATGACAGAAAGGAATGTTAAGTGGAAAATACTCCGTTGATTAAACCATTTAGAGGCTGGTAAAGATATTTAACTGAATTAAAATTGGAGAGAGGAGGCTTTTGAAGAAATATTAAAGTTAAATAATTTTGATATATTACATACATACATATATATATATATATATATATAGATATATAGATAGATAGATAGATAGATAGATAGATAGATAGATAGATATACATATAGATAGATATAATGTGCGTGTGTGTATACATTTTAACTTATGTTCTAGTGCTGCATTCAAATTATTCGAAACTAATATTCAGATATAATTAATTAAAACTTATAGTACGCTATATTTATCAACTTTGATACTGTATATAATTATATTTGTCAATTATTATTATTTTATATTGTTGTATATTTGTAAATTATGGTACTATGTATCTGTCAAATTTTATTATTAATGTGCACGTACATATGGCCCTCTGTTTGTGTGTATATATATATATATATATATATATATATATATATATATATATATATATATATATATATATATATATATATATATATATATATATACACAAGGAGATAGAGAGAGAGATTGAGAAAGATATATATTAGATCGGAGCTCGGCGCATACATAGCTCGGAGTCGAAATGACGTCAAATGACGCTATAGTGTTGTCTAACAAACACATGAATTTAGAACCAATCACTTTAATGTTACACTGTGCTATTGTATCATTTCTGCATGTTACCATTTTGAAAACATTATGCATTCAATGTCTGTTAAACGTTATCTTAAATATGTAATTCTTCTGCTATCTGTAATTTATCTGTTATTTCCTTTTAAATTTATAAGATCATTAAAAGGCACCTTGTGAATAACCTAATAAAGCCTAGCCTTGCTTTTAAACGTTGCTAAAATTGTTGGATCCATCAAACATTCAATCAAACCCCAAATATGAGTTTAAAGCTGGAAACAGTATCCTTTTACCGCAAACGGGAAATCTTTCCATAATTTGAGTTTTACATAAAATAAAAACACAAACACTCTACACGCAAGATTTTCATCAAAGTTCTTAGATTCATTTTTGCGAGCCAGGGAACGTTCTTTTTTTTTTATTACTGTCGCTCCGGAGCTTCCCGAAATTGTTTGGCGAAGTAATATGGCCTCGAAGGGAATGCACTTTGTAATTAACATGCAGCTATTTCCCCGCGTGTTGTTCTCCAGGTGGTAATTTTTCAGTTTTGCTTTCCCACAGAAACTTTTACAATCAGTCTGTGGTTGAGTAAGATTTAGATGAGCCTAGTCGGCTTGGAAAGAAAAAAAAAGAGAAGGGAAAATTCCACATTTAAGATGCAAAACACGTACAGTTTTAATATAATGGATTAGCGGGAAGTGAATTCATATATTTGTACATATTTAAAGACGCTGCGTTTGTGAGTATAGCAGAGTATTAGAGGAACATGATAAATGGAGATTTATTTAGTGTCTAATTTAAAATTTCAGGGTTTTATTTTCAAACGGGTACTTTGTTGGGTTCTGGTTATAAAAGTCGTGGCCGTTTCAAAAATAACAAGGAAAAACAAATTTTAATTTTTTATAAATAAAATTTGGCATCTTGAGTTTTACCTTTAAAGTTATTTATTAATGTCAGTTTGCCTAGAAGATTTTTTTTTTAAATTACATAAACCCCCTTTGTGATCCATTTTAATGAATTAGCATTCCCAATGTATTCTTAAGAAATACCTCGTTCAAGCTTTCATTTTGTATCTCTCAAATAAAAATGCATTTATTTAATTTGATTGAAGTGTTTTATTTTAGATCTAAACATTTAATTAATAATTTCAACTGTACCTTAAATATTTTGGATTACTTTATCTAGCAAACTTTATTAAACTAGTTAAGAGAATAAAGACCTGGTTACGAAAACTGATTTTAAATAGCTTGAATTTAACAACTTTATTTATTTAAAAATATAGAATAAAAATCTCCACTCATTCAATCTTTAATCATTTCCATCTTCATAGATTTGTTTGTTTTCATTCAAGTGTTTTATTTTAGATCTAAACATTTAATTAATAAATTCAACTACAACTTTTATACTTTAGATGAATTTATATAGCAAAATTTATTAAACTAGTTTAGAGAATAAATGACTGGTTACGAAAACTGATTTTAAATAACTTGAATTTAACGTCTTTATTTATTTAAAAATATAGAATGAAAATCTTCCCTAATTAATTATTCAATCCTTATTCATTTAAAACTTCATACATTTGTTTATTTTGATTCAAATGTTTTATTTTAGATCTACACATTTAATTAATAATTTCAACTATAACTTAAACACTTTGAGTGAATAAATGGCTGGTTACGAAAACTGATTTTAAATAACTTGAATTTAACATTTTTTATTTATTTAAAAAAATGGAAAAATTCTCCACTTATTCAATCTTTAATCACTCCAGTCTTCATACATTTGTTAATTTTAATTCAAGTGTTTTATTTTAGATCTATACATTTAATTAATAATTTCAACTGTACCTTAAATATTTTGGATCACTTTATATAGCAAACTTTATTAAACTAGTTAAGAGAATAAAGACCTGGTTACGAAAACTGATTTTAAATAACTTGAATTTAACAACTTTTTTTATTTAAAAATATAGAATAAAAATCTCCACTCATTCAATCTTTAATCTTGAATCACTTCCATCTTCATAGATTTGTTTGTTTTCAGTCAAGTGTTTTATTTTAGATCTAAACATTTAATTAATATTTTCAACTATAACTTTTATACTTTGGATGAATTTATACAGAAAACTTTATTAACCTAGTTTAGAGAATAAATGACTGGTTACGAAAACTGATTTTAAATAACTTGAATTTAACGTCTTTATTTATTTAAAAATATAGAATGAAAATCTTCCCTCATTAATTCTTTAATCCTTATTCATTTAAAACTTCATACATTTGTTTATTTTGATTCAAATGTTTTATTTTAGATCTACACATTTAATTAATAATTTCAACTATAACTTAAACACTTTGAGTGAATAAATGACTGGTTACAAAAACTGATTTTAAATAACTTGAATTTTACATTTTTTATTTATTTAAAAAAATGGAAAAAAATCTCCACTCATTCAATCTTTAATCTTTAATCACTCCAGTCTTCATACATTTGTTAATTTTAATTCAAGTGTTTTATTTTAGGTTTAAACATTTAATCAATAAATTCAACTACAACTTTTATACTTTGGATGAATTTATACAGAAAACTTTATTAACCTAGTTTAGAGAATAAATGACTGGTTACGAAAACTGATTTTAAATAACTGGAATTTAACGTCTTTATTTATTTAAAAATGTAGCATGAAAATTTCCCCTCATTAATTCTTTAATCCTTATTCATTTCAATCTTCATACATTTGTTTATTTTGATTCAAGTGTTTTATTTTAGATCTACACATTTAATTAATAACCTCAACTATAACTTAAACATTTTGTATAAATTTATATAACAAATTAAACTATTTAAGTGAATAAATGACTGGTTACGAAAACTGATTTTAAATAACTTGAATTTAATGTTTTTATTTATTTAAAAAAATAGAATAAAAATCTCCATTCAATCTTTAATCTTTAATCACTTACATCTTCATACATTTGTTTATTTTGATTCAAGTGTTTTATTTTAAATCTACACATTTAATTAATAACTTCAACTATAACTTAACCATTTTTATTAATTTATATAACAAACTTTATTAAACTAGTTAAGTGAATAAATAACTGGTTACGAAAACGGATTTTAAATAACTTGAATTTAACGTCTTTATTTATTTAAAAATATAGCATGAAAATTTTCCCTCATTAATTCTTTAATCTTTAATCACATCAATCTTCATACATTTGTTTGATTTGATTCAAGTGTTTTATTTTGGATAATTTAATTAATAATTTCAAATAAAACTTAAACATTTTGGATCACTTTATATAGCAAACTTTATTAAACTAGTTAAGTGAATAAATGACTGGTTACTAAATTTGATTTTAAATAAATTGAATTTAACGACTTTATTTATTAAAAATTAAATCTCCACTCATTTAATCTTTAATTTTTAATCACTTCAATCTTCATAAATTTGTTTATTTTGATTAAAGTGTTTTATTTTAGATCTACACATTTAATTATTAATTTTAACTATAACTTAAATATTTTGGATCATTTTATATAGTAAACTTTATTAAACAAGTTAAAATATAAATTCCTGGTTACAAAAATTGATTTTAAATTAACTTGAATTTAAATTAAAAAATTGAATAAAAATCTGCACTCAAATAGGTATAGCTCTGAAAACCAAACGTTTTTATTCCTTTATTTTTCATTATCAATAATTTTAATTTATTAATCATTTTCTTTATCAATTTTTTAAATCAAATATTTAATTTTTTTTTTACTTTTTTTGTTGAATATTTGGAGAATGAGGGAATATTTGGAGAATGCAATTAGTAATTTTTAATTTTTTACCTTGAAAGCTTATATAAAAATTATGGGTCTATTATTAAAATTGAAGTAATAGACATCAATTATTAACACAATATTTCAAGACATCCAGAAAAAAATATTTTCCCGAATTTTAACCTTTCTTGTGTCGTAAATTCTAGCTTGTGTCGTAAGCTTGTGTCGTAACTTTTGTAAGTAATAATATATATCAGTTTAATATATCCGTCAGTAATAATATATCCGTCTTTGGTCAGGGTAATGGTCATTGAAAGTATTAGTGTAATTAAAGTTTTGCATAGTAAAAATTTTATTTGAAGGTACTGAGAATTAAAAAAACATTTTATTCAGTAAAAAGGCTTTATTTACATTCATTAGACGACCTTGAATCTCCTTGGCTATTCTATTGTCATCAGTAAATATACAAGCCAGATAAGAAAAACTTTGGATAACCTAAAATTTGTGAGAACCAATTTCCAGTTGGACAATTGAACTCACCTTTAAAATATGATAAAATAGAAAAAAAATTATAAAATCTCATAAATCTGTCTTTCTTGAGAACTAGCATTTCTCATTTTAAATAAAAGAGACTACTGAGTAGTTTCAAGGGACTCCATATTTTATCTTCGAAAGAGTGGGATTCATTAATAGAGATAGACTAAGTACGCCAAACTACGCAGCTAGTGTATTAAGAATATTATAAATTTGCTGTACCCCGTACATAATTTTGGTAGCACATGTGTTTTCTATTTGCTAAAGTAATTAATTATAATACCATTCAATTTTCTTGTTTATCTACGAGAGATTATAAATATGTGTCCTTGTATTTTGATGTTGTAAAAGTTACTCTGCAACTCCATGACTAACAACGCCCTCTAGCGGACATTGAGAGACAGTAATTCAGACGGATGACTTACATGTACTCTCAATTTTAGTTGCTGCCGTTATGTTTTATATTTAACCATGATTTTGTAATAGTTGGATTCAAATTTAAAAACATGGGCAGCTCAACCCGGCCCCCGAATAATTTATCCCGATTGGGAGCAACCAGTATTCAAAACATCGAATCGTATTAGTTTCCAGGTCTTTATTAGTACTTCCACTAATGGAATCTTATATCTTCATCCGGGGATTAATCTTAAGCTTTCATTTCATCTTCAGAGGAAGATAACAGATAAGTGGCAGTTCAACATTTTTCATATTCAAAATATATTTTCGTAACTTAAATCTTGTCTTCAAATCGAAATAGAATCAACAGTGTCTATAAATAAGCTTTAGGTGTTTTTCAGATATTTTGATCTTTAAAGAATTTATTTTGTCTTACATTGTTTAAAATAATTGATTCTTCGTTTGAGTTTATGTTTTAGTTCTAAATGTAATTGAAAATCACTTCTGTTTTCATTGAAAATCAACAGAATCAGAATATTTGTTTCGATTCTAAACGAAAAGTGTTTACGCTGCAAAGTGTCCTCTATTCCGATTCATATATACTTCCGGTGTGAGTAATTCTATTAGTTTTTTCATAACTGCATTGCTATGAATAATTTATGCTTTCTATTTTTACATTTAATGAATAATCTAAACATAAATTTAAATGGGAGAAAAATATTTCAGTTTTATGTTTTCAGAATCGAAATAATTTTGTTTAAATAAAAGAAAAAATGATATTTTGAGAAAGTGCTATATTGTTGTGCTCTGTTATTTAAATTGCTTTATTATTAAACCAGTTGTGTTTTGTTTATGTTTATTAAGAATTCTTCTTTTGAATAATGTTTTATTTGCTCTTATTTTTAGGAGTACTGTGATTTTTGCTGTATTTTCGAATTGTGTGTGAATAAAATTTTAGAATTATTATTCAGTAACATTTGAGAATATAAGTATAATTTTTTTCAAAGAAAAATGAATTAGAAATTAAAATTTGGCTGACATTAAATACATTACAAATAGAAAAATTACCAAAGTTAAATTTTCTTTTGGAATTTATTTTTAACAAATTTCTGCACTTGTATTTCATTGTTTACTACCAAGTGTTTATTTTTAAAATGATATTTTGTTTCAGAAGTAATTTTATATTAATGTTTTCATTTTATGTCATATTTTTCAAGTAGTATGTAATTAATAGAGATAATTAAAAAATTCATAAATTTTCTGAACATATATTTTTTTTCTAATAATCTTTTTAACGAACATTTGGAAGTAAGACAAAATGGTTTTTTTCGGACTAGCCAGAAAAAGAGAATTACACTTGATAGCCACACAACTGGGTCTGCCCGTCTCAGATAATTTGAAAGTGATTCAACTCAAAGAATTACGAACTCAGACAAGTATGAAGAAGAATTCGTAAAGATTGTTTTGACTAGCATAATTGATAAAGGAAGGTGGAAGAACAAACATCTGAAAAGCGTTTGAGCGAAGAAAATGCTACTGAAGATGAAGGAACGAAAGAGAAAGTTTTTTTGAGTTAGAAAAGTTAAAACTTCAACATTAGTTACAACAAATTTCTTAAAAAGAAGTGACAGGTCATGAAATAAATCAATCTAAAAGGGTTATTACTAGAATTGTCCCTAAATTTAACCCCAAAGAAGATGAAATTGGACTTATTTGACAATTTTTAAAAGTCAGTTGAAATTTTTAGGTGTTCCACAGATGTTTAAAATTAATTTTTTTCTGATCAGTTCTTTATCGTCAGAAATAGCACAACTTATTGCTGGAAAGATGGGAAAGAATCTGAAGATTACATAAAAATTAAAGAAGTGCTTCTTAAGCGATGCAGGTTAACTGCTGACCGTTTTAGACAATATTTTTCGCAGCACAAGAAAAATCCAATGTAACTTGGAGATATTTCTATTTTAGCATCATATTTTGAAGGTCAGAAAAGAGACCTTAACATTAAGAAATTTCAACAAATTAAAAATCTAATTGTTAGCAACCAAATGAAGAAGAAAAACGTCTTGAGATTTTAGAGAACATTTCACGGATCCGAGGAAGAATGAAACCAGCCTTTGGAGTTAGCAGAGAAGCTGGATATTTATGAAAAGTATCGTCATGGACTAAAGGAGAATTTAGTGCAAACTTACAAACAAAATTTTAGAAACGATTTCCTAACACCAGACAGAAAATTTAAGCCATCTGCGATATATAAAGAAGATAATCAATAGAAATCAACAAAAAGTGCACATTTCAAGAACTCGAACTCGATAAAAGAGCCATATGATATTATTGATGTGGAACTCCTGGATGCATACAACCAAAATGTCCTACCTGTTCAAGATTTAAAGGAGAAGGAAAAATGTCAATAAATAGTGTCAATTTGTTTACGTAGGAATCACCCACATCTCTATTTTAATTGTTCTTAAAATTCGTGAAGTGGAAGCTTCTGTATGTGCTGTTACCGGTGCATTACACTCTATTGCTAATGAAATGTTATACCATGTGCTGCAAAAGTAAAAGAGTAAAGTTTGCATCGAAAAACTGTACTTTGAATCTCGCTGAGGGAAAACTGAGAAACATAGCTGCCTCGATTACGATTGTGGATCTTAATGTTGAAAATAAATTGATATCCACAGAACTAATTGTTATGCCAGAATCAAAAGGAAACAGAACTTTCTTAGGAGCAGACTCTGTTAAAACTGCTGGGATTATTCTGGATATCCGTAATGGTACTTAGCATTTTTCTACAGATCCTCATGTCCAGTAACATTTCTACAAGAGGCTTTCCAATGCTGAAAATTATACATCAATTTCTGATGCTCGGAGAAGAGTTGCAGAAATTCAGTTTCAAGTTCTAAAATGTCTTCTCCGGTAAATACAGTGTACAATTTTAGTTCTTGATATTATGTTTTATATTTAATCATTGTAAGATGTAGTTTTAATTGAATTCAAATAAAGGATCGTGGTGCTCTGGTCATAACTCTAAATAAATTATTTATAAATATTTTCATAAATATTTCGTATGTTCCCCATAATTAAAAAATTCTATTCAGTATGAAAGAATTGCAAAAATAAAAATCGCTTTTTTAAATTATTTAGTGGTAAGAAAGGAGAATCTATTACGCTTTTTTAAGAAAATTAAAATCACAGTTTATGTTTATACTCCGAAAAATTTAATTACAATGTTATGACGCCTCTGTTGTAAAACCAATAAAACA
>CM063505.1:33895670-33915670 GCA_032207245.1 Pardosa pseudoannulata | reverse complement strand
ATGTATATATATTGTTATAGACTTTATATTAATTTACCCTAATTTAAAGAACTAAATTTCATCCTCTCTTCAAAAGACCAATGTTAAACTTTTTAACTGAGTTTAAAACTGCTTTCGTGGTGAAACCATGGAATTGTGGAATCATTTTTTTCATTTAGCATTTTCTTTTTAAATTGTGCAATGATACATTTAAACGATCGTCTAAAAATGTATGTTAGTTGATACCTTAAAAAATAAACAAAAGAATATAATCTAATAATTTAAAAATTAAAATATATATATATATATATATATATATATATATATATATATGTTATCTATCTATATTTATACATATGTACATATATATCATATATTTGTGTGTCTGTGTTATATATACCAAGTTAGCAAGAAATAAGTTCCTCACTTCTGAAGATTCTAGAATAGTCCAATTGGCCCAAATGAGATACAATTGGAATTGCAGGTAATACAAAGAATGCACTAGACATTTATTACTTAAAAAGATTTAGTACAAAAACCCACCTATAGGTTTCACTGTAATATATATGGCATTTATGTAGTTTCCTTAAGTCTCTCCTTAGTTTCGAGTCTGCACATCATGCCTCCGTTGCAAGAAAAAGCGCAACTGGTAAAACTGTTAAAGCAGAAGATGCAGAACTCCGTTGCCACTCTAAAAGAATTCCACCGTATGAAGGGGTACGAAGAGGTCCTATCTCTATACGTGCCTTACGCAAGATGATAGTTTGCCAGATATCACCAATTTTTGCCGTGGGATATCCTGTATGACAATATATACAGTAAAATTTTGCATTGGCCAGATCTGAAGGACACCATTCGGCCCCACGTTTTTGATATTCTGGAAGACTCATTCCGATCACCCGTAGAAAATATGGTTCTGCGATTACAGCATATGGTTGAACTTGAAGGAGGACATATTGAGCATGTTAACTGCTTTTAATATTATTTAGCATTTACAAAGCATAATAAATATGCTTGTATGCATCATATAGCCATATAATTTTAATTAAATTGCAATAGTTGTACTTATAATAAAAGTTTCAGATCTAAATCTAACCTCATAACATTTTGTTTCTAAAATGAATAGATCTTTAGAAGAGAAGTAGGGAGATTTATGATGGTCTATATGTGTGGGATTAGATCTCTAGATGAGATTAAATGAGTATCTCCAATCCTGACATTAAAGTAAAATGACCCATTGTTAAATTATTTATGGAGTTCTAGAGGTCTTTTGGCCATTACGATGTCAGGTGATCGAACTTGGAGAGGTGTATTTTGCCCTATGTTTGTGGTTTGAAGGTGGGAGTACACCGATTTGAGTCTTAAACGAATAATGAGTGAAATAGGATAGGCGAATCAAAAGTATAATGTTTAATTGACCAGATAGAAAAAGAATCTGGAGAAAAAGAAAAGCAAAATAAATTAGATGTCAAAAAGGGGCAGTTTGAACTAACAGTACCGGGTCGTTGTTTAAATACCTGGGAATTGTGGGGGTACCTAGCTGTAGTATCAGTAACTAGAAGAGTCTGAACGAACGAAACAAATTGATCTGAATCAGAAAGCCCGCGACCAGATTAAGAGCTCAGTTCCACTTAAGACAAGTGCTATCATGCAAAAACACCCGACTTTTCTTTAACATACACAAAATGTAAAAAAGATCTTATTCTTAAAAACTGCATAATTCAGGTCCTCTCTTTTTAGTAAAGAATTTCGTTTTAAATTTATAAAAAATTTTGAGTACAAAATTAAATAAGCTCCACAATTAACACACAAATAATTTGTTTGATAACTGAGGATCAATTGCTAAGTATTAGTGGAAGTATAATTATCTAAATATTATATAAATAAAAAGTGCACATTAGTATTGCTGTAAATATTTTTTAAAATTTTAAATTTAATATTATTTCGCTATTTTATATACGAGGATTATTATGAATAACTTTTAAAAATTAAATTAAACCTCTATAAAATTGTCTGTAGGCTTTAGAATCTTGGGCCATAGATTGTTATTGATTATAAATTATTTACATATCGCATCAAAATATCCAATGTATTGAATAAATATTTCAACACTTATGATGTCTGCAAACTATTATAAAATAAAATATTTCCTGAGCACTACATGGCAAGTCTGTGCTTTTATATTACAAGGATCCATTTTCTTCTGTTTTGTGTTGTCCAGTTTTTGAAGTAATATTTTAAGCCGATATTGTGCTCTCATAATAAAATGGCCTTCCAATGTATGTGATTTCAAATTGGAAAAGCTAAAAGAGCAAATAATCAAGCATTGGAAATAATAATAAAATAAAACAATTTTGCTTCTTTATGCTAGTAATTATTCCGTTATGCAATGAAATGAAAATATCTAATTTTCAGTACAAAATAACAGTTACAATTTTTGTAATTTTTTTAGTTAAAAACTGACTGTTTAACATAAAATCTACAACTATCTCAATCTTATCGTTAGTAAATCCATTTTCATATTAGTATTAATTACATTACACAAAATACAACCCTGAAAAAACACTCTATGTAATACTCGCCTGTAAAGTTTTAGTAACTTGATATTATTATTCAATCTAAAGTCGTGTAAAATAGAATAATTTTTGAAATTAGATAATTTGTCTCCATCTGGGGATTTAGTTTTGACACACAGCTGTCAAATATAAGATTAACCCGAAAAAAAATATTGTAGCGTTAAAGTTTAAAATATTATGGTAGAGTGTTTATTTGAAAACATGTATTTATCAGGAAATGTCTTGCCCAAGTCATATTTTTTTTCAGCGTTCTACGTGTTTGACATGCATGCATGCTTTAAATTTATGGCCAAAACTATCAAACATACAGACATTTTTCAATATTTTAACTTGCTTAAATCAAAATGTCGAAGAGGCGTCATGATCAAAATATATGAAGCAATTTTTTTTTTCTTTTTTTAGGTTGAAAATTCTGTTTTGTGAGACATGTGTCAAAGAATTTGATTCCCGTTTTGAATACTTGTATTTTAATCAGTTGCCTAATCTGGTAGCTAATGTTCTATGAAAAAGCTATAAAATGATAGACTGTATTAATCAAAGTTTAAATCGTTCACAAATGTTTTAAGAGAGCTTTTAATTACTGTTATTATAAATCTAATAAAATATGCCATTTTAATAATGAAAAACACCAGAGATAAGTATAATATAATATTACCGAGCTCGAATACTAACTACGCGTTAATACTAATTAAGTAAATATTAATTAAAATAATAACTGGTTGATTTTATTTTAGAAATGAAAGATTTCTGAAAAATACATTATACTGATTCTGAATAGTTTGTGCATTATCAAAAATGTGTCCTATTACATAAATTATTTTAACTTGTTTTACGTTCTATGAGAATCTAAAATTTCTCTTAATTGAAATGAACCCCTTACCGCCTTTACTTTCGTGTAACTACTTGTTAGTAAAAAATGATAGAACTTAACACGAAAGAATATATAGTAATTTGGGGACATCGATGGGGAACATTGGGACACCATTATAGATATCTTTATTTTATATGTTTATTAATATACCCTTGTTATTTATTCGATTTTAGTCTCCTAATTGTACTGCCTTCTGTACCGCTCTCTCTTCAAGTTCATTGCATGATGTGTCACGGTAACGGTGGCTTTGGTTTGGTTTGCTTTGGAGAGCTACGGTCTACTTTTTGCAACATGAGGGCTAATGAGACCGGGACCTACTGATCCCAAACGGCTACGAACATTCATGCCATAGTGAGATTCGAACTCACGAACTCCGGTACCGAAGGGCAACATGCTAACCATTCAGCCATCGCTCCATAACGATGGCATCTGGGTATTTATAATTAAGTCCACAAAGTCTCTTTTCTTTTAACGTTATCAATGGCGATATTTCCCTTATAAGTATGGGATAAACATCTCAACTTCCGTTGCTTAAAACCATCCCATTCTCACTTACTCCAGTCAGGTCCTTTTCTAATTTAAAGCTTGATAAGGTCCGATTTAAATCTTAAAATTTTAGCTTTAAAATTTCAATAAAATTTATAAATAATTTTGAAGAGATCTAAATCGTCTCAGTACAACATTTCTGTTTCATTGTAAAACATTTTACAGTTAATATAATTTTAAACAAATCTGAACATTGCAGATAAGTCATGGTTTATGAATATAAAAACTTATTGGTTCTTATTATCATTTAAAAAATCTTTCTTATTATTTCTTCATTTTTTAGCCGAGCAAAAAAGTGGACTGATATATCATGTTCCCCATCAAGAAGACCCATAACAAAAATTATTCTGAAGAAGAAAAAAAATTCAGTTTCCATTTCGTTGTTATCTAACAATCCTTATAAGCATCGCCTTTTCAATATTTTTTGGTCCCATCAAAATGTAATATACCTAAAAGAAAAGGGATACGGAGGAGGTCTAGACAGAAGCTGCACTATCATATTTCAGGTGTCCTAGGATATAAATATATTAAATATATGATCAAACACTTCCTCGCACAGCATAAACTTTTCACAGGATTTCTAGAATACGTGCTGCAATCAAAGATACGAAGAAAATGTGGAAATGCGATCTCGATATTTTTATTGAAAGAAATGCTATTATATAATTTAAACGAAACTCTGGAATACAGTTCCTTTAAGACAATACGATTTTACAAGACGTGCAGATATATTTATCGTTCATAAATTAGATTTTCAAATATTTTGGGAAGTTTGTTATTTAAAACGGGGGAATATTTTAAAAGTTCGTGTTTTAAGAATCATTGATTTAGAACCTTACGCCTTTGGCAAAATAGAAATTTGAAATATTATTGAATTTGTATGAGAAATGTGATGTGAAAGTATTATCCCAGAAATGTTTTGTAGGAAAGATAAATTAGAAATATTTATATAATATATTTATGCGAAAAATCATTATTTGTAACTCAGACTTCGTAAATTTTATTTGAATTTTCTGGAGTGAAAATTGATGAATTATATAAAGATTTTACAGAATAAGTTTTGAAATTTTAATATTCTTTAACCATTATAGTAGCTGGATGAATTATTACCTTTTTAAGCATTCCACGTACGTTCTATTTTCTTAGGAAATAATCTGTTGTGTATAACTTTAATGTTATTTAGTAAGTTTATTTTTTTTTCTAATAGTAGGCAATTTAGAGACTGTATCCGGTTTGGATTAAGGTAATTTTGTCACGAGGTCTTTTGAAATTACTTTTTATAAGCTATTTAATTTTACATTAATACATGATGTATAAAAGAGGTATATCTCTCAGTATTTAGGCTTTCTTTCTTAAAAACTTTCCCAAATTTAGTACATCAAAATTCCACATAGCAAAGATCCCCAGTATGTCCACTGGGCGTCCCCTCTTGGCAGTCGAAATTTCTAGAGGACATCACGGTTTTGTTTTTAGATGTCTGCTCCGACATTGCAGCTATTGAAAAAAACATTTTTTTTCCAAATTAGTTTGAAATTAGGTCCACACGACGTCTAAAATGATGTCCAAAGGCTGCCGTGTAACTGTAAGTGTGATAATCAATGTTTGGACTTTCAGTGGTTCCTCACTGGACATTTAACTACTTACAAGGTGCTACGAAACTACTTTGTGCAACTTTAAATATTATTGCTGATTTTCATAAATCAATACTAAGCGTACAAAGCAGGTTAGTAGTGCTCTGAAATAGGATTTAAAAAAATTTTCATAACTACAGTACCAAAATTTAGCAACAATTAGTAAGAGTACTTAACTTCAATTTAACTAGTTAGCATGGCACAGTTTTCATTATACTGTGCTTCTAAATAAGACATTTAGTTATATTGTAATGCAAAAACTATTTCAAAACACATTAAGTAAAATTTTACTTTCAAATTTGGGTCACAAATTAGCTAATATGTTTTTAGCGCACTGTAACATGTAACAATGTGCAAATAATTTGGTGACTGTATGACAAACTAAGTGGACTAAGGCGCATACACACAACGATACTCTCTTACATTTCTTAACAAGACCCTTACATATAATTTAGACTAGTCAATAGTCCCATAAAATCTCTTTCAACATCAAACAGCAAATCTACACCGTTGTTTCTAATATCGTTTCAACGAAATACGTTTTAAGGGTCTGGAGCTTATTGGGAAATTCATCTCAAAACTTATTAATTGAAAATACACATTTTAGGAAATATATATTTTAAGGGGATATTAGCTATTTTCAAAGAAGTATTGCATTTACTGTTTTATCTAAATTTGCTTATACATTTAAGTATTATAATAAGCATTATTAGTTGAATGGAATACTGCAAGGTATCATCATGTCATCTAGTATGACAACAGGATGCATCCAACCTCTTTAAAAGTATAATACTGCTGTGCATTTTGAAGAGATGTATTTAAGGCATTTTGATATATGCACGGAATACCAGCTACATTAACTGCACAGAAACTTGAATCTGAAAGGAATAAAGTTTTCTATTTGTCGGTAAGAAGTGGTTTTGTTACAGAAGATCCATTTGACTGCTTTTTATTGGATAAAGCGGTTTGGCCGGAATTTCTTTGACTACATGAAGGGGGTGAGGTGGAAGTGAAATTTTTGTTGTCAAAGGATGATGTAAATGCGATAGAAGAGTCATCTTCACTCCATCCACGTGTATGTCTATCTAATAGTTTGAATCTCGTTAGATCTAGAAAAAGACAATGGACTGTTAACAAACCGTTTCAATCGTATTGGGGTGAATTGAAAAGGATAGTGGGAGGCAAATATCACGACTCTAAGTATTACTAATATGTCTCATTAATATTACCAATATATTAAGTCCCTTAAGTATTACCAATATGATTGTTAATGACGATAATAAAGGGGATTGCATTTTTAAAACTTAACAAAATCTTTAATAATCAAAAATGTAAAGGGTTATGTAAGAGCAATGGGATCTAGCATTTAAAAGATATATAAAAGCAATGCAAAGTCTATCAAAGAAGAATATATAAAAGCAATGGGCTCTAACAAGCGTTCTCATGGGAGAGGCGACAACGGTCCGACCTTCCTAGACAGGGTCCGAACGCTCACACTGATTACAGTACAAAAAGAGCGCTGGACACAACCATTGCGCGTATGGGGTGGGGGGAACGTCGAAATGTACTAAATAATGATAAAATTTTAGATTTAAAAGGTATCATTATTTTAAAGGTATCATTAGATTTTTAAGGTATCATCAAGTCATATAGCATGACAACAGGATGCAGCGAACCTCTTTAAAAGTATAATACTGCTGTGCATTTTGAAGAGATGTATTTAAGATATTTTGATACATGCACGGAATACCGGCTACATTAACTGCACAGAAACTTGAATCTGAAAGGAATAAAGTTTTCTATTTGTCGGTAAGAAGTGGTTTTGTTACAGAAGATCCATTTGACTGCTTTTTATTGGATAAAGCGGTTTGGCCGGAATTTCTTTGACTACATGAAGGGGGTGAGGTGGAAGTGAAATTTTTGTTGTCAAAGGATGATGTAAATGCGATAGAAGAGTCATCTTCACTCCATCCACGTGTATGTCTATCTAATAGTTTGAATCTCGTTAGATCTAGAAAAAGACAATGGACTGTTAACAAACCGTTTCAATCGTATTGGGGTGAATTGAAAAGGATAGTGGGAGGCAAATATCATGACTAAGTAGCTAAGTCCCTTAAGTATCACCAATATGATTGTTAAGGACGATAATAAAGGGGACCGTATTTTTAAAAATTGACAAAAACTTTAGTAATCAAAAATGTAAAGGGTTATGTAACAGCAATGGGCTTTAGCAATCAAAAGAAATAAAGGAATATATAAGAACAATGTGCTCTAACAAGCGTTCTCATGGGAGACGCGGACAACGGTTCGACCTTCCTAGACAGTGTCCGAACGCTCACACTGATTACAGTAAAAAAAGAGAAGAAAGGGGTGCGTTAGACACAACCATTGCGCGTATGGAGTGGGGGGAACGTCGATATGTACTGAACAATGATAAAAGTTTAGATTTAAAATAATATTTAACTGTTATTTATGACAAGAGATTATAGATTCTTACCATGTACATGCATTTAGAAGCCAAACAAAAAAAAGTCACGTCCTCTAGAGAAATATTTTTAATCTTTTGTCCATCATAGCGCCCGTCTAAGGTTTATCGTGCACTTACTTCCTGTGAGTCATGATAGAAATATTTAAGTTTTCAATGAGGTAATTTTGTTTTGTATTTAGTATTTAAAGAAATATTTGTTCCAAATAAATTATTTTGTGACATGTTTATCAATTTTACTATGTTTGCTAATAGTTACGGTTTGGGAAAAAATTTTATTCCAATGAAAATTAAAGCAAATAATTTGTAAAATTGTGTCTGGTTTTTACTAATAATTTATTTTAAACAAGAATAAAATCAATAGTATTTGCATATTTAAATTCTGTTTTTGACATTTTATTCTAAATTATCATGATTATTCGCATCTTACATCGAACTATAAATTTACCTTAAAAAATATACATACCCACCACACTATTAGTATTCTTGATTGCGTTCTAAAGTATAAACAGTTTAGAAAGCTCTTCTCTAAAGAATTCTTATGTAATATAGATAGTTGAATAACATAGGTTAGTGCTACTTTAAGGTATCCGTCAATGTTGAAAACGTCACTTTTTCCCAAAAATCATAAATATTTTATTTCTCTATTGCAAAATTTCAACTTTTCAACAAATCTGTTTTTGTGTTGTCTCTACGGCATTTTAAAGAAATGTTACAGCTGTTTAACATCAGTGACAGCTGTCAAATCAAAACGAAAATAGCGACTTCGAAACCGGAAGTTGTGAATTTAAAGTCTTTTAAAGAGCATTTTTTGGAAAAAACCTTTTTTAATTTCCATGAAGATTAATTTAAACATTCTTCTAGTATTTGCAATAATTAGCAACTTGGCAATTAGGAAGTTTTGAAGCAAGAAAGTGTGGGGAATTTTAAACATGTGTTTTAATTTTTTAATTGTTAAAGTAACTTTCATAAACTTCAAATGCGTTTTTCTCAGATCTGTATTTTTAATAAAATGTTGAAACTTGACGTGCGATTGCTCAAAAAGTTCTTAAAATATTTTGTTGAAATGTATTATGAATGCTTTTGATAGTATTTACTAGTGAATGACCTAAAAGCTTTAAATTTGGATAATTTTTAATGATGTTACACTCATAGTTAGATATAAAGGTAATGAAAATTCGTTAAAAATTCAATGTGTAGGATTTTGAAGGACCAAAAATGTTTACCAAATATAAATTAAGCAAAGATTTTAGGCGATTCACTAGTCCAGCGTATAAGAAATGCGTTGCGTCAAAAAATATTGAAATAATTTAATTTATTAAAAAATTACACCTCTTGAAAAAACCCGAATTTTTTACTAAATTTTCTTCATTTATTAGACATTTTATAAAAACTTCACCAGGAATAAATTGTGCAATTCTCTATGATAATATAAAAAATAAATCTAAAAATGTAAAAACATGAACTAGTTTCTATGTTTAAAGAAAAAAGTTCTCCAAACGTAGACGGATACCATAAGAAGCATTAACGAGGCTAGAAGTCATGTGGATTGAACTAACCTATAACGCATATTTTAAAACGAAAATTTTCCACTTCAAATATATGTAGTAAGTCTGATGTATTAAAGCAAATTCAAGAGTACCTATTTGTAGTATAGCCACATTCTATGTAAAAGGGAATGCCAGGAATTGCCGGCTTCCTGACCCCTTATTTTATGGAATGGGGCTTGTCCATGTCCAAGTCACCTTGAATCTTCCCGCGCTGACCATCCGTGGGTTGCCGTTTTGCTCTCCCCATCTTTCACCTTTTGTCCAGCTTGAGCGTTGCTTGGCGCCCTAAGATTCCTAGGCTGTTCTTCCTACTCACGCTACGTTTGGCGATCGTCTTGGGTTCCCGCTGGCGGGATTTTTCCACTGACCTCGCCATTCGCGGTGTTGAATGGGCATCATTTTGGCCGAAATTGGGGGAGAGATCACCCGCATCATTTAAGAAAAAAATATTTTTTTTTAGCCATTTTGCTCCTTTTTTTTATTTTTGTGTCATGTCGAGGGACGTGTATTTTTCTGACAAAGTCAGCAAGGAATAGTCAATAATAAAAACTCCTTTCAGCTATTCAATTAATAGGACTATTTTATTTTCGTCAATTTGCATTTTCCTCTGTTATAAAGTTCTGGAGCATTCCATATGAAGATAGTGAGTTGTGTCTGCCGCCATATAGTTCCACCAAAGAACCGGTGAAAGGTTATTGCGGACTATGGGAAAAATGGAATATCCAACAACATCAATAATTCTACAACAACAATAATTATTCTACACTATTAAGGCTGCAAGAAGCATCAACGAGGCTACAACGATTGAACTTCCCTATAATGCATATTTTAAAATTTCCCAGTTCATACATATAAGAGAGTATTCATGAAAAATTGTGGACTACGCTGTGTTCATTTTTTTTTTTGTAATTTAGTATTATAAGTGAAATTATTGTAATACCTTGATTTAAAATACATTGTAGTAATGTGGTATAAACATGTAAAAGTTTAGAACTTAAGAGTACTCCTGACAGAATTTTTGTTTTGTACAAAATCTTCAACGCAGTCCCCAACACGTATAATAAATAATGCATTTTTTTATCAGAAATCAAATGTCGTTGCAGAATTCTTATATCAAGAGTTACTATGTAGTCTACCTACGTATATGATAGAAGTTTCAAAATATTCCCTCAGTCGATTCCTTTATCAAAAAAATAATTTCTGAAATCCATTTTCATCAATATCATCCGCTTTCTTGCCTGATGGATGTTTGCCTATGCTATAAAAATGTGATTTCTCAAGATTGAAAAAATCGGATGAAACAATGCAGGTTCAGACAGAGGGTGAGCTCTTGCGTTTTTGTATGAGGCATAAATATTTTATAAATGATATAACAGAGTTCCTAAAAAGATAGAGTAAGAGATTGGCTAAAAGGAAGAGTTTCCTTTTAATGGAAGAGATTACTTTATCTCGACATATTTTTACGGGAGATAGAAAGCTGTATTATAATAGAACCATTACTTTGTAATTTATTATCATTTTATTTAAATGTATCGAATAAATTATAAACAGAGTTAAATAGATAATAATTTATTTATTAAAGTATCAAAAATGAAATATTGATATCATCAGTATCGTTGTTGGGAATTATTTGAATATCAAGCAATAGGATATAGATAAAAAGTTTAAGCTTACTTTAACATTCTTATGGTTTATGGTTACAATTTTATTTAAATGTATCATGTTATTTATATAAAGTGTGATATAGATGCTATATTTAGCAAATTATGAAACAATAATTATTGCTACACCTGGTATTATTATTAAAAATAATTTGAGTACTAAAGCATTAGGTAATAGAAAAAATAAAAAATGTTGCTTTATTTTTAACACATTACCTAATACTTAGTAATCAAACAAATCCCAAATACTATACTAATGGTATTAATATTTCTATTTAAGTAAATTATCTATTAAATTATTAAGTAAATTATCTATTTAACTCTGTACAGAAATTATTTGATTCATTTAAATAGAACTATAACCTTTTTAATACTTTAACATAATTTACAGTAATATTTTATTTACTAAAGTATCAAAAATAAATTATTGGTAGCATGAAATTGTAATTAGAATTTATCGAACTATTAAGTATTAGGTAATAGAAAAAAGCTAAGCTTACATTAACATTGTTATATAGTATGGTTATAATATTATTTCAATATATCATATTATCTAATACAGAGTTAAATAGACAATATATTTTGCAAATTATCAAGAACAAAATATTGATTGTTATTGTTATTAAAAATCATTTGACTATTAAACATTAGGTAATAAAAAAATACAATGTTCTTTAACATTTTTATATCGTAGGGTGTAATTTCACCAAACCCATGCTCATGTATTACTACTTTTGCTCTATAGTATTTTTATATAAACGATTATTTTAAAAATATTTTGTAAATATTACCAAATTGTCCCAGAAAACCATTCTGCACATTGTTTTGCATTGAACATTACAACAAAATATTTAATCAAAATTAATAATTTTGATCTCGTTTAAATAAGATTTATAAAGTTTATGTTTGATTATTCTTAATTTCTACTGTTTAAATTATTTTTATACTTTTAATTCATGGTTTCCGTTAGTTTTTTTCAAAACTTCAAATTTTATGTTTTATATTTACTATTAAAATAATTTTTAGCTGAACATTTCTTAGGTACAAAAATTTGACTCAAATATATTTATGTAATAAACAAGTTTTAAAGTATATTTATGTAATATATTTATGTAATAGTAAAGTTTCAAAAGTAACTGTTTAAAAGAGAACTTATATAAAATTTTATCCTCCAAAGTGATTTTCGTTTTAATTCTACGAACTTTTCAGCTATCTTCGAAACGACAATTTTTTCTAACATCGAAATTACGTGAAATTTGATTGCTCGAATCCCTGCAATTCTATTTTATCCTCCATGAATTGCCCCCATGCCTTTACTCTTCTAATGACTCCGAATCCCGCACATCTATCTTGTTATCTCTATTCTTCTATGCATATCATCACCGCATTTTTTATTTCTTTATTTCTTATTAGTGTTTTATTTAGTTCTGTTATTAGATATTTTTCTTCAAGGTACTGGTATTCACTGTTATAAATATAAAGAAAATTATGCAATTGTAGTTGGGACTTTCAAATATATAATTATATCTACTACTCAAAGTGATGTTAGACTTATAGTATCTGCTATGATGTTAGGAATAAGATCAAGTACTCTAATGTCAAGGTTCCTACTAGTTGAGCACGGGCTCATTTAGGGGAGAAAAGAAGAAAATGTAGACATTGTAGTTGGGTGGTCCTTACACAAAATTCAAACTTTATTTTATAAAGATATACTTAGAAGGTGGACAGATCTCTGAGATAATGATTTAACATAAAAAAGGAGAGGGAAATTTTCTATCAAATTTATACAGAACATGGGGCTATTCCAGTCTACCAGATCATATTCTTCGGGAGGTCTTCCAGATGTTGGTGCGATGGTGAAGAAGGAACTTTGGAGTATCTCATTTTTTATTGTATATTTAGTACAGGACGTTAGGAAGGAATTTTTTTCTTCTAATTTTCACCATGTGGATGTTTTTAATTTATGTAACTCAACAAAGTCTCGTCGAGGCTTGGTGCTCATTTTTGAACACTTTGTTAAAGTATTGACGAACTGTTCTTTTGTTATTTGTGTAAAAGTTATGTGTAATCTTGTTATTATATTGTATCTTTGTATTATTAGTATGTAATAAAAATCAAGTGGTTGTTAGGATAGTCTCAATATATTTCAGTATAGTGGCTTGATCCAATTTGGTTATTGTACAAAATTTTGTTAGAAAAATTAGTTAGGGTCTCTTGTACTAGCTGGGGTTACTGTTTTGGCAATTAGCATCTTTTCCTTATGGTTTGACGCCTGGTCTTGCAAGAAATGATTGATAATTTCTGTTGTTACAATCTAACAACAGATACTATAAGAATCTATATATATTTTCACTAGTATATTAACTGTTTTTTAATACTATAAAAGAATATTTTCCTTGATTATAAGAGGGTATGATTCTTTTAAAGGAAATTTTATATTATTTTTCTAAGAAAAGATTCCGTGATTATTAAAAGAATATTTTATGTTAAGTGGAATAACTCTCTATATTCATCAATTAATTACAATGAACCGTTCTCGGACCACAGATTAAATATTTAATTATATATACATTTAAGTCTAACGCAATCTGATTTTTAAATTAGTTAAATAGCTATGAAGGATTTCATTTAAATAGCATGTACCATTCTCAATGTAAGCTGTATCTGTCATGTGTATATTTTCAATGGCAATTTATTACTTTTGCTAATTAAATATAATATTCTGTCAGTTTAAAACTATCACTTAGTATAAAAACAGACATATGAATTTGATTTTTTTTGTTCATTTCTTTTTCTTGAGTAAGTTTAACTTAAATAATCATCTAAAAGTATCACAATTTCTTAAAGAAGAATTTTCATTTTGAGTAAATTAAGAAAGTTACTACTATGCAAGTATTTCTACCCAAATCTATGAGGGAGTTAAATTGCTCAAATAAATCATCGGAATAGTGTATGTTTTTTCTCTAGTTATTTTATCTCATTATTATCTTAACATAGATGAGATATGAGCGCATTTAAAATGCAAATCTTTTATTTATATTTTATGCGTTCTACATGATGTTTTTTAAAGGGCAGCTGACGTTAAAATTTTCTATAAATTTTTTTATACGGTCCATAAGATTGCGTGCGTCTTTTTTATTAATTTAGTAAGTACCGAATATTTTTTATTTTAGTTATTTTATTTATTTTTTTTTTTTTTTAAATTTTTTTTTTTTTTTTTATTTTTCTTTTTATTTTTTTATTTATAGTTAAAATTGTGGTTTATAAAAAGTATCTTGAATTTTATAAATAAGTAAATTTTATCTTTATTTCATTTATCTTTAAATTTTTTCTTTTTTTTCTTTTTTTATTTTCTTTTTGTTTTTATTATTTTTATTTTTCATTTTTTTTTTTACGTTTTTTTTTTTTTTTAAATTTACATTTTTTTTTTTTTTTAATAATAAGAAAATTGCCAATTTATTTCATTCTTTTAATTTAAATTCTTTCACTTATTTTACTGAACTTAATATTTTTACAAAATATAAAATGTACTTTTATTTCTTATAATAAGACATTATGTAAATTTTACACTTATATTTGAAACTTAAGAAAAAACTCACACAACATAACAAAAAAAAGAATAATAAAAAACGCACTAACCATAATCTTAAATTCAAACATTTAATTTTTAAAATATTTTATTTAAATTTTACATTCCAAAAAACTCAAGAAACAATCTTTATCAACACAATTTTTTATTAAAAATTTAAAAAAAAAAAATTAAAAATAAATATAAAAAATCACAAAAATATTAAAAAAAATCGAATTAAAAAATTTACTGTCTTCTTTACGGATATACCGCATGAAAATGCCTTTTTCGTCTTAAAAAAATTTTTTCTTAAACATTTCAAAAATACAAACAAACATTTAAAAAATTTAATAATTCATATGTTGCGAACACGTCACTCTCAGGAAAAAAATTTTTTTTTTTAATTTTTTTTTTTTTTTTTTTTTTTTTTTGTTTTTTTTTTATTTTTTTTTTTTTTTAATTTTTTTATTTTTTTTTTTTTATTTTTTTTATCTTTTTTTTTTTTTATTTTTTTTTTTTTATTACATTTTTTTTCCATATAAATGAAATGTCTTAAAATTATTTAAAAAATTGGTTAAAAAATTTACATCTAAAAACCAGTGCACTAATTAAAATTAAAAAGTAAAATGATTCCACTAATGACTTTCTAAATATCACTTAAATTTTTTAATTTTTTCTATACATATAGTGGAACTTGTTGTTTAATATCCTTGCTTATCTAAACATACTAAAAAATGTAAAATCAATCTAATATTCCAGTAATGTAAATTAAAAACAATCTATTTCTATAAGATGTAAAAAAATTTTTTTGTTTTACTATATACAACAAATTTAAAAGTATTTTTTTAGACGACAGACGTAAAATAATAATGAAAAATTTCCAGCGCATTTTGTAGAGTACCTATAAGAAATTATAGAATTGTAGTTTAAGAAAAATCCTTTTTCTTTAATTAAACAAAAAACATATTTATTATGATTTCACTATGTCAATTTTTCTTATAAAATAAAACATTTTTTTTTTTTTACAGTTACTGGAAATAATTAAATACAGTTATTTTTGTAGGCGAATTTTTTTTGAAAGAATGATTTTGTAGAAAAAACAAATAGAATTTCATTGTAAACTATACATACTTTTTAAAATCCGTATTATTAAACACCATAATTAAACTGACAGTGCTCACAGTGTTCTGTAGCGCGAATTTGCAAGAATCACATTGTAGAAAGATTAAAAAATAGAATTTCATTGTAGGTTTATTATTACAAAATAAAAAAAATATTAATACAGTATGTGGCTACTATTAAATTGACAGTACTACAGTGTTCTAACGTAGCGCGATCATTGTATTTACATACATTTTGTAGAAAAATTAAAATAGAATTTATTTTTAGTACTGGCATATTTAAACAAATAAATCAGTTTATGTAGCGATCTATTTGAGAATGACACCACATTTTGTAGAAAGATAAAATAAATGAATTTCATTGTTTATACTACAAAAAAATTAAAATCAGTTATTTTTTACAGTGCCGGGTGGCCTAAATAAGTGTGCTACAGTGTTCTGTAGCGCGATCTATTTGCAGAAAGATTAGAAAATAAACAAATAGAATTTCATTGTAGGAAAAAAAAAATTAAAATCAGTTATTTTTTACAGTGCCGGGTGGCGATAATTAAACTGACTGTACAAGTGACAGTGTGTCTGTAGCGCGATCTATTTTGAAAAAAAAAAACAAATAGAATTTCATTAGGTTTATATACATATGGAAAAAATACTAAAATCAGTTATTTTTTACAGTAACATGACAGTGCAGTGTTCTGTACTATTTGCAAGAATGACCCATTTTGTAGAATTAAACAAAAGAATTTCATTGTAGGTTTATACTATACATACAAAAAATTAAAATTCAGTTATTTTTTTTACAGTGCCGGGTGGCGAATTAAACTGACTGTCTGTAGCGCGATCTATGTAGAATGAACACATTTATAGAAAGATTAAAACATAGTTCATTTTTTACTAGAAAGATTAAACTTTTCAGTGTGTACAGTTTACGATCTATTTGCAATACATTTTTTGAAAATTAAACAAATAGAATTTCATTGTAGGTTTATACTATACATACTGGAAAAAATTAAAATCAGTTATTTTTTACAGTGCCGGGTGGCGATAATTAAACTGACAGTGCTCACAGTGTTCTGTAGCGCGATCTATTTGCGAGAATGACACCACATTTTGTAGAAAGATTAAACAAATAGAATTTCATTGTAGGTTTATACTATACATACTGGAAAAAATTAAAATCAGTTATTTTTTACAGTGCCGGGTGGCCATAATTAAACTGACAGTGCTCACAGTGTTCTGTAGCGCGATCTATTTGCAAGAATGACACCACATTTTGTAGAAAGATTAAACAAATAGAATTTCATTGTAGGTTTATACTATACATACTGGAAAAAAATTAAAATCAGTTATTTTTTACAGTGCCGGGTGGCCATAATTAAACTGACAGTGCTCACAGTGTTCTGTAGCGCGATCTATTTGCGAGAATGACACCACATTTTGTAGAAAGATTAAACAAATAGAATTTCATTGTAGGTTTATACTATACATACTGGAAAAAATTAAAATCAGTTATTTTTTACAGTGCCGGGTGGCGATAATTAAACTGACAGTGCTCACAGTGTTCTGTAGCGCGATCTATTTGCGAGAATGACACCACATTTTGTAGAAAGATTAAACAAATAGAATTTCATTGTAGGTTTATACTATACATACTGGAAAAAATTAAAATCAGTTATTTTTTACAGTGCCGGGTGGCCATAATTAAACTGACTGTGCTACAAGTGTTCTGTAGCGCGATCTATTTGCGAGAATGACACCACATTTTGTAGAAAGATTAAACAAATAGAATTTCATTGTAGGTTTATACTATACATACTGGAAAAAAAAAATCAGTTATTTTTTACAGTGCCGGGTGGCCATAATTAAACTGACAGTGCTCACAGTGTTCTGTAGCGCGATCTATTTGCGAGAATGACACCACATTTTGTAGAAAGATTAAACAAATAGAATTTCATTGTAGGTTTATACTATACATACTGGAAAAAATTAAAATCAGTTATTTTTTACAGTGCCGGGTGGCCATAATTAAAAACTGACAGTGCTCACAGTGTTCTGTAGCATGATCTATTTGTGAGAATGACGTCACATTTTGTTAGAAAGATTAAACAAATAGAATTTCATTGTAGGTTTATACTATACATACTGGAAAAAATTAAAATCAGTTATTTTTTACAGTGCCGGGTGGCCATAATTAAACTGACAGTGCTCACAGTGTTCTGTAGCGCGATCTATTTGCAAGAATGACGCCACATTTTGTAGAAAGATTAAACAAATAGAATTTCATTGTAGGTTTATACTATACATACTGGAAAAAATTAAAATCAGTTATTTTTTTACAGTGCCGCGGTGGCCATAATTAAAACTGACAGTGCTCACAGTGTTCTGTAGCGCGATCTATTTGCAAGAATGACACCACATTTTGTAGGGAGATTAAACAAATAGAATTTCATTGTAGGTTTATACTATACATACTGGAAAAAATTAAAATCAGTTATTTTTTACAGTGCCGGGTGGCCATAATTAAACTGACAGTGCTCACAGTGTTCTGTAGCGCGATCTATTTGCAAGAATGACACCACATTTTGTAGGAATATTAAACAAATAGAATTTCATTGTAGGTTTATACTATACATACTGGAAAAAATTAAAATCAGTTATTTTTTACAGTGCCGGGTGGCCGTAATTAAACTGACAGTGCTCACAGTGTTCTGTAGCGCGATCTATTTGCAAGAATGACACCACATTTTGTAGAAAGATTAAACAAATAGAATTCATTGTAGGTTTATACTATACATACTGGAAAAAATTAAAATCAGTTATTTTTTACAGTGCCGGGTGGCGATAATTAAACTGACAGTGCTCACAGTGTTCTGTAGCGCGATCTATTTGCGAGAATGACACCACATTTTGTAGAAAGATTAAACAAATAGAATTTCATTGTAGGTTTATACTATACATACTGGAAAAAATTAAAATCAGTTATTTTTTACAGTGCCGGGTGGCGATAATTAAACTGACTGTGCTACACGTGTTCTGTAGCGCGATCTATTTGCAAGAATGACACCACATTTTGTAGAAAGATTAAACAAATAGAATTTCATTGTAGGTTTATACTATACATACTGGAAAAAATTAAAATCAGTTATTTTTTACAGTGCCCGGGTGGCCATAATTATACTGACAGTGCTCACAGTGTTCTGTAGCGCGATCTATTTGCAAGAATGACACCACATTTTGTAGAAGAAAGATTAAAACAAATAGAATTTCATTGTAGGTTTATACTACTGGAAAAAAATTAAAATCAGTTATTTTTTACAGTGCCGGGTGGCCATAATTAAACTGACAGTGCTCACAGTGTTCTGTAGCGCGATCTATTTGCAAGAATGACGCCACATTTTGTAGAAAGATTAAACAAATAGAATTTCATTGTAGGTTTATACTATACATACTGGAAAAAAATTAAAATCAGTTATTTTTTACAGTGCCGGGTGGCCATAATTAAACTGACAGTGCTCACAGTGTTCTGTAGCGCGATCTATTTGCAAGAATGACACCACATTTTGTAGGAATATTAAACAAATAGAATTTCATTGTAGGTTTATACTATACATACTGGAAAAAATTAAAATCAGTTATTTTTTACAGTGCCGGGTGGCGATAATTAAACTGACAGTGCTCTCAGTGTTCTGTAGCGCGATCTATTTGCAAGAATGACACCACATTTTGTAGGAAGATTAAACAAATAGAATTTCATTGTAGGTTTATACTATACATACTGGAAAAAATTAAAATCAGTTATTTTTTACAGTGCCGGGTGGCCATAATTAAACTGACAGTGCTCACAGTGTTCTGTAGCGCGATCTATTTGCAAGAATGACACCACATTTTGTAGAAAGATTAAACAAATAGAATTTCATTGTAGGTTTATACTATACATACTGGAAAAAATTAAAATCAGTTATTTTTTACAGTGCCGGGTGGCGATAATTAAACTGACAGTGCTCACAGTGTTCTG
>CM063505.1:33885670-33890670 GCA_032207245.1 Pardosa pseudoannulata | reverse complement strand
AAATGTACGGTGCCAAGAAAATCTTTCACAAATATGTTTTTTTCTCAATGTTCTTTGTGCATATTTCCATTATATAATCAGATCAAGGTTATTTATTACAGGAATAAAATAGTGCCTCTTCCACACTCTTTCAACATTTTCAAGCCATTTATTTACCTTCCTTTGCTCCATTAACATGATACGTTTGATTGTAAATACGGGTGAGAGAACCAAACTACAGCCAAGGAATGCTTTTCACTGTGTTAAAGAAGAATATTTAAGAAATATCAGTGTTCACTATTTGTCATGAATGCAGGATTTTATGATAACATATACTAAAGACGTCTGTTGAAATTAACTTTCATTGTTTAAAGTTAATTGAATTATAAATGCAGTGCAACACAGAAAATTTTAATGATAAAATGTATATAAATGAACGTAAACAATAGAAGCTTACACTGAAAAGTAAAATATTACATTAGGATGTAATATTTCAATAACAACACATGACATATATTTTAAAATACGATGGTTAAAATCAGCTTTATTGAAAATGCCATTAGCTTTTGTTCAAGTTCTTATTAATAACTAAAGAGTTCACATTTTTTTAAACTTTTTTCAGATTTGGCCTTAAAAAATGAAAGTTTTCTTTATTTTCCTTTATATTAACTTTACCATTATACTATTTTAATATAAATTTCATATCTTTTATTAACTTTGTATTTTTATATTAAATTGGCAGATACCAATCTCCAAGCTAAATTTTTTACAAGTCACAAGTAGTTATATAATCTTTATATGACTCTCTGAATGTGTATTTTGCAATTCTTCATGAGATCGTAACACTTGCACCTCATTATCAAATCACTTTGATTTGGCCTATATCTATATCTATATATCTATATCTGTGAGATTTTAAGAATTAGTGGACTGTATAATAAATTAGAATAATGTGAATGAAGGGGATATCAAAAATACTTAAACACAATGAAATAGAATTGAATGAATATGAATTGGATCAGCGTTGGGAAAATGACAACCCAATAAGATTTATGATTAAAAAGAATAAAGCATTTACTTACAATGACTTTGACTATTCTCACTCCCAACGTCATCCAAACCATTCAATTTTAAGGAAACCAAGACAAAAAAAAAATATATGGCCGATTTAATCCCTCGGCTCTCAGCTAACACTATTGTATTACATATATTTACAGATGGCGCTACGCCTCACGGTTACAAGATAAACACAGTTTACAAAAAATATTAAGCAATTGCTGTCGCATCATGGATGTTGGACGGAACAATATCTATATCCGCTGAAGCTCATATCTCTGCTGAGGTCCTACAATGATGAGAATTGATGCGTTGTATTAGTCGAAAAGACAAATATATCAAGTTACAATGTATCCCCAGCCATTGTGGCATTTATGAGAATGATCAGGTTGTTCTTCTCGCACGTAAAGGTGCAACAAAGGCACAGCTAACAAATGCTTCTGGACTGTCTTATCACTCAAAAAAGCTCTTTTGGAAACAAGATTTGAATATGAAATTCGAATCCCAAATGCAAGATCGTGTTAAATTGAAGACCTGGAGTGCCGACCACCTCGCCAACATTCCCGATCGTCCTCGACGTGAGGCGGTAGCGTTGTTCCGGTTAGTGACAAGACATGACTGCCTAAGTGAATATCTCCATAGAATTGGCATTTTTGACTCCCCTCTTTGTTCTTTATGTGACCTTGGAGAACCTTTAAATAGAGGTCATCTGCGTCGATGCGGGGCACTTAGCGGTTCTTCCGACTCCGAGACTACCCTGTATGGGAGAGCCAGAGGACACCTGAGGCGATGACTTCGGTCAGTGTTACTTTTGTTACTTGTACAGTTGTTCCACAATTTTTATTTTTATAATTGTAACCTGCCTTGTAATTAGAAATATATATATATATATATATATATATATATATATATATATATATATATATATATATATATATATATATATATATATACATACATATAAATATATGTATATCAAATGTACGTATGTGATATAAAAATTGACTTATCCGATTTTCTTATGTCTTAAATATATCTATTTGAATAGCATCGTAATGTGAAACCCATATAAAAAAGTAGGCCTATAAAGTTTCAGATAGCTTATATTTAAATCACTTTTATCAAACATTCTACTTGGGACCAAAGTGAAAAAGACATACGAGTCATAGATATATTTACTCTAGAAACTTTGCAATGTTCTCTAGCAATAGTCTACATTCACGTTTCATGTAAACCGCTGCACGTTCGATATTTGAGAAACTGTTTTCAATAACATATATAAGGAAACGACGTTCAATGGAAAGTCTCGTGTTATGTCTAGACAGAAAATATGAATCATCCTTAAAATATAGTTAACACATTCATAGGTCTAGTGCAATTCACTTAACCTATTTACAATTTATAGTTAAACCATTTTAATTTAATTCCATATTGTTATCATTCAACAACTCTAGATATAGTATTCCGAGGTTATTAAGTGAAGCTATATGTTATATTTAACATACCGAATATTTCATTTGTGTGATTCCTTGTGAATCATTATGTACATTGTAGAATAAATTTGAAGAAAATACATAAATATGTACTTTAATTCCACTTATTCATAGAGTTTTAACTGTCATAGGTATTATTTGTCGAATATAATCTGTATTAGTAATGTTGCTGTTGTTTCAGATGCCACTTGATCAAACTAAGAACGATTGAGTCATACGTTACTCCTATTAAGGAAAAGGTTGTGCGCCTTTCGTTTTTAACGAGCACCGTCAGGGTGAAAATGCGACTTATGCTTAGGTGGGTCCTCCTTTAGATGCAGGAAAAACCCATTGTCTTGGCCTGCCAACCCCAGAGGTATTGATTGAGAACTTGGAGGACATTGTGACCAAGAACATATTTAACGTGTCGCAGTCATCTTTAATCCCTTCCCGGTTTTTCCCGAGCTGAACTCGGGCAGGAGAAATGTACCATCCTTGATCATCCCGAGTGTATCTCGGGCACTGTGAAATTTTACACTGTGCAATCAGTCTTTCCCGAATTATTTCACATGTGCTTTTTATGGTTTCGAATGCTTTTGTTTACTTTTCTGGCTGCTAGATTATTTGCTACTCAATGAGAGACAGTAGAGGGAAGAAGGAAAGTAGAGAAACAAGGTTCTACTGTCCAGATTGCGATGTTGGACTCTGTGTAGTACCGTGTTTTCTACTGTATCATAAACGACCAAATTTGGATTAATAATTTCATAATCATTTATCTAAATGCATAGGATGTAAATAAAATTTAATTCAAGATAAAAGTTAGGTATTCTAAGCTTTATATTTATAGTTAGTGGGAATTGATTCCAAAGTCTAATGATTTGTGCCGTACAGAAAGCCAACTATACATGTAAATTACTTATTTAATTAAATTGATTCTTTTACAAAAACTTTCAGGTAATTTTGCATGCGAATGATGCTATTATGTTTAAAAAGCTGTATATGTATAAAAATAAGCATATGGGTAGAAAAATTAACATTTTTTGACCCATAATTCCGAAATAAAATAAACCTGGAAGGGGTTAAAGAACACTGTAGATCTTATGCCGGCTCGTACTTCGGACCCACAACCCTCCACAGTTACGAGAGCTTTGCATTTGCCTACTGAAATACCGAGCTAATGAAGATTCTTAGAAATGAATAACTATACATTATGTGTTCAATTATAATAAAAGGTCTAGAGACTTTTAATACACATTGGTATTTTTAAATTTTACTCAGTATATCATGGGCATAGTAATTATATTTTTATCCTCTAGGTGCATTAATAGTGTTTTTATTTCAGTTTCAGTTAATGCAATGTGCTGTATGATTGTTGAATTTTTTGGATAATAATGTTTTGAACTATGTCCAGTAAGCTTGAGAGATGGATGATTTCGCATGGTTGTTTCTAACAATTTGCAATCATTTTTAAATATCATGTAAGATTCAATAAGCGTTCAAACATTGATTACATGTAATATTTATAAAGAGCTATGTTTAATCTGTACATTCTGATGGGTCATGGATGTGCTTCAAATTAACATGTTTTGTTTAGATTGAATACTGGAGGAAAAATATCGATAGATAGATGTTTAACATTCTTCTATTCTTCTTAGTCTTCGGACAAGTATTGCTTGCATGTCCCTTTATTTTTTCGGCGGTTTTACATGTGCACCAATGATTTATCCTGAATTATATTTCTGTTGTATACTTCTGAGGCTAATATAACAAGATCTACATAAATGTAGGAAATTTCATGTTAAATAAAATGAATCGTTGCGTGTCTAACATTCACCAAGTCCTCTTAGACCCCAAACAGGTATTGCTTCTCTGTTCTTTGCTTCTTCATCTGCTGTTTTCTATATGCTCCAATAATATATCCGGCGTCATTTTTATATGTGTTTATTTCTGTGAATAACAAAACAAATTTACATATTTGTGTGAATATTCACTTTGAATAAAATGAAGAGTTGCGTGCTAACATTATCCCAGTCTTCTTAGCTTCTATACACGTATTTCCTTGTTCGACATCCTGTTCCTTGCTTTTTTCTCGTCTGCGGTTTTCTCTATGCTCCAATGATCTATGATGAATCTTTTTTCTATGTGATTTCTATTCTGTGAATAATAAAACAAGATTTACATATTTGTATGAACACTCATTAGGAATAAAATTAAGCATTGCGTACCTTTGAAGGTAAAAGATCCAGAGCACAATGTTAATGTTCGCCATGGATTTCAAGCGTATCCAGTTTTGATATCTTTTGAATGAGCATTTACTCCCAATTAACACTTTCTTTTCTGTCCTTCATGTATTATTTATATAAAAAACGTTAGTATTTATAGATTTGTTTTTCATTTAATTGCCGAAATAGATTTTCGGGTGATTAATAAACTTGAACCAGTATACCAGTATAGTAGACAGGCATATTTATTCTTCGGCTATGAATGGATTCT
>CM063505.1:33860670-33883170 GCA_032207245.1 Pardosa pseudoannulata | reverse complement strand
AGAAATAAATTATAGCTAGTTCATTTTTATTTATCACAAATATATGATAATATACATATTTTTTAATTTAATAATTGAGATGGACACATTCAGCTACTAAACGCTCTAAATCTGTGCATATTAACAAGTCTTTTTTCTGTTGAATGAATATAAGTAGCCTTAAGAGAACTGTTATATTGTGAATTGTCCTTTTTCCAATAAGTAAAGTTTTCACTTTTGTTTATGTTTGAAATTATGTTTGTGTAATAAACACGGCGAAAAAACCTTTTATTTTTGCTTTCAGGTGTAGCATATATTTGCACAATCTACGATTGTAACATATATAAATATATGATTATATACATATTTTTCTTTAATAATTGAAATGGACGCATGTAACTACTAAACGCTCTAAATCTGTCCATATTAACAAGTTTGTTTTCTGTTGAACGAATATAAGTATTTAGAGAACTGTTATATTGATAATTGTCCTTTTTCCAATAAGTTAAGTTTCTACTTTTGTTTAAGTTTGAAATTATGTTTGTGTAATAAACACGCCGAAAAAATCTTTTATTTTCGCTTTCAGGTGTAGCATATATCTGCACAATCTACGATTGTAACATATTTATTGTTTTTTTAATGATAAAAATTAGGTGGAATTTGGATATTACAAAAATAAAATTTATAGCATTAGTGCACAACATTTTATTGACTTCGAAGATACAAGTGAAAAATTGCTATAGGAAAGATTACTTCTATTTAAGTTTTGAAAGCGATAATAATGAAAATCAAACTTTAATATTTAAAAGAAGATTAAACCATTGTGCAAAATATAGCTTTAAATTCAAAGCAAAATTATTGTATAAATAGTAAGAGTAAAGTCAGTTATTTTGCATCTTTCAAAGACTATATTCGCATTGTGAATTCAATTCGCTGGAAGGTGCGGATCAATTTTTTTGTATAATTTATCTTAGAAATTGTGCGTTACTATGAATTTGCAATTATAGCTATTAAGTTTTAAAAATAGAAAGATTTGGTGCTGTACTTAGTTATATGTATATAGCGAAATTACGGGAAAAAAGATATTCACACATAACCTTGAGGTTCATTCACCTTGAGGTTTTACAGGAGATTAAAACATTTAGTATCATTCACGAGTAAATATGGAATATTTTTAAGGAAGCTATTGAATATTAATAGCGTTTTTATAAATTATTATCTCAAATTTTCAAAACTGCATATACATTTAATTTGAAATAAACTAATTAATTTGATTTTTTAAATAAATATGTTGGTATGGTTAATTTATTATTAAATTTTATAATAATAATTCATTTATTATTAAATTTTATAATAATAACTCATTTATTATTAAATTTTAAAATAATAATTCATTTATTATTAAATTCATTTATTATTATCAATATATTGGTATAATTCATTTATTATTAAATTTTGTTGATTTGTAAAGTGTTCCTTGTGACTTTATTTTTCACAGATTCCTTCAAAATGATATCCATTATATTCCTAATTTATATTAAAACAAATGTGTGTATCGTTTTTAGAATCGAACGTTATTAATATTATCAAAGCTCAATTTAAATTTAGAAAGACATATTTTCACAAATCTATATATCTAAATATGTTTGTAAGTGATTCTTAAGTGAAGTAGTATTTGAAAAAAAAAAAGAAAACTTGAAAATGAGTCCACAAAATACGTTTTTAAAATAAATAAAATCTTTTAAATTTTTAGCATTAAAATAATTGTCTCATATTTATAATTTTTTCAAACTTGATTTTAATTTTTTTAATTATAATTATTTTATTGGATTTAAAAAAAACTTTAATGCTTTAAAACTTTAATGTTAAAAATGTTTTCTTAATTATTTAAGAATTTTTTTTTGTATAGAAATAGAAATTTTAATTTATAGAACCAAATAATTGTCACAAATGCATTGTATCTTTCACGGTCTCCTTATGTAATACAAGCACATTTTAACTTCATTTATTTATATTACTATTAATTTAATCCTAAAAGGTAGTCCAAAAAGACGCCATTAGATAGATGAAAGTGTTAACACGTGTTAAGACTTTATAATGTCAAGCAATTGTGATTTTTACTGCCACTTACAATGCTTTCAAAACTATCAAGGCATCATATATCAATTTGGCAGTTCCAAGTTTCCTGCGAAACAAATATTGTATCTGCTTTAACTTTATAGGTAGATATTCTATTAAGTTCGTCAAAACAAGCGATTTTTATTTAAGTAATCTTGAGAAGTGAGATGTTTTTGATAGTTATTCGTATATATGAATCATTCTGTCGTCACTTAACTGAAATTTATTCCCCTCCTCATCATTCTCCTTAAAATATCAATGAACACGATAAGTTAGCGCAAATCCATCTTACATTATCCACAAACTTCCTTCTGACTAACACGTTACCACACTCCAACAGTTTTACGTCTATTTCAGAATTTCCGATTCTGTTTTGATGGATAGGATAAATATTTCAAATACGCGATATTCTGCGGGCAATGTGTGCTTGGATGACAAAGTTATTTTTCGAAACTTTCCGTCTTTACATTTTTGAATTTTATGATAATGCATCACTGTCATACTAGTGTTTGTTTAAAATGTTTGGAAATGTGAAGTGTTCTGCTGTACTTTAGGCCTGAATATATATACAGATGAGTTAAGAATAGAAATAAAAGAACGTTTAGCAGTGCGTCAGTTATGTCTTGCAAACAGCAAGAAATATTGAATACTGTCTGCTAACTACTGTATTTGTGAATTAGCCTAAAAGTTAATACAAAGTTTGAAACAAGAAAGATTTAATTTCCGTTTTTGACAGAATGTTATTCATTAACTTAACTTTTTATTCTTATGCTGATGAACTCTGGAACATTCTTATATTAATCCCCACAGTTCTATATTAACCCTTTTGTTTTTATATCTATTTACTGGTTTGGTTTGGGAGCTCTACGGTCTACTCTTTGCAACACGAGGGCTAATGAGACCGGGACCTATTGTTTAAAGCCGATTCCGAATGGCTACGAACATCCATGCCATAGTGGATTCGAACCCACGAACTGCGGTTCCGAAGGCGAGCACCCTAATCATTTGGCCATCATTCGGCTTATATCTATTTACGTTTATATTTGAATTCTATGAGCGTCAACAATACTTCCCGCTGAAAAGATTATTATCATAGGAAAAATTTGATTTAAAGGTGATTATTTACCATGAAAACAACGGAAACCTAGAAATAGTCCACAAAGTTATGTTACATTGTACACACACGTAGCGGGTCCTTTTTTCTTGATCTTTTGTTCTACCTTAATTCATCGTCTATATTTGGAGACTAACTTTGGTATATAATTAACATACTGGCTGAATACCGGTACACCATTCGGAATTTTGCTTTTCTTTAATTGAAAGCTAGCAGGACAACTTTTTCATTCACTTGAAGAATATACATCTCACAGCTGAGAGCTAATTCTAAACAAAAAGTTATCAGGTCAATAGAATGTTTTGCAATTCCCACATGTGTATTTCGTCAGATTATTAAGGTGGGATGTAATCCTCCCAAATTTCAAGAAAAGGTTTGTTTATTCGTAGAAATTTACTGTAGCAAACAGGTTCGACTTCAAAATATTCCTACCCATACATAAATAACAATCTCTAATTAATATTAAATAACTGTCAAAATATACTTCAGATAAAATACGGATTTTCAAAGGTAAGAAGTAGTTTATGATTTTATGTATCATTTGTTAAAATTATCAATCTGTTTTTATAATAATTTAACACAAAATAAATTTAGAGACACAGAAAAAAACATATGTAAACTTCTTTTTATTGCTATTAAATTTGATCTGGTAATATATTAAATTTTGGATAGTAAAATGATTAATATATTTGTTTATTTTTGCCTACATATAAAATACTACGAAACACTTTCACATATATTTAAGGTGTAGTAGGCATTATCAGAAGTCTAATATTAATTGTTGTAATGACCCTGTTAAATACTGTATTATGGGATTATAATTTGCAAGAAATGGCTTGTCCATAGCCCAGTTAAAGACCTAAGCTATTCTCTCAAATGATAACTGAAGAAATGTATATTTTTATATTCAGCGGTTTTTATTAACTATGAAAACTGTTGGATAATTAAATAAACATGTTATGATAATTTTATTATTGTGATTGAATATATTAATAATCAATACGAGTAGCAATTTTACAAAAAAAAAAAACATTTTTAGGACATTCAACGCATTGGTATAAGATAAATAGTTTGATGTTTTAGAATTATAAGAAACATAATTATAAAATTATTTAAAAAATATTTTTGACTAAACATTCCGTAATGTAATGAAAATAATTTAAATTAATATTATCTCATTTAATAGTTGGAAATGCGTTCTTCAAATATTACATTCTTATAGAATCATTTTACAAGTTACAAATTCTTAATAGTAATAAAAGAAACGGTATAAAAAATTAAACTTCTAGAATTTATGATTGAAGATCCATAAAAAATGTAATAAATATGAATATAGCAACTGACAGTAAATACTGATTTTACAATTGTATAGTTTGTAAAAAATATATTTATTAATTTTGAGATTTAACCAATATGTTTCATAAAACTTACACAAAAACTCTTGCTAAGATGTCAATTATATGAAAAAAGTTGGTTAGTATTGAACTAAAAATTTTTTATTGGGTAGCAGTGTTCTTTGAATTAAAAAAATCACATGATTTTATATATTATAAAATAAATTAAACTAGGAGCTATAGTATACATAGTACCCATCAATGTAATGAATTTACTAAGTAAATGGATGTGTTGCAAGATTTTAATTGTTACTTCTACATATAAGTTACTGTTTCATTCTACATATAAGTTATATTTTAAAATAAGTTATATTATAAAATATAACTTATATGTAGAATGAAACTTAATATACATAATTTGTTTATGTATTTGAGGCGTGATTTTTATTTTCAAGTGGGTCAACTGACAGTAACGAATAACGCGTTTATAAACCCTACTACTTTAATCACAATATCACTGTTAATGCACGTACACACAAATTTTGACACAGATTCATGTGTTCCAAGAAAGCTGAGTACTGATTCCAGTATATTTCTTTCTTCTAGTCCTCACTTTTCATTATATTTCTTCTTATCTGTACATTGCTGTGACCCCACTAGTAAAGACTAGAAAAGAACCACTAGAACCCCACTAGAAAAGAACCTAAATCTTAATGTTTTGGCTGATCATACAATTTTTAAATATTACTATTAACACGAAAAATCATCAAAGGGATTTTTCTGCTTTGGAAAAATAGAGATTGCACTAATCATGAATGCGGAGAATTTGAAGTTGATTCTATGGGTAGAAATTGGGTATAAAATAAAATAAATGATTTACGTGAAAATAATTAAGAGATAAGAATATTTCGAATTTATACTGTTATTCGAAGTATACTTATCCAATAATTCGTTTTTATTCCACTGTATTTAGTCTTATAACTTGAGAAATTTGAAATGTTTAAGTTGTATGTACCTCATGATTTACATCCAAAAGAATAAAAAAATATATAATTATAAAATAACTATCCTGTAGAAAAAAAAAACTGTATTAAACTTTAATCATTTTACTAATCCCCTGAATAACTGGAATATATGCCCCACTATACAATAAAGTAATTTCTCTTATGTTTTGGTAAAACTAACTCTTATCTTAAATTCTGCTTGAATGAAAATATAGGCAATATGAAAAAGTAAGAATATATTTCATTTAAATATTTTTTATTTTCACGTAGTAAAAAAGTACTACAAAAACTACTAGCAATAAAATAAAATTCATTGAAATAAATTTTAAAAGTAAATTTCTCCAAATAATGTTTAGACCACCTCACATTTTAAATAATATTAAGAATGTAACCATTTACAATCCAATGTCGAGACTGAGTCAACATTCCCTTTCTTTTACAGCAGAGTATAAAGCCGAGTGTAGCTCGATAGTTTTTTAAATTTAAGAATTCCTTTTCAAACCTGTTTAACTCAATTAAAATTGCTGGGTTGGCAGTAAATTGATGTAACTCAAAGATTAATTTGAACCAGACTACTACTGGAAATGAGAACGGAATGAGAATTCAAAATACAATCACGACTCACTTATTCACATTCTAATAATAGTTTTCATTTGATGTCAAGGTGTTCGATAAATATGACAAAGAGATCAAATTTTTAAACTAAATTTCTGCAATAATGATTTGAATTTAACATAAATTCATTTATGCTTGAATGAAATTATCTTTTAACATGAATACTGAATGTAGGTTTTATCGAGTTATATTTGACAGCTCTTGATATTTTATAATGTCTTAAATTTTGCATAAAACAGAAGAATGTCATTAGATACAAGGGAGATGAGAACTTTGTTACAGATCAGCAACTTTTAGGAATATGTAACTTAAATTGACAAATAAAAGTGCTTCATTAATTTCAGAATTCAAAGCGTCGAGACATATCATCTAAGTTCTTACACGTCTGAATTCAACTGGATAAATAGATTAGATTTAAGTTTATAAAGAAAAGTTTGAACATGGGACCTGAACTTGCAAGTATCTTTTTATTTTTGAGATAAGACTTACATTTTTGTTCTTTTCAACAAAATATTTAGCAATTTGAGAGAGATAGTTATTTAGAGTAATTACTGTATTCGTTTAGCATTGTTGAGATTTTACCCATTCCTTTAATTCTTTCTATAATTATATAATTTGTAAGTATTTTTTTTAGTCCTTAGAACATTTCGGGAATTAATCAGTGATATAGACTGCTTAATTAAGAAGATTATGGACCTAAAGAATTTTATCTGGTCCAGTTACCTTTGATATTTTCCCCTGTAAACTTCATTTTACACAATATTTTATCACTTCTATTACTACGAAACTCTTAATTTTATAGAATATCTCTTCCTTAAATATGGTTACGTCTTTTACAGGAGTATTATGAGCTTACTTAAATATATTTAATTATATATTTACTATTTTTAAGTTATATTTCTTTTAAATAAACTGTCTTCATTATTATACAATAACTTGAAGGCTTTTTTGTTTCTTATTTGCCTAGCCATGAATCACAGTCATGGATAATATAATGTTCATTTGACTCATTTTTGTCCCTAAACAATAATATAAATAAAAAAGGCTGATTTTAAGTATATATTGAATATTAACTAGATTTTTAGGGTTAAGTGTTTACTTAACCCTAAAAATCTAATGAATATTCAATATATACAATATTTGGATACTTATCAATTAGTGTAAAATTATCTATTTCTTTTTTCTACAAACTTTTTAAGAATGCTTTTTTTCGAGCTCAAGTGTATAATCTTTTTTTTTCCTTTTATCTTTAATAAGGTTTTATATTTAAAATCACCCGTCCAAGAATAACCTTTGTATTCAGGTTTCATGAGATGGAAATGGTTTGTTTTGAATCACTTTGGTAATTTTTGAGGCAACATTTTAGCTAGTCTGGGACTTGCTTCTGAAACCAAAATTTTAAAGACCTACAAACATATATGAGAGTAATGAGATTCGAAAACACGGAATCTGGTACCGAAAACTTTATCTGTTGACTTACAATTTGACAAAAACTACAAATGAGTTTCACGTTTAAATAATTAGTTATAAATGATCATATTTTCTCTTTGGGCGATTTTTGGCCTTTAATGTGCCACACTTAGATGGATATTGGAAGTTGTGGAATATATTTAGGCTAAAATTTTTGTGATGCCCCTTAAAAAGAAGATATGTTTTAGTTTATGGATATTTAATTTCATAGAAATACTATAATATACTAAATAATAAAGATATGCTAGATTTTTAAAGGTTTTTCTTCAAAACATTTTTCTCCGAAGAGGTTAAAAGTAGGAATCCGTATGAAAGTGAATTGACACGATGCTGCCTTTCGTTAGAGACTAGTTGTTTGATTTGGAATTCCACGGTCTATTATTTTGCTACATGTGGGTTAACATTCCGTACATGACGAAGATCCATAGATCTGGCATAGATGCAGTTCTGGCTGTTTAGTATCTGGTTGAACCCTTTATGTTTCACATTGATTTAAAGAATTTTGATACTCAATTGCAAAAGACACATAAATAAGTTAAGCATGCATTTTTTAAAAAAACATACATAGGTACTAATTAGTTTTACTGCTATAATAAACAAGATACTGAGAAGTCTTGTTGCAGTCCATCGAAAATTTTAATTTGTACTTAATTTCATATGAATCCGGACTTAAGTCCGACAAGGAAAAAATGCTGCAATAGGTTTTATTATAATTACCTCTCGTGCTGAAAGAAATTTGTCCGTAATGCTTAAGTTTAAATTATACAAAATATACAAAATTAGCCCTGTGATCGCTTGATACAAAATTGCAGTGCTAATATTTTAAAATGCATTCTGATACCCCCCAACACCCAGTTAGAAGTATTTTAGGCAGACATTATGCACAGTGGAATTCGAGTTGGTCAGAAAAAGAAGCAGTTTTAAAATAATAACAATTTATTCGGAAGGAAAAGAAAACAATACAGTTTATAATTAACTTAGTGATATTAATTTACCACAAAAACTTAAATAACAAATGCAAGAAAACTTATTACATATATATTACAAAAAAAAAATTATGAACTGGACTAGGACTACAGAAAGCAATTAAATCTGGACACAAGGTCCCTATCCAAAAAGAAGGGAAAAGGTTTGCCGAAAGTTACCCTTTGAAAAACTAGCAAAAACACAAAACTTACATCTCAAATAAAAAGGGTCTACTTCCAGTGTCTTCAAAAATGGCAAGCTTCAAACATCCACAATCCACAAAAAATATGTTGACCATAAAAGAAAAGACGACCTCAAAAAAGTACTGGCTGCTTCAGGATGAGCCTCTGCTATAACACCAACTTCATCCACCATAGCAAGTAGTTCGCTGCTCAGAACGTTGCCAGTCGCAACCCAATGAATCACCGTATCCTCGCCTCGGCTCCGGTGAACTTCAGTCGTCGCTCACAGAAACTCACAGAAAGAGTTGGCTACAGCACTTCCTGGGCCAAGCCCTCTAGTGCTGGAATACTGACGATAGTGATGTTCAAAACTAGGAAAATGAGTTGGCATGACAATAGGTTAAAAAAAGAACTAAGATGGGAGGGCATTGATACATGAGTTTCGACGAGAAAAAGTAAATGCAAAATTACGCAGACAACATAACCATCATAGTGAATTAATGAGAAGTTGCTAGGATAACAGTAGTTTGAAGTTACGTTAACACAGAGACAAGCTACGAATGCAGAAAGCATAACACAAGGTTTTTTTTCTATCAAACAGCAGAGAGACAAAATTCTGGATCCAAGAACTGTGCAAGCGCAGAAAGCTGGCGGATTCAACGGCCAAGAAAAACTGACCAGTAGAATTTCCCGATGAGCCGACCAATGGCAATCTTCACCCTGGCGTACTTTTACTTCCCGCCTGGTGGAAGACTGAATGCTGATTCGTCCACGTGTGCCGCCCGCTGGGCGATCGTGATTAGCCAGCAAGTATTTGAATACGGAACGTTCTTCTTCCCCGGATCGCACGTCGAAAAAAAAGAATGGCGGGAAACCAAAAACCGCTCTGAATTTTGAAATATGCAAAAGAATTTTTTTAACTACTAAAACGTCAATTAACATAAAAATTGGCCGTTATGCTAACACATTCATAAAATATTCTTTTTATTAGTTTATTTATTTTTGTATGTTAAAAATTGTGAAGAATGGATACCTATAATTACTGTTCCCAAGTATTATTACACACACCCACGTTATAAGTGGAATAAAAAAAAAAAGATTTTAAATTTGACTCTAATAAGTATCGTTGAAATAAGTTCGCCTGTAATTTCTTTCGAATATTGATTTTCTAAATGTCGTAATTACTTTTAGGAGTTAAATGAATTGAATCATATTCTTTTATTAGATAGCACATTGTGGAAGAAAAGCATATTGAACAAAACAGGCAAGATAGAAGCTTGCTAACGCTTCCTGTGCCTAATGAGTCACATCGTTAATTTTAAACAAGATTGGAAATCAGTTGATTTTCAAAAGCCTTATTTGGAAACCGAAGAAATTTTGGTTAGGTTCATTATACACATGATTATCTGTTCCTTCGTATTTCATCGAGTTAAATTATTAATTACACGAGTTTAAAATCATCAAGTTTCTAAAAGAAGAAAACCACAATTCATTTTGCAAAAGAATTTAGTTCATTTGAATATTCGCAACTAAATGTTAAAGTATTTAATTAGACGATTCGAAAACAGAATTTTTTTTTTATGTTGGGGTATAATATCTTATAAAAAATATATGTTTTTAAATTGTAATGCTCAGTTATAAGTGGATGAGACAATTCTACTTAAAGGAAAAAAATTCTTAGGATTTAATTAAAAATGTATAGTATCTGTATTTCATAACGGGAATAGAGTAGACATATTTGTATTTTACTGGACAATAGAAAAAAATTGTAAAAATTGAAAAAAAAAGATTATTAAACTACATTAAGAAAAGATATAAAATCAACTCTAATAATGAAATATATTTTCATAGAATTGCTTCATTAGAGAAATACATACTAATTAAAACCTAAAATCTTATGCAAAGCTAGCACTCCAACAGAAAGCATTATTATTAGAGCGTTGAAAATTTTACACATTTAATAGTATATAAAAGCCTGCAGGACATGTGTAAATTAAATAAAGGTCTCCTTGCATTTGATTTTTAAAAATATATTTTACATATATTTATCAAAAATTCAACATGGATGATTATTTAATTGTCACTATGGTCAGAAAACTGTTTTTACCAAATACCTCATTTTAGCTATATCTAAAAATTAATTTTCATTCTCACTATTATTTTTAAAACAGAATAGAACTTTCAATTTATAACTTACATGTTATCATTTTTTCTTGTTTTATAACCACATATGTACACTTCACGTAAGAAATATTTTTTATAATTTTCACATGTATTGGAGTTTTTTTTTCATTTTTTATACATTATAGTGAAGTTAACTGATACACAGCAAGCAATTTTGCAATCAGTCTCATAATATATGGGTCATATATTAAATTAAAATTGTTAGAAGATAGTTTGTGAGAATCATTTTATATTTCTCTTACATAAAACATTTTTCAGTGCAGTAAAAATTAGTAAATATGTTTGATTTAACATTTAATTTGACAAGATGTTTGTTCAAATATCGATTAAAAATATATTTAAATAAATAATAAAAACAATAATAATAATAATTTAAATAATAATAATAATATATATTTAATATATTATATATTATCGATAAAAATATATATTTATTATAAAGATTTTATTTATTTGATTGTTCGATGTAGCTGATTTAGCCAAATTAAGGGTTAATTAATTTCGATACCAAATTAATTACCTAATTTTTAATTATTTTTTATTAATATATATTGAGTTTAAACATTGGAATTAATTTCTTATTTAGAATTTGCCTATAAATAAAGTTGGAAACTATTTAAAACGTTTAAAAGTTATAGATTATTGAAAAACTGTTATTTTATGATTAAAGCTACCTATTTTTTTCATTCTTTTATTGCACCTAGATGACCTAGTTTATAAATATATTTGAGTTTATTTTTGGATTTAGAGCTTTTTAACGAATAGATTAATTTTCCCAGAATGTGGTGTTTATTACTGATTCGTTCACCGAATTTATAGATTTTGACTGCAATATAATGTATATTTTTGTCTAAACAAGATTAAAATTATGGAGTATTTCTCAGGAAAAATAATTATCTGCCAAAGTAATTAATTCTGCGATATGCAGAATAATGTTTTCTGAAAAAGTAGGAAATTAACAGTTGGTTTTATAGAACAAAATTATTCGTGCCACAATGAATGTTTAGATCCATCCATATGTATTCCTAGGAATCATGGCATTTTGGCGAAAGACACAGCGTTTGTTGTTTTCAAACATGTAAAACATCCAAAAGTGAATATATTACATTGGTCCTAAATAAATATCCTTTAAAGATTATCTCCGCTACTGAATATTGGCTAGTAATAGTCCATCTGTCGTGTTCAAATTTCTGTATCCTTTTATGTAACATTAAAAAAAAATTCATATATGTCGGAAATTTCATAATGTAGTTACAAAACGAATTTATTTTGCAAAAATGTAAAAATAAAAAAAAATAAAAAATGTAAAATTATATCGAAAGAATAGAGTAAAAAGCTACTTAAAGTAATCTTATTTTCTTCTGTTATTTGTAAGCGAGTTTCTTATTTTTTGAGAAATTGAGAAACACTAAGTTGGTTTTTGAAATCATTTGATCATAATTCTTTATTATTTGTAAAATATAAACTCTGATTTTGATTTCACAGTGTATTTTTATGTCTTAAAATCTTTCGTTGATTCTAAATTAATACTGATATCAATACAATAACTAGATATCCATAGATATCTTAAGCTTATTTGAGTTTGAGTGCTTTCTAAACTTATCAAGCTTATTATTTTGGTGACCCATTAACTGATATGATATCGTTATGCAGTCAACTTTCCTAACACGCTGTGGTTCAATAAAATGACATTCATCAGTGGCAACGTGAGTATAATTGGCATCCAGTGATACCTGTTTGAACGATACCTGTTTGGTGTAAGGACCAAATCCGAAAAAAAAAGGATCTGGAGAGACTTTCTTTTCCTTCTTTCACCAAATCATGAGAATGTTCATGTATTGTGTTTCTTTTGTACACATGAAATCATGGACACTCAAGGTCTAATATAATGAAGACCGTTCATGTGGATGGTCGGATAATAACATTTAAGTACAATTTGTTTATTTATGAGATTGTATAAGCAGAACTAATTGATTTAATTTTTATTGATTCTGAGTTTTTCATAAGTTTCTATATAATACGCTATCGTATAATATGAATTATGTTATTCTTACTTTTGTAATAATGCGATTTTCTAAGAATTCAATTCCTGTTTTGAATTCACTGAGTTTTTTTAGACTCTGAGTTTTGCGGTATGAATTAATCGTGTTATAATTTTTGTATTTTAATTATCAGTTTTATGTTATCTATTATCAAAAATTTATGTTTGGTCATAAAATTTTAAAAACCGATAAAGTATACATACTTTTGATATTTTCTCCTATTTAAAATCTTGAAATCCTATCTAAGCTGTCTAAGGATTTATCTAGTGGCAAATTAACTGGCATTATATCATTATACAATTAAGCTTCTATAACACGGTGTTTTTATTCCACGATATTTACATAACACAAGGCGGAACTTCGACAGTTCTATTACTCTATCTCCTTATAGCATATTATTCGCACAAGATCATTTTAACAACTTGCATTTTTTGAAATTTTATGTTATCTATTATCGTGTAATTATGTTTGGTCATAAAATTTTAAAAATCGGTAAACTATACGTACTTTTGGTGTTTTCTCCTATTTAAGATCTTGAAATCCTATCTAAGCTGCCTAAGGATTTATCTAGTGGCACATTAACTGGCATTATATCATTATACAATTAAACTTCTATATTCCACGATATTTACATACCACAAAGCGGAACTTCGACAGTTCTATTACTCTATCTCCTTATAGCATATTATTCGTACAAGATCATTTTAACAACTTGCATTTTTTGAAATTTTATGTTATCCATTATCAAATAATTATGTTTGGTCATAAAATTTTAAAAATCGGTAAAGTATACATACGTTTGGTGTTTTCTCCTAATTAAGATCTTGAAATCCTATCTAATCCATCTAAGGTCCCTTTTTGATTTGTCTAGTAGCACATTAATTTGCATTATATTATTATACAATTAAGTTTCCTATAACACGGTGTTTTTATAGCGCAATATTTACATAACACAAAGCAGAACTTCTACAGTCCTCCTATTACTTGATCTCCTTATAACACGTTTTTCGTACAAGATCATTTTAACAATTTGCATTTCTTGGAAAATAAATTTTACTATATGAACTATGCATTATATATTTTAAAAATTTGAATTAATCACTGAACGGACGCGTCGATGTTCGACAGCGAATTCCTATTCGAAAACGGACCTGTCGACCCCTTCTTGTTCGCACTCGTATAACACATTTGAGAAAAAAAAATATTGCAAAGCGATAATAAATGAAAGAAACTAATTTTTAACGGAACTCCTTTATTGCAAAAAAAAAATTAAAAGTAGCCTGACAACATTTAAACCGGCAACTCTAGTATGGTACGGTAAGTTCCATCTGGAATTTACGAAAAGGGTTACTGTTTTGAAAGGGAAAAAGGTAGGTTGGTCGGTGGATGGGTTAAATTAAGCAGAAACCTACATATGGGTTAACATTTCTATTATACAAATAATATAATACGATTTCCATTTGGTGAAGTATGAATTAACTGTTATAAAAGATCCTTTTTTTATTTATAATATCATTATTAAACTCCTAGACGCAACAGCTTCTAGGGGACCAGGGTCTACGATGCCAATCTCCGTTACGTGACCAAGCCATGGGCGAAGTATATGTTCCGGTTAGGTGGACAATCTTACTAGGATCCATTGTTTAGTTCCCAAGCACGCTTTGTCCTCATTTCATCTACCCCTGACGGATGAAAGGCTGAGTCAACCTTGGGAGATCGAGCCTCGGAAATGTGTCGTGGGAGCTCGAAACGCTACTGCGCCACTGGGCTAATTTAATTATTACTTGGTCCATAATTATATAAATTTTCTGCTTCCATAAAGCTTTAAATCTCAGTAAAATACACATATTTCTGGCAGTTTCTTCAATCTAAACTCATAATCATTTTAAGCAAAAGTAAAAATTAATTAATTATTCGGTTTTAAATAAGCAATATTTCAATAAAATAAATTAGACCTCTTACATAGTTTAAACTGTCTCAGGGGAAGATTTCAACATGCGGGAATTTATTAATTAAACAAAGAGTTTATAAGTAACTGATTATGACAATTAATGACAATTATATAATTTGTATAATAATCCGAGATGTTTATGCCTTAAGGTCAAAACTGTTTTAAATAATTTTTATAAATCATGGCTTATTATGAGTTTCATAATTAGAAAGACTTTTAAGAAATGCCCAGGAGAATTAAAAAAAATGGTCTCCGTTGACCCAATTTACAGAGCTAATGAGCTCCGTTTTCTAAGACAACGAAATACATGGCGCTGCAATAAAAAATGCTTCATCTGCAGAAGCTTCCCTTAGTGATTTATTATTATACTTGATCTCTATAATTATCATATGTGGTTTATCAATTAAAGAAGGCATTTCGTAACAACAGTTACTAAATGTTCTAGTTTTTTCTTATTTGCATGTTCAGTACTTTTATAAGAAATTTTATTATTTGCAAATTGCTAAATTGGATAGTTTCTCATGAATTATAGTTAACTTTTAGAAGCATGAAATATTGAAATAGTTAACCTTTTGTTCTTTTTTTGTGGTGTAATGAATTAAAATTATGAAATTTATGAGTAAGATTTTATAAGTAAGACTAAACTTTTCTTTTAAATATAGTTTAACATATATATATATATATATATATATATATATAATATATATATATAATATATGCTATTTTAAAAGAAACTATAAATTTTTTTAATTAAATTAACAGCAAGAGCGTTAGTTAAATACAACGACACATTTATTTTTTATTGCACTTTTTTATATATCGCAGGTTGGACATTTCATAGTCATTTCTATTTTTATTTCTAACCCTACTCCACATCAACGAATATGCAAGTAGAAATTTACATGATGACTATTTTTAATTGGGCTTCTGCTACGTGAAAATATAATATGTGATATCCACAATAATTAGTTAATGACGATATAATGAAAACACATACTCATATAGGCTAGGTTCACATAGATGTGGAGCGGATTTGACTTGAGCGTCGCAAAGTACAGCGCAGATGGGGAAATTTAGTGAAGTGACAACCGAAGGGGTGGGTAGTAAAATAAAGTCTAATACGACGCGATGTTTAAAACACTTTTCCCTGAAATATTTCTGGGAGGGAAGTGGAGACAGCACAGGGGGCATGAACTTCAAAACCGAATCGCGGCTGAATCAAAATCGAATGATTTTAAATGATTCGACGTAACTATGCAAAACTGAATTTCGCTTCGTATTCCGTGGTTACACATTAACCCATATTGGACCGCTGTCCTATATTAATTTTAATTGCTGATATTTTATAATTCTGTAAGGAAGCACTAATTATAAACATCATAAAACCAGTTTGGCAACACCTTTCATATTAAAGAGGTATTAATGCTGCCACCTGGTAATAAGAAATTCAAACTTAAGCTGGGGAATGAGCATGGATGAATTCTTAAAATTGTTAGTATTTTAAAATGCTTTTTTGTTAAATATTTACTAACAATTTACACCAGTAATTAGAAAATTAAAGAAGCTGATTGATCATGTGAAATTAATATATTACATTGCTACCATTTTTAAAAATTATAACGAAATATTTTAATTTATTAAGATTCTTAAATTAAAAGTATTGACAACTTTATTAGTATAAAGTAAAAGTTGTTTTTTTGTAATTTGTCGTCAGACAAATTGCCTATGTATAATCTATTTTTTTTTTTTGGAAAATACCAATAAATGAAAATATTATCCATACATTATTAACTCCTTATCATTCACTCATACAAATAAATTAATGCTTCATGCATAATACCTATTATATTATATTATACTATATTATGCTATATTATATTATATTATATATAAAAAGATAAACATTACAAATGGGATATTCCTTCCAGACACCACACAGAAGTCTTGACATTTTTTTCTTTTTCTTTGTATTAGATTAATTCAAACATTTTCTAAATAAGTATTCCCTTATAAATTGCTTTAATTGCGATAAAAACGATAACGAATTATATTTCATAATTGCTGAAGCTCATTTAGTGAAAGTATTAGCTTTTTATTTTAGCCTTTGTTCTGGTAAACTTCTATACAAATATTAAGTGCTTGTCTCTAGCTAATATAATTTTTAAGTACGATTAAAGTATTTATCTTATGTACTCAAATTATTTTTATGCTTTTGTGAGGGCGAATGATAAATGTTGGGGACCATATAGAACTAATCAAAATAGCTAGTTATAAGTATTGATTGAAAAACATTATGCTGGATTTTATGTTCATTCATATTAACTATAACTGAGAAACAAATAACGAAAATGATTCTGATTAAAATATAGAAGTATCAAACATGAATAAAATAATAAACAAATCGATAGGATAATTAGACATTCTGAAAAATCCATTAAATAAGCTGTTTTTATTATTCTATTAAACGGTGACAACAGCAAAAGCAATGAAGAAAGTAAATGGCACTAACAAGAATGGAACGACTTTCCAACCATATATAGAAACCCAACCAATAATTTCTAGTAACGTTATTGTACATAGCAAAAATGCAGACATCATAGAAGTTGGACCACTTCCTAGCTTTTGCTTGTTCGACATGTAACTAAGGGTTCAAAGTATCGAGAGTAAAGATAAAGTCATCACTTCTTGCTTAAAGCGGTAAACAAATAACGAAAATGATTATGATTAAAATATAAAACTATCATACATGAATAAAAGGATAAACAAAGGGATTTGATAATTAGAAATTATATAAAATCCATTAAATAAGCGGATTTTATTATTTTATAGAAGGGGGGCTGGACACTGCAAAAGCAATAAAGAAAGTAAAATGCAGTAGCAAAAATGGAAAGACATTTCAACCATATACATGCCCAAACAATAATTTCTAGTAACATTATTTGTACATAGAAAAAATGAAGACCTCATAGACGTTGGACCACTTCCTAGCTTTCGCTTGTTCGGCATGTAACTAGTGGTTCAAAGTATCGAGAGTAAAGATAAAGTCATCACTTCTTGCTTAAAGCGGTAAACAAGTAGCGAAAAATGATTATGATTATATAAAACTATCATACATGAATAATATGATAAACAAAGCGATTTGATAATTAAAAATTATAAAAAATCCATTAAAAAAGCGGTTTTTTATTATTTTATAGAAGGGGGGAAACAGCAAAAGCAATAACGAAAGTAAACTACAGTAACAAAAGTGGAACGACTTTTCAACCATATACATGCCCAAACAATAATTTCTAGTAACATTATTTGTACATAGAAAAAATGAAGACCTCATAGACGTTGGACCACTTCCTAGCTTTCGCTTGTTCGGCATGTAACTAGTGGTTCAAAGTATCAAGTTGTACATTTGACACTTTTGAGTTTGTTCGTGCATGCTAAAAGTATAGATAAAGTCATCATTTCATGACTAAAGCGGTAAACAAATAACGAAAATGATTATGATTAAAATATAAAACTATCATACATGAATAAAAGGATAAACAAAGGGATTTGATAATTAGAAATTATAAAAAATCCATTAAAAAAGCGGTTTTTATTATTTTATAGTAGGGGGGAAACAGGAAAAGCAATAAACAAAGTAAACTACAGTAACAAAAGTGGAAAGACTTTTCAACCATATAAATGCCGAAACAATAACTTCTAGTAACATTATTGTACATAGCAAAAATGCAGACCACATAGACGTTGGACCACTTCCTAGCTTTTACTTGTTCGGCATGTAACTAGTGGTTCAAAGTATCGAGAGTATCGTTGACACTTTTGAGTTTCGTTCGTTCAAGCTAAAAGTATAGATAAAGGCATCCACTTCATGACTAAAGCGGTAAACAAATAACGAAAATGATTATGATTAAAATATAAAACTATCATACATGAATAAAAGGATAAACAAAGGGATTTGATAATTAGAAATTATAAAAAATCCATTAAAAAAGCGGTTTATATTATTTTATAGAAGGGGGGAAACAGCAAAAGCAATAACGAAAGTAAACTACAGTAACAAAAGTGGAACGACTTTTCAACCATATACACACCCAAACAATTAGTTCTAGTAACATTATTGTACATAGCAAAAATGCAGACCTCATAGACGTTGGACCACTTCCTAGCTTTCGCTTGTTCGGCATGTAACTAGTGGTTCAAAGTATCGAGAGTATCGTTGACACTTTTGAGTTCCTTCGTTCATGCTAAAAGTATAGATAAAGTCATCACTTCATGCCTAAAGCGGTAAATAAATATAGAAAATGATTATGATTAAAATATAAAACTTTCATACATGAGTAAAAGGATAAACAAATCTATTTGATAATTAGAAATTATAAAAAATTGGATTAAAAAAGCGGTTTTTATTATTTTATAGAAGGGGGAAAACAGGAAAAGCAATAAACAAAGTAAAAGACAGTAACAAAAGTGGAAAGACTTTTCAACCATATACACACCCAAACAATTAGTTCTAGTAACATTATTGTACATAGCAAAAATGCAGACCTCATAGACGTTGGACCACTTCCTAGCTTTCGCTTGTTCGGCATGTAACTAGTGGTTCAAAGTATCGAGAGTATCGTTGACACTTTTGAGTTCGTTCGTTCAAGCTAAAAGTATAGATAAAGGCATCACTTCATGCCTAAAGCGGTAAATAAATATAGAAAATGATTATGATTAAAATATAAAACTTTCATACATGAGTAAAAGGATAAACAAATCTATTTGATAATTAGAAATTATAAAAAATGGATTAAAAAAGCGGTTTTTATTATTTTATAGAAGGGGGAAAACAGGAAAAGCAATAAACAAAGTAAACTACAGTAACAAAAGTGGAAAGACTTTTCAACCATATAAATGCCGAAACAATAACTTCTAGTAACATTATTGTACATAGCAAAAATGCAGACCTCATAGACGTTGGACCACTTCCTAGCTTTCGCTTGTTCGGCATGTAACTAGTGGTTCAAAGTATCGAGAGTATCGTTGACACTTTTGAGTTCGTAGGTCCATGTTAGAAGTATAGATAAAGTCATCACTTCATGCCTAAATCGGTAAACAAATAACGAAAATGATTATGATTAAAATATAAAACTATCATACATGAATAAAAGGATAAACAAAGGGATTTGATAATTAGAAATTATAAAAAATCCATTAAAAAAGCGGTTTATATTATTTTATAGAAGGGGGGAAACAGCAAAAGCAATAACGAAAGTAAACTACAGTAACAAAAGTGGAACGACTTTTCAACCATATACACACCCAAACAATTAGTTCTAGTAACATTATTGTACATAGCAAAAATGCAGACCTCATAGACGTTGGACCACTTCCTAGCTTTCGCTTGTTCGGCATGTAACTAGTGGTTCAAAGTATCGAGAGTATCGTTGACACTTTTGAGTTCGTTCGTGCATGCCAAAAGTATAGATAAAGTCATCATTTCATGACTAAAGCGGTAAACAAATAACGAAAATGATTATGATTAAAATATAAAACTATCATACATGAATAAAAGGATAAACAAAGGGATTTGATAATTAGAAATTATAAAAAAAATGATTAAAAAAGCGGTTTATATTATTTTATAGAAGGGGGGAAACAGCAAAAGCAATAACGAAAGTAAACTACAGTAACAAAAGTGGAACGACTTTTCAACCATATACATGCCCAAACAATGACTTCTAGTAACATTATTGTACAAAGCAAAAATGCAGCCTCATAGACGTTCGGCATGTAATTAGTGGTTCAAAGTATCGTTAACACTTTTAAGTTCCTTCGTTCATGCTAAAAGTATAGATAAAGTCATCACTTCATGCCTAAAGCGGTAAACAAATAACGAAAATGATTATGATTAAAATATAAAACTATCATACATGAATAAAAGGATAAACAAAATCTATTTGATAATTAAAAATTATAAAAAAAATCCATTAAAAAAGCGGTTTTTATTATTTTATAGTAGGGGGGAAACAGGAAAAGCAATAAAGAAAGTAAACTGCAGTGACAAAAGTGGAATGACTTTTAACCATATACAATGCCGAAACAATGACTTCTAGTAACGTTATTGTACAAAGCAAAAATGCAGACCACATAGACGTTGGACCACTTCCTAGCTTTTACTTGTTCGGCATGTAACTAGTGGTTCAAAGTATCGAGAGTATCTTTGACTCTTTTGAGTTCATGCTAAAAGTATAGATAAAGTCATCACTTCATGCCTAAAGCGGTAAACAATGGTATATACGTTTCTAAAAATTTACAGGAGTTTCTATGCAGGAAAAAGTTTAACAGTGAAGCCATTGTGACCGAGAAAATTCTTTGAGTTTAAAATGTAACAACTATTTTCACATACAGCATTAGAAATATAAGTCACTTATTTAAACTGTGAACATTTACCAGTATTAGGTTTTTAATCTAACGTCGATTTCGACACTTCATTCTTTGAAATTTATACTATCGTTTAAATCAGGATGTAGAAATACGGATTTTATATTATTCGTCTAGATAGTTTGAATATTGAATTTTATGGAAATTATAAAATAAATAATACGGTTTTAACTTTCAACCTAGAATGTAAAAAAGTATTTTTACTATGCTTTTAAAGGAATTTGAGAATTACTTGCAAAAAGTTTAATTCAATGTTTGTTGTCCATGTTGAAAAGAGATCAGCAAGGTTAAAGCAAATAAAATATTAAAATAATTTTTAAATGTTGAACTAAATAAAAAAAAATTATGTATTAGTGTTTTAACTGTCGTTTAAAATGTTACTTAATCAAAACAATATAATTTTTGTCTTCGGTAAATTTTAAATATTATATGCTTTTTAATGAATAACATCTTTCCATTTTCAAACCATTTTTATCAAATAGTCTTATCTCTTATTTTCTTTATTAACAAAGACTTCTAGAGCAGAAATTAGAGAAACAAGAAGAGTAAAAATTGATAAAAATCATTTTTTTAAATCATTTCTTATACTATTAAGGCAGAATAATTTGTCTTTCAGTTTAAAATGTTTAATTTACCCTTTAAAGGTCACCAAAAAAAATTCATGGTAATTTAATGTAATTTGTTTATAAATGCTATCTGTGAACCATGTAAATGTAAAATACATGATAAGTTTTCTTTACATTTCTTAGGAGGGTTGACCTTAGAGTATACCTAAGGAGGGTTTCAGGAGTGGTTTAACTGACTAACCCCTCCCCTTGTACAGCTTGAATATTATGCCTTTTTAAAAGTTTAACTATACTGGAAGAACAATAAATAATAATCCTAAAAATGGCATAATAAATAAATAGCTTAAAAAATTATAAGTGTTGTTTGTATAGATATTTTTATTTGGGGTCGTAAGTGAGATAAATTGAAATACTGATTTCTTCGGTACAGTAAGTGTACATACATATATTTCAAAAGAAAAATAAATAAATATGTTAAGGCATCATTTCATGACTAAAGCGGTAAACAAATAACGAAAATGATTATGATTAAAATATAAAACTATCATACAT
>CM063505.1:33828170-33848170 GCA_032207245.1 Pardosa pseudoannulata | reverse complement strand
TCGAATATTTAATATGTTATTCTCTGATATATTTGTTAAACAATATACATAAAGTGACAAAAATATCTCTGGGAATTTTTAAACTCTGAAATACTTAGAAAAAACATCATCTAATGAGAGTAATGACAGATAAGATTAATAAAGAAAAAAACCTTCTAGGTGTTAGACTTTCGATTAACTATTTACAGTTTTTATTAGCTATTAAAGCTTCGTTATCATCCTATTATTGGTTGTCACTTAGAGTAATCTGAGATATTTAGTGATGTCAGATTTTTTTTCTAGCGGTTGAAGCTTATTTCCTTGTAATTATTTAAGGATATATAAAACATCTAAGTAATATTTACAGAAATAATTCTATGAATACTTATTCTGTAAAATGTTGTATAATTTTTATTAAAATTCTGTGTTATTGATCTTAAGACAGGTTATAATTGCGTATTATTTTCTGAAGTAAAACTTGAAAGGATTAAAGTTGAATAATAAATAAATATCGTGTTGAAATATCAGAAATCGAAAAATTATTAAATTATTAAACCTTATTTAATTCAACAGGTCAAAAATAAATTAAATGAAGACGAAGATGCAAGCATTTTAAATTCGTTAAAAAAATATAAGAATGTAGTCATGAATGTGAAGATTTATTGTTAGTTATATGTTAATTATAAAGCATGTTTAAAACTTTCTTTGTAAATACTTTTTTATGGTGTTCAGATATTTCTGTAAATCGATGCACCCATAATTCTCCAGGAAAACGTTATCTTCTTCCTTAATCTTTTAATATTTTATTTGAATTTAAATAGAGTTAACAAATTCGAAACTATAGCTGGTTTTTTTTACTTGTTTATACGTACAAGTTTCCAAATAAAAACTATTTGAACTTATAATATGCTTCGTCTTATTTATGAAATAGTACATAAAATTGATGAAGTAGTTGCGTTTTATAGCGTTTTTGTAATGTAAAGTCTGTTGCATCTTACAATTTTGTATAAGTTTGCTGAATTATCTATAATTTTATTTATATATTTCGTTAATAGGTAACGCATAATACAGACTATTTATTGCATATCGTATTGTAAGGAAATTAATGAATAATCAAATTCAGAGGATATAATATTAACATTTACTCTTTTGAAAACTTTTATAAAAGTCAGTACGGAATATAACACTATTACTGCTCGTATTGATTTATATACTTCTCTCGAAACTTTTGCATAATGAGATATTTTTTAACTTAGAAATGCGGTAAGCTTCAGTAAGTCTTTTAGAATGTCATAACAGTGGAATGGCAGCTTTAATCACATTTCACCCGTGACCTGATTTCAGTTCCAAGGAATTTCAATGCTTGCAAACGATCTCGGGCAAAATTTATATGACATATTTTCCTACAGATGGCATTAGTTCAGACTGTGGAATTACTATCATAAACGTCAGCTATGTTGACACCTTTATAACACATTTATGTCTTAGACGTAGCCTTTCTCAATTCTCCAAGATAGGTTTGATTATTTGTGACCCATCAAAATAAGGTTACAAATCAAATTATACAGTGATATCATACTGTGTGCGCCTACAATATTTTGCTTACTTTATAACTCTAATTCGTACTACGTACATAACAACTAACGTGCTCCGAGACTTTTTTTTTCAATTGTTAAATGTTTAAAAAATTGTATTTATAAACCTTTATGTCTTATTTAATATTTTACAAATAAAATTTATGAAAAATAAAAATTCGACTAACAAGGTTGTTTTTATATATTAAAATATTTAGTTTTGTAAAAATCAAGTACATTAGGAAATATATTTTATATGATACATTACAACGCGAAATGGAAAGATAATGTATTTCGTTTAATGTTCACTTTCAAAATTTATAAATTAAAATACATACATTTGAATCATAAATTAAAAATCGAATTTTTATATAAAATCAAAGTAAAATATATATTTATTTTAATTTATGAATATCAATTATATTAATTTGCCCAATATTTATTTCATTTTTAACGGTATAAACGATTATTTTTTGTTTTGCATTTTTATCCCTACACATATCAGATGCTTTGAATATTTAGTTTTATGATAAGTATATTTTTTGTGAATCTCATCGAACTTCTACGTCATTATCTTCTGAAGGAAAACTTTATTTAACTAAATATTTATCTATTCAGCTTTTAATTAATAAAAGACAAGGCTATTTCACGTTTAGGATTCAATTTATAGGATAAAAGTGATGTATTTTCTTAATTTAATACAAAAGTGTATTTTCTAAATTGTGCATTTTACCATCATCTGGATAGCTGAATTTCATTCTCCTGGTGTAAATGTTCTATTTTATAAAAACGTACGTTATTAATAGTGGCAAATGTCAAAATCTTAATAACAAAGTTGTAACATTACATTAATATTTCAGACCGCTTTTTTAGGATAAATCAAATAATCAATTTAAGGAGCACAACACCTTCAAACCTACAACATTCCAATTTTTTATTTATATTTTTACAATGATGGGACATTACTCGATCCTTTAAAGAAAACACTGTTCGAATCTTCTAACTGGAACCTATATAACTATACATGCTTTGCATTTACTATCATAACTTTTAAGGTACTTATAAAACTTTAAATGCATTACACTAAAAATGTTTTTTTAACCCACTGAAATAATCAAGTTAAAACATGTACAAGTACACAGTGTTTTAATAAAAAACAATAGATCTTTTAAAGATTTTAAAAAATTTTAAATGCATTTTATTGAAAATGGTGTTTTATTAAATACGTGTACTGTACATGAAAAACTATTGCCTGTATTTATTCCAAATTTTAAAAGTAAACATATAATTGATCTACAATGATACTCTAGCTACTATTTAAGTTATTTTTTTATTTCATTTATCATTTTTAATATTATTTTAGCTATCTTGAAAAAATAATCCACTGGTGTAATATTTCTAATGCCTTTTAAAAAATTTAAATAGGTGCGAATTATACCTAATAATTTATGTTTACGAAAATGTGAAAAGTATTAATGAAACTCAATTTGTGCTGTTTTATGTCTGCACACAGTGTGCCGGAAAGATGTGAAACAGTCACTTATATTTTACATAATGTAAAAAGTTTTTATTTTTTCAGAAACAGAGTAAATTTATCAAAACTAATTAGATAAAATCTATGAATCCTATGTATTTACGATTGTAATAAAAAGTGAAATAATATTGCGAAAAATAAGAAAACATTTTCCATTTAATGTTGTTAAAAGTGATGTCTTTAAGATATGTTTGTAGAAAGGTACTCTAAAACTAAACTGCTCGGCGCAACAGCCCGTAGTTGGCCAGGGCCTACGGTACCAATCTCCGGGACCAAGGTCCCTGAGGTGTGAAGGATATGTTCCGGTTAAGTGACAAATCTTACGCGGAACCCTCAGTGTTTAGTTCCCAAGCACGCTTGGTCCTCAGTTCATCTAACCACAGAAGGGATGAAAGGCTGAGTCAACCTTGCCCGGCCCAGGGATTGAACCTCGGACCTGTGACGTGGGAGCACGAAGCGCTACCGAGAAAGGTACCAGGCCTTCGTAATTTGTTAAGTGATTAATCTCGCGTGGAACCCTCATTGCTTAGTTCCCAAGCATGCTTGGTCCTCAGTTCATCTAACCACAGACGGGATGAAAGGCTGAGTCAACCTTGCCCGGCCCAGGGATTGAACCTCGGACCTGTGACGTGGGAGCACGAAGCGCTACCGAGAAAGGTACCAGGCCTTCGTAATTTGTTAAGTGATTAATCTCGCGTGGAACCCTCATTGCTTAGTTCCCAAGCATGCTTGGTCCACAGTTCATCTAACCACAGAAGGGATGAAAGGCTGAGTCAACCTTGCCCGGCCCAGGGATTGAACCTCGGACCTGTGACGTGGGAGCACGAAGCGCTACCGAGAAAGGTACCAGGCCTTCGTAATTTGTTAAGTGATTAATCTCGCGTGGAACCCTCATTGCTTAGTTCCCAAGCATGCTTGGTCCTCAGTTCATCTAACCACAGAAGAGATGAAAGACTGAGTCAACCTTGCCCGGTCCAGGGATTGAACCTCGGACCTGTGACGTGGGAGCACGAAGCGCTACGGAGAAAGGTACCAGGCCTTCGTAATTTGTTAAGTGATCAATCTCGCGTGGAATCCCCAGTATTTAGTTCCCAAGCATGCTTGGTCCACAGTTCATCTAACCACAGAAGGGAGGAAAGGTTGAGTTAACCTTGCCCGGCTCGGGGATCGAACCTGGTACCTGTGACGTGGGAGCGTGAAGCTCTACCGAGAAAGGTACCAGGCCTTCGTAATTTGTTAAGTGATTAATCTCGCGTGGAATCATATTTTATCAAGCATATTGGTCCTCAGTTCATCTAAAACATAAGGATGAAAGGCAGGCAACCTTGCCCGAGGATTGAACCTCGGATTTACGTGAGAGCACGAAGCGCTACCGAGAAAGGTACCAGGCCTTAAAATTTGTTAAGTGATCAATCTCGCGTGGAACCCTCAGTATTTAGTTGAAGCATGCTTGGTCCACAGTTCATCTAACCACAGAAAAAGCTGAGTTAACCTTGCCCGGCCCAGGGATTGAACCTCGGATCTGTACGTAGCACGAAGCTACCGAGAAATACCAGGCCTTAATTTGTTAAGTGATCAATCTCGCGTGGAACAGTATTTAGTTGCCAAATGCTTGGTCCACAGTTCATCTAACCACAGAAGGGAGAAAGCTGAGTTAACCTTGCCCGGCCCAGGGATTGAACCTCGGATCTGTGACGTAGCACGAAGCTCTACCGAGAAAGGTACCAGGCCTTCGTAATTTGTTAAGTGATTAATCTCGCGTGTAACCCTCATTACTTAGTTCCCAAGCATGCTTGGTCCACAGTTCATCTAACCACAGAAGGGACGAAAGGCTGAGTTAACCTTGCCCGCCCAGATTGAACTATCTGTGACGTAGCACGAAGCGCTACCGAGAAAGGTACCCCCTTAGTAAAATTTGTTAAGTGATCAATCTCGCGTGGAACCCTCAGTATTTAGTTGCCAAGCATGCTGTCCACAGTTCATCTAACCACAGAAGGGAGGAAAGCTGAGTTAACCTTGCCCGGCCCAGGGATTGAACCTCGGATCTGTGACGTGGAGCACGAAGCGCTACCGAGAAAGGTACCAGGCCTTAGTAATTTGTTAAGTGATTAATATCGCGTGGAACCCCCAGTGTTTAGTTCCCAAGCACGCTTGGTCCTCAGTTCATCTAACCACAGAAGGGATGAAAGGCTGAGTCAACCTTGCCCGGCCCAGGGATTGAACCTACGACCTGTGACGTGATGGCACGAAGTACTACCGAGAAAGGTACCAGGCCTTCGTAATTTGTTAAGAGATTAATCTCGCGTGGAACCCTCATTATTTAGTTCCAAGCATGCTTGGTCCACAGTTCATCTAACCACAGAAGGGAGGAAAGCTGAGTTAACCTTGCCCGGCCCAGGGATTGAACCTCGGATTGACGTGGGAGCACGAAGCGCTACCGAGAAAGGTACCAGGCCTTAATATTTGTTAAGTGATCAATCTCACGTGGAACTCTCTGTATTTAGTTCCAAGCATGCTTGGTCCACAGTTCATCTAACACAGAAGGGATGAAAGCTGAGTTAATGCCCGGCCCAGGGATTGAACCTCGGATCTGTGACGTACACGAAGCGCTACCGAGAAAGGTACCAGGCCTTAGTAATTTGTTAAGTGATCAATCTCGCGTGGAACCCTCAGTATTTAGTTGCCAAGCATGCTTGGTCCACAGTTCATCTAACCACAGAAGGGGGAAAGCTGAGTTAACCTTGCCCGGCCCAGGGATTGAACCTCGGATCTGTGACGTGGGAGCACAGCGCTACCGAAAGGTACCAGGCCTTAGTAATTTGTTAAGTGATCAATCTCGCGTGGAATCAGTATTAGTTAAGCAATATTGGTCCACAGTTCATCTAACCACAGAAAGAAAGCTGAGTTAACCTTAATTGAACTCAGTATAACGAAGCGCTACCAATCAGGCCTTAGTAATTTGTTAAGTGATCAATCTCGCGTGGAACCCAGTATTTAGTTGCCAAGCATACTTGGTCCACATTCATCTAACCACAGAAGGGAGAAAGGCTGAAACCTTGAGGGATTGAATATCTGTGACGTGAGAGCACGAATACGAGAAAGGTACCAGGCCTTAGTAATTTGTTAAGTGAACAATCTGTGGAATAGTATTTACAAGCATGCTTACAGTTCATCTAACCACAGAACAAAGCAGAGTTAATAATTGAACCTCATCTAAAATCGAACTACCGAGAAATACCAGGCCTAGTAATTTGTAAGTGATCAATTAAATATTTAGTTAAATATTGGTCCTCATCATCTAACCACAGAAGGATAAAGGCTGAAACCTTGTAATTGAATATCTGTATATACGAAGCGCTACCGAGAAAGGTACCATTAGTAATATTTAAGTGATAATCTCGCGTATCAGTATTTTAAAGCATGCTTGGTCCTCAGTTCATCTAACCACAGAAGAGATGAAAGGCTGAGTTAACCTTGCCCGGCTCGGGGATCGAACCTCGTACCTGTGAGGTGGGAGCGGGAATCTCTACCGAGAAAGGTACCAGGTCTTCTTAATTTGAATATTGGTGTGTTCATTACGATAAGATATGTACAAAATTGGTTTTATCAAGCATTCCTCATTAACAAAATATTGAAAATTTATAGAGAATTCCGGAAATTTATATAAAATTTAGAAGGTTCAAATCATTTTGCGAAAAGGTAGAAGTCGAAACTACCCATAATTAACTATTTCTTAAAAACTATTAAATATATCCTACGCAAAAGTAATTTTTGTTTGTAATCTTCTACGAATTTTAAAATTCTTACGCCCCTGTTAAAAAATTTCCAGAAAAGAATAGTTGTAGCTCCATTTCCTTGTTAAAGCCACATTCTAATGAAATAGCAAAAAATATGTAAAAATATAATGAAAGATAACGTTCCCCGTCACATTTATGTTTCCACAAATATCATAAAGGGTCCAAAATAATTTTGGAGAACAGCCAGAGAAGTTTAAGGAAATATTTACAAGTAAAATCTTAAGCATACTTTATAGCTAACTTCTATACAACGATCAAGATACTCATTCATCGTTATTAAATCTATTCACTAAATAATCAAAATATCAATCATTAAAGATTTATATATATTATATATATATAGTATATATATATATATATATATATATATATATATATATATATAATATAATATATAATATATATAATATAATATATATATAAATAAGACACACACACACATACACACATATATATATATATATATAAATATATAATAAAATATATATATATATACATATATATATAAGTATTTAGAATTATTGAATATAATATATTATATATAAAATAATTTTAGTTCAAACAATTATCCAAGTTGCGTAGCAATTCAATGAAACAAATATAAGTTGGGTATGAAAAAAAATTAATGGGTAACAGTCATCGACAATAATCGTTAACTAAAAATATTATTTTTAGCTTTAGTTTTAAGTTTAATATTGTAAACAATACAATATCAATGGTTATGGTTTCTATAATGTCTAATATGTATAGCAAGGAAATTTTTGATGTTTAGCTTCCCTTTTGATTGAAGTACATGGAAAGATTTCTTAAAAGAAATGGCTATTAAATTTATAATTTCTATTTTGTTTAACTTTATCAACTATTGTATGAAATTTCGTTTTTTAATGTTTTAATCCTTTGCACTCTAAATTAATTTTGTGTCAATCGGCATGTCCAAAAATGTTTGGACAATCTATTACAAAATCTACAGTTTTATTAAAGTTAAACAAATCTGAACAGTAATTTTTAATTGTATAAACCATCCCTCGTCGATGTTTTTCTGCTGTAAAAGAAACATGATATCGAGTCAAAGTGGATAACGGACCTGAAAGTGTTCAACACACATACATCCTTTCTATTAAATTCTAAGTTAGTATTGACTGACCATGTTACAAACATTTGAACCTAACATATTTAATCAAGTACAAAGAGTCATATTAGTACAATATTCCGTAATGTCGATCAATAATGCAAGGACATGGAGGAGAATAAAACTTTAATACTATAAAAATATAAAACTATAATTAGAAACTTTAATAAAATATAAGTTTATTTTAATTTTTATTACGTAACAATAAAATTCTAAATCAAAATAACCTCTCTTCAGAAAGGATATTTTGGAAGATAGGGGATATAAAACTCTTAAATCTTGCTCAAACATTTGAGTCTAACTTATTGAATCCATTACAAAGAGTCTTAGTAAGAACATATACCATAATACTGATCAATAATACACTGACTTGAGTGTATGAGACTGCTATGAAATCTTTTAAATCCCTTATAAAAGAAGGTTATATTAATTTTGATTACGTAAGTATAACATTCTAATTAAAAATGGATTTTCTTGAGAAATAATGTCTTGGGGACATAAATATTTACTTTCTTTATGACTACGTGTAATATTTTTCTTTATTCTTATAATCCGTAGATCATCAGAACATAAAGCCATTTTTATCTCCTGTATCTTAACATTAGTGGTTGTCAAGTAAACTCTTTACTATCAATAGATAACAGACAGTCTTTCTTGTCACACCAGTCTTTCCTTTTACTCATAACAGAAAAACGTCACAGAATTAAATAAAAGGGTAGAAATATATTTTCTTCTGTCTAGTTATGTGAAATATTGGATGTATTTGGCTTATTATTTATGATAAATTTTCCACATTTTAGAAACTTCTTGTAAACTTTTAAAAAACTTTGAGTGACTTTGTCGCTTTCAGGAAATTTCATAGATTGCTTGAATGATTTTTCAATAAATGTATGAAATTTTATCATTTTTTGGGAATAAAGTATTATTTGTTCTATAGCATTTATAGCTTTTCATTATCTTCTTCATTTATTACATGTTCTTTAATAATTATTATTGTCTTGTATAAGAACTGATATTATTTGTTTTTCTTTGTGTACAAGAAAGTTGTTAAATTTGGTATTTAACATTTCACACCAAGATTTGTTTCCGAAAATTACATTTTGATATGGAATGATATTTAGAATTCTGTTTGACATGTTTCTTTTTCTAATCTGGGTTGTTTAGTAGATTAAGTAACTTAAAGAAACTTACTAAAAAATGTTTTTACTGTCTTATTGAAAGTGGTGTCGTGTAATTTTTTCCCATTTCAAATCGTATGTTTATGGTATATTTGTTGAATTTTGTACTAAGTTATTATATTAACCACTATAAATTTGGTTAATCTTCATTTATATGTTTACTACAACTACATTATTTTAAAGTTTGGATAGATGCTTTCGCATCAACACTGGATTTCCTTGTTTTTTTTTGTGATAGTATAGTTTTTTCAAGATTGTAATTATAGCTGTGTTTTAGATTGTGCCGACTTTAATTAGTGTTCAACAGTTTTCACGTTTATTGTTTCGCTGTTTAGCGGGTGGTTTCCTTAACATTGTATCTGCAGTATAGTTGTAAATTTAAGGAATGGTTGCAGTAGCAGCGGTATCTTTACTTTTTGTCCGCTATAAAGAAAGTCAATTTCATAACTTCTATTTTTCAGTGTGCTACAAAGGCTATTTACACATTTTTAAATGATGTATATTGTAGTCACAAACCTAAATTACGTAAAATTTCTGTATTTGAAATGCTCTATTTGATAGCCCTTATTCTGAACTATTTAGCAACAGCGTAATTTACAAGATAATAATACTTTTTGAAGTGTCAGAAGAGGTATTCTATCCCACTGAATTTCTCCTGAACAGCTTTCTAAAGAGATTTAGTAGGGATATCAGTGAGGAGTATGGCCTTGATACCGGCTTTTGTTCCATTTCTTTTAGGAAATTTTCAGTGGATTATATGTGACTACTAGCTTTATCTTTACACTACAGGTAAAGCGATCATTCAAAAATGTGTTTTCATTTTTTTCTCCCCTTTTATAATAATAAATGGCTCTTGTTTTATTGCAATCATTTAAATACACCCATGATTTATCTATTGTGACAATTTTGTCCATATTTCTTTGGATAAATGTTTCTTATACAGAATTCTGCTGCGTGTGTGGCGTTCAGCAATGTACTTTAGAGAAAGACGATGAACATTGCGATTTTTCGCTTTCTTTATTTTTAAATTAACTTTTATCATTTTGTTTACAGTAGACACTGAGTATTTTAATGATTTTGCAACTGTCATTTGACTAGGCCCCTATCCTTTTAACATTAAACAACATATCTTTGCAATAATCGAAGATGTTCGTTTTTTTTCTTGGATATTTGGAATTTTTGTCCCACTTGAGGCTCCAATCTGACCTTTTCCTTTCCTTTTGATGATATTACCTATTGACGCTTTAGATATCACAAAACCATGACTCTCACATTGTTTTTAAGTAACAGAATATGAATACTTCTCTTCATAAAGAGCATAAATACAGCCTTCAAACCACTGCTTCGTTAAAAACGCCATTTTGAATAAAAACGAACCTCTCAAGCTACAGATTATAATTTTGAATTTTAAAAACATAGTCAAATTGCAGTTATTTATTTTGCAACACACAAATTTTCAATACCGCCAACCATAATCGTCTAAAAATGTGTGAATAGCATCTGTACAAGCGTACACTTTATGTTGCCTATATGGCGGGTGCTTTTCCCCCATCCTATTTGACTCTGCAGTTTGTGTATAATAAACTACAGTTTGTGTATAATAAACTACAGTTTGTTATAAGAATTCATTTTATGTTCTTTTGATGCTTTAAAAGCTGTGTTACTACTTCTTATATATCTACAGTTTGTATATAAATATTTATATTCGCTGTAGCGATAGTTGTATGTTTGTTGTTAAAAATAAGTCAATTTCATAAAACTTTTTTTTTGTTTTAAAACTATATTGTAGCGGGTACAATTACTCATCTCTTCTTTTATGATAGGTGGCTCTAAGAGATCCATCTAGTTTGTTTTCCATAGTGCCAATGATCTCTCTCAGTGTGTGCGTTTTATATGTTGTTGTTTTTGTACTGTGTTGTGGAACATAGCGAACGAAATAATTCCTAAAAATAGACTAATTATATCACATAGCCTTTTCTGGTAAATGTGTCTCGTACTTGTACAGTGGCGTCCAACGTGAAATTTTGAAGGTATGGAAAAGTGTCATCCAGACACATACCATGTTTTTCCCGTCCTGGGAAATGGTAAAATTCTTTCTGTTAAAGTATCGATTCATCTCGACATGTGTTGCCCTAACACGATGGGAAAATTTCTGTGTGATCTTTGCCGTTTCCACCAAGAATTGTGTGCTTGCAAGTGTGTACGTTGTATATGTTGTTGTTTTTGTACTGCGTTGTGGAACATAGCGAACGAAATAATTCCTAAAAATAGACTAATTATATCACAACGTCTTTTCGAATAAATGAGTCTCGTCCTTCTACAGTGGCGTCAAACGTGAAATTTTGAAGGTATGGAAAAGTGTCATCCAGACACATGCCATGTTTTTCCCGTCCTGGGAAATGGTAAAATTCTTTCTGTTAAAGTATCGATTCATCTCGACATGTGTTGCCCTAACACGATGGGAAAATTTCTGTGTGATCTTTGCCGTTTCCACCAAGAATTGTGTGCTTGCAAGTGTGTACGTTGTATATGTTGTTGTTTTTGTACTGCGTTGTGGAACATAGCGAACGAAATAATTCCTAAAAATAGACTAATTATATCACATAGCCTTTTCTGGTAAATGTGTCTCGTACTTGTACAGTGGCGTCCAACGTGAAATTTTGAAGGTATGGAAAAGTGTCATCCAGACACATACCATGTTTTTCCCGTCCTGGGAAATGGTAAAATTCTTTCTGTTAAAGTATCGATTCATCTCGACATGTGTTGCCCTAACACGATGTGAAAATTTATGTGTGATCTTTGCCGTTTCCATCAAGAATTGTGTGCTTGCAAGTGTGTACGTTGCATATGTTGTTTTTGTACTGAACTGTGGAACATAGAGAAAGAAATAAAAATTGTTCCTAAAAATAGACTGATTATTTCACAACGCCTTTACAAATAAATGCCTCTTCGTCCTTCAACAATATTTGGTTTTATCACTATTCTATTAAAATGATGTTTTTTTATACGATAAGATTTTTTTCCACTTTGTTTATCTTCACACAATCCCATGAGAAGCTGGGAGCTTATTCATGAAGCATTCTCATCATACTCTACTTAAAGGTCTTGTTATATTTTGGGCTGTAAAGTTTTAGTTGAAAATCCAAGTATATCTAAAGTATTTTCAGTTATCCTCAAAACTGGAACTATTAATATCCTTGAGCAAGATAAATCGGTTTAAATTGTAAAGAAATTAACAGAACTATTCTTGATAAGATTTTTTTCCACATATCTCTTTCTCACTTATGAAAGGAAGACGTTTCCATTATACTTAAATCTTTTAAAGATACGATTTAAGATCAAAGTTTCTTTTAAGATTTGAAAGAGAAAAAATACAGTAATGTGTAGAATTCTAATCCTATGATAAATTAAATATGGAAAAGTAATTATTTTGGATTCTAGGGCATGCTTATCTTTTCTTTAAATTCTTGTTTGTTTCCTAGTGTTTTAAAATTTTGCAATATATTCACCCATATTCTGAAATAGATTATAATCCAAGAAATTTTTGTCGCAGGTCAGTAATGAACTCATTAAATAAAAGTGCTTATTGTTTTTTGTCTCTTTCAGTTATTTTGTGAGATAATTTAAACCACACTTCAGTTTAATAGTAAATAATAAGTTTATATATGTTTTAATTTCGGTCTTAGAAATCTTACTTAATATTTATATTTAGGTATATTTATAATAGAAAAACATTACATGCTAGTTTCTGTTCATAAATTTATGATATCATATTTCTCTCTTTTATGAAATGCAACTTCAAGAATGTTTATGTATTTACTTGAATCAAAATTCTTTTAGTCTGGAAATTAATTATTTATCTTTCGACTTATTATTATTATTAGATAACATTCACTTCGAAATTGGATACTTAATTTGATTAATTAACTACAATTTCTCCCATATCTGTCATAATTTCAATTGTTATTCATGAGGAAAGGTAATTCTAAGACTAACATAATTATAGTGACATTTAATAATTACTATCAATTAGTTATTTAGTACTTAAATTATTTTTCAAATTAATCAAAATTTTTTTTAAATAAGTCAATCACAAAAATGTATTTTTCATTAAAAGTACATATAAGTGATATTTTGAAAAAATGTCTTCATAAAACATAAATAATTAATAAAACTCTTCATCAGTGAATTAAAAAATTCGGTATTTCTTATTTATTTTGAGAGGATTTAATTTTTGCAATTGTTACTGCCTTATTGTAATAAAACCTTCACAATTTACAGTTTACTGCTCTTTGAGTTGGTAGCTTCATATCAGATGATAACACCTGCCTCCAGAATAATTTATGAAATCTCTTCCATTAAACTATTAATCGGTAAATTAAAGAACTCGTTATGCCTTTTTTTTTGTTTATTTAGGGATAAAGATTCCTTTTGTATAACTTTCGCTTCTTTTGTTTTTATTCTTTAATTTTCTTACTATTGGAAATGCTTTTATTTATTTTGGCTAATATGAAAAATATATAGTATTTTCCATATGTTTAATACAGGGTGTCCCAAAATGACTTCACAAACTCTTCATAGCTGGATTCCTCATTGGGAGTACATAAAAACTGCCCAAAGAAGTTTTCCTATACGATCCATAGTTTACGAGAAAAGTACGAAAAACAAAGTATAACGTCACTGCCGGTGCAAGAGAAAAACACTTTATTGGACATATCACCAACAGTATTTGTATATCTTTGTAGACGATAATGTTTAAAACGTTCGCAGCACATATCGCGTCATGCATGTGCGCGTGCGCCATGGAATGACGTTAAGCCGCCGTTGAATTAATTTAAAAGCTGCATCTTGTCTTCGTATGGTAGCCACGATTTCCATTCGTGACTGCTGCGACATGTACCTGATGTACGGCCGATGCAATGGAAATGCCTTACCAACTGTTAAGGAGTATTTATATACTGCTCTTACTTGCTTATACGTGCATATACTGCTGTTGATATGTTCAATAAAGGGTTTTCTCTTGCAACGGAAGTGACGTAATACTTTGTTTTTTGTATTTTTCTCTTAAACTATGGATCGCACAGGAACATCTTTGGGCAGTTTTTAGGTACTCCCAAAGAGGAATCTTGCTGTGCTGAGATTATGCGGTCGTTTTGGGACATCCTGTATTTTTGATTTGCATAGGGGTGGTCGTAAAGGATGCTCAAGCAGACTCTCAACATCCGAAACGACCCTGTATGTAGGTGTCTTTTAGTTTATAGATATTTCAAATAAAACAAGAATAGTCGAATCAAATTAACCTTGTGTGAACACTCCTTTTTGACAATACTTTTCAATGATCATAAACTGGAGTTGCCTTACCTCAGTCTGTGGTCTATTTCCCTAATTTCTCCTGAACAACCCATTTTTTACCCCACTTAAACTGTGTATTAACAGGATATGGTCTCTCTCTGTTTACTTAGATATATTTAACATAATACATGCCTCTAATTGTGCCTGTGGGAATCGAAGTGACTCTTCCCAGTTACAAGTACCATTGACCTTTGACAACAATCTTTACTTCCACCTTTCACCACCAGGGAGTGTACTAACTGTGTTTAATAAATTGAATTCAAATTGTTATCTTCATCAAAAAATAGCCAAATTGATCTTTTGGTTTTTGGGAAATTACTAATATACTTACATCGCTTACTAAATATTTAAAAGACCCCAACTCCATTTGTGAAGTCGGACTAATATCGGTAAGTATATTATTTTGACAAAAACATTTTACTTCCACACTTCATCACTAAGAGGTGAACTGACTTGGTGTAAGAAATTGGATTCAAATTATTATCTTCACCCAAAAGCTGCTAAATTGATCTTTTGGTTTTGGGAAATTACTAATATACTTCGCTTACTAAATATTTAAAAGACTTAAACTACATTTGTGGAGTCGGACTATTGCTGAAAATCCTCCCTCAACACCAACACTTATTTAATGTTGTAGATTGTACATGTATAAATTTCTGTCAAAATATCTTTTAGATGCGAAAATCTTTAAGCATTTAATTACATAAAATGCATGATATTGAGCAAGGAAGCAAGTAAACTAACGTGAAAGCTGGTGAATTCACAAAAGCATAGAAAATATAATTCCATACCATCTCTTGTTGGAACGATGATAATACAAAATAAAAGTAAGTAAATTAAGCATTTATAATTTTTCTAACATAGAAATCGTAATTAATAATATGCTACTTGCATAAATATGTGTGAGCACTCCTACGGAATAATTTTGACAATAATTTTGGTATTGCCTTACCTGAATTTGTGATCTATTTCCCTAAATTTTCCTCCACAATCCATTTTTTTATCCTATTTAAACAGTCTATTAAAAGGATATGGTCTCTCCATGTCTACTTAGAGATATTTAACATAATACATGCTTCTAATTGTGCCTGTGGGAATCGAAGTGACTCATCCCAGTTACATGTACCATTGACATTTCACAAATGGCGTATTTTATACATGTAAAAATTTCTGTCAAAACATCTTTTAGATGAGAAAAGCTTTACGAATTTAATTACATAAAATGCATAATATTGAGCAAGGAAACAAGTAAACTAGTGGAAAAGCTGATGAATTTACAAAACCATAAAAAATATAATTCCATACGATCTCTTGTTGGAACGATTATAATACAACATAAAAGTAAGTAAATTAAGCATTTATAATTTTTCTAACATAGAAATGTTAATTTATAATATGCTTCTTGCATAAATATGTCTGAGCACTCCTACGCAATAATTTTGACAATAATTTTGGTATTGCCTTACCTGAATTTGCGATCTATTTCCCTATATTTTCCTCCACAACCCTTTTTTTATCCCATTTAAACTGTCTATTAACAGGATATGTTCTCCCTATGTTTACTTAGATATATTTAACATATTACATATCTTTCATTGTGCCTGTTAAAATCGAGGTGACTCTTCCCAGTTTTAACATGATTTCAACCACTTTTGACAAAAACATTTTACTTCCACACTTCACCACTAGGAGGTGAACTGACTTGGTGTAAGAAATTGGATTCAAATTATTATCTTCACCCAAAAGCTGCTAAATTGATCTTTTGGTTTTAGGGAAATTACTAATATACTTACATCACTTACTAAATATTTTAACCCTCTAAGACAAACTCCATTTGTGGAGTCGGACTATTGCTGAGAACTCTCCCTACCTTAACACTTATTTAATGGTGTATATTGTACATGTATAAATTTCTGTCAAAACATCTTTTAGATGCGAAAATCTTTAAGCATTTAATTACATAAAATGCATAATATTGAGCAGGAAATAAGTAAACTAGTGTGAAAGCTGGTGAATTTACAAATGCATAAAAAATATAATTCCATACCGTCTCTTGTTGGAACGGATATAATACAACTTATAAGTAAATTAAGAATTTATAATTTTTCTGGCATAGAAATCTTAATTTATAATATGCTACTTTCATAAATATGTGTGAGCACTCCTATGCAATAATTTTGGTATTGCCTAACATCAGTTTGTGGTCTATATCCCTAAATTCTCCTCCACAACCCCTTTTTACCCCATTTAAACTATGTATTAACAAGATATGGTCTCTTCCTGTTTACTTAGATATATTTAACACAATACATACCTTTAGTTGTGTCTGTGGCAATCGAGGTGACACTTCCAGTTTTGACATAATTTCTCCCACTTTTGACAAAAATCTTTTATTTCCACCCTTCACCACTAGGAGTTGAACTGACTTGGTTTAAGAAATTCATTTCAATTTGTTATCTTCACCAGAAAGCAGCCAAATTAATCTTTTGGTTTTTGAGAAATTACTAAAATACTTACATCACTTACTAAATATTTTAACCCTCTAAGACTTAAAATCTATTTGTGGAGTCGAACTATTGTTAAGAACCCCGACCCCCGACCGCAACTCTTAGCCGATGATGTGTATTCTTTAGTGTATAAATTTCTGTCAAAACATCTTTTACACGCGAAAAGCTTTAAGCACTTAATTACATAAAATGCTTAATATTGAGCAAGGAAGCAAGTAAACTAACGTGAAAGCTGATGAATTTACAAAAGCATAAAAAATAGAATTCCATACCATTTCTTGTTGGAACGGTTATAATACAACATATAAGTCAGTAAATTAGATATTTATAATTTTTCTAACGTAGAAATCTTTATTTATAATATGATACTTGCATAAACATTTGGATATAAAAACGAAATATTAGTAAAATAAATTTAATATATTTTTCTAAACTCCTTGTATAAAATATTCAAAGATTCAGAAAACTTTGATTCGTTTTTGCAACGCTTGTAAATCTAGTATATATTGAAAGCAAAAATGTTTAATTCAATGCAGTACATAATGAAAAATGGTATTAGGAATTCAAATTATTACCATGTCTTTTTTCTTATCTTAAAATTCTCAGATTGGAGATATTATTCAATTTAAAATATAACTCAGTAAGTTAAAGTTTTAAATATTTTTAAAATAATCCTTCCTCAGCAATTGTTTTGATAATGCAAATGTTTTATATTCCTTAAAAATGCGTCAGTTAATAATCTTACAGCTCTTAGAAGACAAAATGTTTTTTATTCGGCACATTTTATTTTACGTGTTTTAAACTTGTTAATAGAAAAAATAGCAGAGGAATTCACCATTTTTTGATATTAATGTTAGCATCCATATTTAAACTATGATGAGAAACTGAATATATCAGTTTTTTTAGTCGTGCAATGAAGTGCAAATAATGTTTATGCTTTAATTTGTTAAATATTAAATTACGAAATTAGAAAAAAAAATTTTCATTTAAAATAAAATGCATTAAATAGGAATTTTTTAGATGCATTTTCAATTTGGAAAATTTCTGTTACCGTGCAGAGTTGCGATATAATTATTGTTTATAATAACAGATGTTCTACATTTTTAACCGTGGATAGACAGTAATTCATCAAACATGAGTACTGTATTTTGTAATCAAAGTTATGTACCTTTTGAGAATAGTGATAATTTATTACACGAATCAATATATGATGCAATAATATCTCACGTAATATTGCCTTGACTATAAAGACGCTTCGATTACATCTAGTGTTCTCAAGAGGTAATGTGAATAATATATTAATGCCATTAGCATATAAGATAAGAGTATGCAATTACGTGCTTACTAAAACTTGTGAATGGGATAGTTCAAATAGAATTATGGAAAAATAGATCAATTTTCGAATAGAAAAAAAAACTGTTACATCATAAAACAAATTTCACTAAATGTTTCAAAGTTTACATCTTCGCAATATCACTGAAGTGTTTACAAGTTTAGGTAAATAATAACATAGTATATCTTTAAACATATAGACATTTTTAAAATTTTATTTTTGTTATTGATAAAATATAGTATGAAGAAACAAGCAAACTGTAAGACATTAAATATGTATTTGGTTTTGCAATACGGTACTTTTAATTCCAAATTCAACATTCGTTCTTCTTATCCTAATTTTATTTGGTTTTGCAATACGGTACTTTTAATTCCAAATTCAACATTCGTTCTTCTTATCCTAATTTTATCCAATAAGAAAATCAAAACTGTGAAATGGACACGTGAAAGGTTTAGAATATAGTCGAAACACTTACTTAAAGAACTGGAAACGTTTTAGAAGAAAATAATTCCGAGAGTTGCAAAGGAAAATATGATTGTTCCGTTAGTCACAAATTTTAGATTTTCATTCTGGAAGACCGTCGTCAGGGTGACTCAGATGTGAATTTTAACATTAAAATTAATTTTTTAACATAGAAGGCTATGCGAATATTAAAAATTACTTAAAAACTCTTTATCTTTTTTAAAGTTATATAAAGTAAAAATTAGATCTTTAGAATATAATTGACTATATGTTTTCAGAAATAAAAAAAATTCTTATTAGAGTTCGAATAAAATAGCTATATGTTGATATTAAAAATTCATTATATTAAATTCTTCCTACTGTTGTACCTGTAATTATGGTCACAAAATGTTTATAGTGCTAATTTAAATTTTCAGATAAGCGTTAAAATTGAGATCCCAAATGAATTTGTATTCTCAATAGACATCGCGATGCCTGTGCAAATATTTTATACAGCTGCAATTTTATTGTAGCTGCAATATATGCTAAAATCCGTTTACCCATAGATTCAAACTAATAATTCTTGAAATGATTGATTTAGATTTGTCTTTTCAATGTGTTATGCATGTTTTAGTATTCGATGATTATATTTAAAATTATCACTGTGTACCTAATCTATTATTAAAGCCAAATATAAAAGAAAAGTATTTACGAAATATATAAGTTCAATGATAAGATATATGAAAATAATGCAGACGATATTTAAATAATTTAAAATAAGAAATGATTAAATGAGATGGTTAAAGGAATGACGTCATAATGCTAGAAAAAATTGTTATTTTTACCTATTTCTTATAAATTGATAAATTTAATCGCCTGCTCTTAACAATTGAAAATAGGGCTTGAAATAATGCCATTAAATGCTCGAAAAAAGAAGATGGGTGGATTTCGAATGTTTAAAGACGACAGTATTTTTCTCTATGATATGAAGCCTGTTTATACCAATTTATTTTAGAATTGGATCGATAGTATAGGAGAAGATAAACTTTACTCGCTTTGTAATTTACTAACCCTAACTAATCAAGAACCCAATATGGATGCTTCTACGCATTCCAGGTCCAACCTCTTCATAAATTCGAGGACATACGAGCAGATAACTTAGGTTATTATTATATA
>CM063505.1:33808170-33820670 GCA_032207245.1 Pardosa pseudoannulata | reverse complement strand
TTAAATATGATGTACACTAAAGGTATTGTTAAGAATATTGTTTAAAATTATATTATAGTCTCTCGATTTAATCAGAATTTTATTTCTAATAGATTTTAATATCTTTATATGTTTTTTGCAACTACATAAACTGTTCTCATTATAAGATTATGGTTAAAAATTAAACAAAAAATAAATAAACACTGAATTCAACATCCCTTTCTCTAAATATGCACAATCAATCTATTAAACGGCTGAAAAATAGAAGAATAAAGCAAAATAAGGACTTAATCATAAGTAAATCATTTGTGAGCTTTAAAAAGTACAGTACTTTACGAAGTGGAAATCGATAAGCACGTTAGTTTCTATATAAAATCCAAAGATAAGAGCAATTGTTAAAAGAAATGTACGCTAAAGGTATTTATTAGGAATATTGTTTAAAAGTATATTATAGTCTCTCAATTCAATCAGAATTTTTTTATAATAGATTTTAATATGTTATATATTTCACGAAACAACATTAACTGTTCTCATTATCAGATTATTGTTAAAAATTAAAAAAAAATAAATAAACACTGAGATTCAACATCCCTTCTACCCGTTTTTTAAATATACAAAATCAATGCATTAAGCTGATGAAAAATAGAAGAATAAAGAAAATTAAGGATTTATTCATAAGTAAATCATTTGTGAGCTTTGAAATATACAGTATTTTAAGTAAGTGTAATAGATAACTACTTTAGTTCCTATATAAATTCCAAAGACCAAAACAATTGTTAAATAAAATGTATGCTAAAGGTATTTTTAGGAATATTGTTTAAAAGTATATTATAGTCTCTCAATTTAATCAGAATTTTTTTATAATAGATTTTAATATCTTATATATTTCACGCAACATCATTAACTGTTCTCATTATCAGATTATTGTTAAAAATAAAAAATAAATAAACACTGAGATTCAACATCCCTTCTACCCGTTTTCTAAATATACAAAATCAATGCATTAAACTGATGAAAAATAGAAGAATAAAGCAAAATAAGGATTTATTCATAAGTAAATCATTTGTGAGCTTTGAAAAGTACAGTACTTTACTAAGTGGAAATCGATAACCCCTTTAGTTTCTATATAAGTTCCAAAGATAAAAGCAATTGTTAAATAAAATTTACACTAAAGGTATTTTTTAGAAATATTGTTTAAAGTATATTATAGTCTCTCATTTAAATCAGAAATTTTTTTCTAATAGATTTTAATATCTTATATATTTCACGCAATTAATTGTTCTCATTATTAGATTATTCTTATAAACTAAAAAAAAAAATAAATAAACACTGAGATTCAACATCCCTTCTACCCTTTCTCTAAATATGCACAATCAATGGATTAAACTGATGAAAAATAGAAGAATAAAGCAAAATAAGGATTTATTCATAAGTAAATCATTTGTGAGCTTTGAAAAGTACAGTATTTTAAGTAAGTGGAAATCGATAACCACTTTAGTTTCTATATAAATTCCAAATATAAAAGCAATTGTTAAATATAATGTACACTAAAGGTATTTTTTGGGAATATTGTTTAAAAATATATTATAGTCTCTCAATTTATTCAGAATATTTTTTCTAATGGATTTTAATATCTTATATGTATCACGCAAAAACACTAACTGTTCTCATTATCAGATTATTGTTAAAAATTAAAAAAATAAATAAATAAACATATTCAACATCCCATCTACCCTTTCTCTAAATATGCACATTCAATGGATTAAACTGATGAAAAATAGAATAATAAAGCAAGATAAGGATTTATTCATAAGTAAATCATTTGTGAGCTTTGAAAAGTACAATACTTTACTAAGTGGAAATCGATAATAACTTTAATTTCTATACAAATTCCAAAGATAAAAGCAATTTTTAAATAAATTGTACGCTAAAGGTATTTTTTTAAGAATGTTGTTTAAAAGTGTATTATAGTCTCTCGATTTAATCATAATTTTTTTCTAATAGATTTTAATATATTATATGTTTCACGCAACAACATTAACTGTTCTCATTATGAGATTATTGTTAAAAATTAAAAAAATAAAGGAACACTGAGATTCAACATCCCTTCTACCCTTTCTCTAAATATGCACAATCAATGGATTAAACTGGTGAAAAATAGAAGAATTAAGCAAAATAAGGATTTATTTATAAGTAAATCATTTGTGAGCTTTGAAAAGTACAGTATTTTAAATAAGTGGAAATCGATAACCACTCTAGTTTCTATATAAATTCCAAAGTTGAATTCAGTTGTTAAATATGATGTACGACAAAGGTATTTATTAGGAATATTGTTTAAAATTATATTATAGTCTCTCAATTCAATCAGAATTTTTTTTTCTAATAGATTTTAATATCTTATATATTTCACGCAATTAATTGTTCTCATTATTAGATTATTGTTATAAACTAAAAAAATAAATAAACACTGAGATTCAACATCCCTTCTACCCTTTCTCTAAATATGCACAATCAATGGATTAAACTGATGAAAAATAGAAGAATAAAGCAAAATAAGGATTTATTCATAAGTAAATCATTTGTGAGCATTGAAAAGTACAGTACTTTACTACGTGGAAATCGATAACCACTTTAGTTTCTATATAAATTCCAAATATAAAAGCAATTGTTAAATATAATGTACACTAAAGGTATTTTTTAGGACTATTGTTTAAAAGTATATTATAGTCTCTCAATTCAATCAGAATTTTTTCTAATAGATTTTAATATTTTATATATTTCAAGCAACAGCATTAACAGTTCTCATTATCAGATTATTGTTAAAAATATAAATAAACACTGAGATTCAACATCCCTTCTACCTTTTTCTCTATATATGCACAATCAATGAATTAAACTGATGAAAAATAGAAGAATAAAGCAAAATAAGTATTTATTCATAAGTAAATCATTTGTGAGCTTTGAAATGTCCAGTATATTAAGTGGAAATCGATAACCACTCTAGTTTCTATATAAATTCCAAAGTTGAATTCAATTGTTAAATATGATGTACGACAAAGGTATTTATTAGGAATATTGTTTAAAAGTATATTATATTCTCTTAATTTAATCAGAAATTTTTTCTAATAGATTTTAATATCATATATGTTTCACTTAACAACATTAACTGTTTTCATTATAAGAGTATTGTTAAAAATTAAAAAATAAATAAATAAACACTGAGAGTCAATATCCCTTCTACCCTTTCTCTAAATATTAAACAGGTGAAAAATAGAAGAATAACACTAAATAAGGATTTAATCATAAGTAAATCATTTGTGAGCTTTGAAAAGTACAGTATTTCAAGTAAGTGGAAATCGATAACTACTCTAGTTTCTATATAAATTCCAAAGTTGAATTCAATTGTTAAATATGATGTACGACAAAAGTATTTATTAGGAATATTGTTTAAAAGTATATTATAGTCTCTCAATTTAATCAGAAATTTTTTCTAATAGATTTTAATATCATATATGTTTCACCTAACAACATTAGCTGTTCTCATTGTGAGAATATTGTTAAAATTAAAAAAAAAAAACACTGAGAGTCAATATCCCTTCTACCTTTTCTCTAAATATTAAACTGATAAAAAATAGAAGAATAAAACAAAATAAGGTTTATAATAAGTAAAACACTTGTCATCTTTGAAAGTACAGGTTTAAGAGAGAGGGAGAGAAAGAAAGAGAGTCTAAAAATTCCACGATCAGAGAAATTGCCTGACATAAACTAGTAGTTTAAATTTTGACTGTGTTTTGTAAGCTTGATATATTTACTAGCGGTGTTAAGCATTTTCCCCTTCTGCCGCAGATCTAAGGTGCATAAATTCTCCTGTGTTTCGGAGTCGGAATCAAACATCTGCCGCCATACGTGATCAGCGTATTTTGAAAAACTTCAATTACAGCTTTAGAGGGATTACCCCGTCCGGGTTTTTAAACGAACAACTTTAAAAGTGCAGCGTACGGAATTCTTTATAAGCTGCCGGACCTGAGTAATGAATTTCCGTATTGCTAACTAGCCTGTAAAGTGTTTAACTTTCTGGAAGGGAATGATGAAAATTCTCTATTTTGGAATATACGTAAAACAATAGATTAGTAGCATTAATATGTGAAAACTAATTAGTTTAGGTTGTTAGTGATGGTTAGTTGTGGTAACTATATGGTCTTTTTATAGATTATCTTGCATTTCCTTCTATTTAGCAGTGGAAAATATGTGGTATTTTATACTTTTAATACAGGTGTGTGTAATTTTTTTTTATAATTTTTTATTAACGCTTTTTAAATTTTTATGCTTGTAAAAATGATTTTCAAATAAGACCGAGGTAAAACATTAACAAATACCTTTTATTTATTTATTTCCTGTATTAGATTTAACACAAAATGTTATTTAGTCTCTCTTCTAACAGTGATTTTGTATATTTAAACACGAACATGCAAGTACAGATTTGATTGCAATACAAAAATAAAAAAAAAACTATATACGAAAAACAAAAAGGAAATTATTATATGTATAAAGATACAAAAAGAAAATTGTTGCCACAGTTTTAAGCCCAAGATTTTCTATCGTGTTTCTTATGAAATAGGAACAGAAAAAAAAATGTTAGTTACAATAAATATTTACACGGTTAACTAATTTATATTTAATAAAAGAAAAAAATTTTCATGGAAGCTGTTGCATCAAGCATTTAAATTTTGGTAATGTAAAGAATAAGTCTAAGGTACAACAGGTAAACTCTACGAACAATCGCTATTCAAATTCATATAAATATAAAAGAAATTTCATAAATAGTAAAACTAATAAACTTCTAAATAGCATCGGATTAACCGCTGATAATGATTAGGAGTTGAATCCTGAATGAGTTAACCCAACGTTTCGTTTTTACCAATGCAGCTGTCAATACACAGATATGCCACACACGGCTTCAAAGCTGTTACTAATTTAGAACCATCCGGGAGGCACTTGTAGTTTTAAGAATGCTACGGACGCGAGTAATATTGTCCCCCCCCAAAAAAAAACCAAGAAAACATTTCAGTTTGAATTGCCATCTTCGTCTTCTGAGGTATCGTTTTGCACTCGGAGGACATTGCAGCCTTGAACCAATTTTACGTGCCACTGATGCCATTGGTGAACATGGCAGATCTGAACATAAAATATATTTAACATAAAATAATATCCGCTCTATCTCCCCAAAAGCAGCTGTCTCGTAACTGGAGTATTTGTGGGTTCGGGACTCAAGCCGGTCAAATATCCGTTTTCCTTACTTATCCGTGGTCAAACTGTCCTCTTTTTATACCTTTGAATATGGCTAGTCAATCCTGGGGAGTCTTCCGCTTGGTCCCTGCTACTACATTACGAGGACCCACTTGAAACAAAATGTAATGTCACTCCTAGGTGCTTGTCAAACGGAAGACGCATTTCTTTACCTTACTTTCGCTGGCCTCTTTCCCATTTGCTTTCTCGGCTAAGTGGCATTGGTAAAAAAAATATAATAATAATATAAAAAATAATATAAAATTCGGATTAAATATTTAAAAAACAACAAATAATTTAAAAATGACTGAATTATGAATAACGTTTCAAGGTTAAAAGTTTCTTTTTAATTTCATTGATTATACATTACAAAATTAATTAATTAATTATACATTAGTACTGTTGTAATGTACATACAACCTATACACCAGTGTTCGTTACAAGGGGGAAACAAAGAATGAATATAATACTTTATATAGATTTAGACATTTCTTCTATACATTTATTTACAAATAGATCCTTGGTTATCATAATGATCAATCATTTATATCTTCTATTTACACTATAATTATCCCACATCTCTTTATAAGGAATTATTATTATTAACAGAGGCCTAAGTCAAATGACTGTAAATATTATTTTATAAATTACCTCCATTAAAGTCATAGGGGAGCAGGCAGGGGCTTTCCTGTACGGGCGTACGGGACGAGTTCGTGATGGTGAGCGGGGCGGTGTAGGTCCGGGCGCACGGGACGAGCTGGTGCTAGTGGATCCTTGTCCCACTTCTCTCGACTGCCCACTTCTTTCAACTGTTCGCTCTCACTACGTTTCCAAACTCCTCACCTCGGTCCCAACGCCCCTTTTTTCTTCTTATTCAATCCCTTGTCTTCGGGAAATTTTCCCACATCAAATGCCCTTCGGGAGTGCGGGTGGGCTCATTAAAGTAGCCCCTTTTTGTTCAAGCTGACATTACGTTTTAGCCTCTGCTCCCATAACTCACGCTTACAGCTCTATGCGAGCTTGACCGTTATGCTGCCATTCCGTGATCTATCTTCTCTGCAGGGGTCCCTAAACTTGACGTAAATAATTGGGGTCCCAAATTCCTCACGGAAAATCCTCCCACGGCTATGCATGCACATGCAAATCACCGTGAGAAAGTACCTCGGTACAAGTACATAAATTTAAAACTACAATAATTTTCTAAAAAACTTTGCAACTTCTACTGCCCCTTAAGAGCAATATTCAGTTTCAATTGTCTTTAATCATTATGGCATTACGAAGCATTCATCCTTTGCACTAGTATGTCGAGTGTGACTCAATTTCAGGTTTCATCTCACTTCTTTTGTCGAGTCATTCACATTTTCTCCAGTCCAAATCAAAAGATATTACGCACACATTATCGACGCAAGATCCTCACATTGGAACTTCTTCAGTTTATTTTTAACTTAATTTGTTCCTGCCTTTCATTTCTTTAGTTTGTCCTAATTTTTATGGATTTTTAGTTTTTAATTATATATAAAATAAAAACCTTAAAAGCGTTTACAGCTACTGATAACAAAATTGAAATAAAATCCGGAGTGAAAAAGGTAAAACAAAGGGTTTTCTATGAATAAACAAGGTAATGATGGAATTTAATCAAGATATCAACAAGAAAAGAAACATTCTTGAATTTCATCAAACTTCATAAAGCACATAGTTCTTCAGTAAATTTAGCTGCACAAATTACTGATCAATCAAAATTAATTATCAATAATTCTACTGCAAATAGAGTAAGATTGATACATAGAGATATATCTTCATATTGCTGCTTTTCTAAGCTAATGTTAAAATAATTAATTAATTTTAAAGAATTGTTCAAATTGAAAAGTTATGATATAGAATTCCAATTTTGATTAATATGTAAACTATACAAAATATAAACTACTCGATAACAAAAACAAAATAATTTGACATGTTCATAAAAAACAATAAAGGCAGGAATTTATGCTGATAATCTCCTATATTTTATAAAAAGACAACAATTTGTCGAGATTTAAAACTATAAGTGTCTTAACGTATTTATTAACATTGTGGTGATTACGCAATTTTGGTTACGATTGACGTCGTACGTCGCATATCAATGTCTTTTATATTTTTATTCTTTATAAAGTATTTTATGTAATGTATCCTGACATTTTGTAAATTGATATTTATTCAAGTTTGTACAGTTTGATTATTGTAGTATTTGTGGCAGCACGCCATTGTAAATATGCAAATTATCTTGTATGCTGCCTGACTACATAAGAGTCAGCGTGCCAGTAGCCCGAGAGCTCGGTTGTATCGAGAGTGATGATGTTTATTTATTTATTGTTTCTTAAATAAAATGCGTACGGCTGAAGTGAGTAGTGTGATTTTGACTGCAACATACAAATCCCTTCTGATAATGGAAATATATATGTGGTAGTCCCTGCAGTTACTACATTCATCATCGTCGAGTTAGTGCTGGGGTACGCCATAACATTTTTATGTGTCATTAGTATTGGCAAAAAGTTCTGAGTAAAACAGATTTTGAACATAATTATTTATAAGAAACAGCTCCTTTCAAATGTTATTTTTAAAATTTAATTAATTATTAAAATATTTCTAATAATACTGAGATGATCCCAAAGTACAAGGTTATAAAAATGAATATCAAAACAATTTATTAAATACGATTCGTTTTAAAGTACATTTTTTTCTTAGCTCCTAAAATATTTAATACTTTCTAAAAAGAATCTAATAAATAGGTATATATTTTTTTAATTTAATACTGAGGACAAAAATATATTTTATTCGAATATTTATGGCTATTGTGTAGGTATAATTTGTAATAACATTTCCTACACAGTGAAACAAATGTCTGAAATTTTAAAATTAAAACTTTGCCTATAAAAGAAGAAGGAAATATGCCATATTTGTTGAAGCCATAAAAATATATCATCAATTCTTAAAAGCATTACAAATTTCTTCTATAAGTCTTCTAAAAATTCTTAAAATAACTCCATGTTATTCTATATTTATTTACTACACACATATTCCAACTAAATATTAATATTTTATATACATATGTATAAGACAATATTATTTTTATATAGAACTAAAATTATAGATTTGTGCTTCTCTTCTAAAAATATACATTCTTTAATACTTTGAATACAAATAAAAAAAAACTATTATAATCTTATTATTTTTAGACACGTGTGTTATTGGCTTTTAATAAATAAAAAAAAAGTTTTTTTATTTCTAGTTCATAATTGAATATAAATATATTTTAACGCTGCTCAAGAAAAAAAAATGGAAAATGTCTGTTCTTGAAGAAAGTTATAGCACTTTTTAAAAAATGTTTATGAAAATAGGTATAACTCTTATTTTAAATAAGTATCTTTAAAATTATTTGAGACTAGTAAGAATATTTTCTTTCTAAATATAGATTTTCATATTTATATTTTCAATCATTTATTAATACCGGTTCGCATCAGTTTAGCTATAATAATAAGAAATAAAATGTACTGCTTATATCATTATAAAACTATACTGTAGTATTTTTTTATATTATTATTCACTGACAAAGTATTTTATAAAAGGAAATTTGCATTATACACGTACTTAATATAACACATAAATACGTCTTGTCCAGTATAAGATAAGATATATTATCATTCACTGACGAAGTATTTTATAAAAAGAATTTGCATTATACACGTACTTAATATACCACATAAATACGTCTTGTATAGTATAAGATAACATATATTATCATTCACTGACGAAGTATTTTATAAAAAGAAATTAACATTATACACGTACTTAATATAACACATAAATACGTCTTGTCAAGTATAAGATAAGATATATTATCACTTTTACTGACAAAGTATTTTATAAAAAGAAATTAACATTATACACGTACTTAATATAACACATAAATACGTCTTGTCCAGTATAAGATAAGGTATATTATCATTCACTGACGAAGTATTTTATAGAAAGGATTTGCATTATACACGTACTTAATATAACACATAAATACGTCTTGTCCAGTATAAAATAAGATATATTATCATTCACTGACGAAGTATTTTATAAAAAGAATTTGTATTATACACGTACTAAATATAACACATAAATACGTTTTGTCCAGTATAAGATAACATATATTATCATTCACTGACGAAGTATTTTATAAAAAGAAATTTGCATTATACACGTACTTAATATAATGCATAAATACGTCTTGTTCAGTATAAGATAAGATATATTATCATTCACTGACAAAGTATTTAATAAAAAGGATTTGCATTATACACGTACTTAATATAACACATTAAATACGTCTTGTCCAGTACAAGATAAGCTATATTATCATTCACTGACAAAGTATTTTATAAAAAGAAATTAACATTATACTAGTACTTAATATAACACATAAATACGTCTTGTCCAGTATAAGATATATTATCACTTTTACTGACAAAGTATTTTATAAAAAGAAATTAACATTATACACCGCACTTAATAATATAACACATAAATACGTCTTGTCCAGCTGATAAGATAAAAGTTTTAAATACATTCAAAGTTCAGCAAAATTAGATATATGAAACAAATAAAAGAAAGACTAATAACATTTTATAGTGTGTTAAAATTATCTCACAATTGCGAATAAGATATTAGTAATACTAAATTAGGTTGTTCTTTAGATTCTGGCGTTTAAACAGTATTTCTGTAAATAATTTTAAAAAAGAGCAATAAAGCAATAAAGACTAAAAACCGATATTCTTTCTCATTTTGAAGCATTTTATAAAGTAAGACATCAGCATCATTTTTTTTCCCGAAAATTTATGAAATTATGTTTCTTAATGTTTCTCGAGATAAATTGCATTTTAAAACATGAATCTTGCTTTTTTAGAGATCGTGGAGTTTTTAATTCATTTAACCATTTAATGTTGAAATTCCGTGCGTGATGCAGGCGTTCGTTAAGGGAAGGAAAATTGCCACACCTGTCTTCAGGTTTTAGTATTGTCGTTTTGTTTTAGTTCAGGAGAGAGCTTAATATTTTTTTCAAGTGACTAATTATTTGTTTTTACATAAACTTAACTCTCTGAAGTATGAAATGTTGCCTCGACATACGTATTACATAATTATGTATTTATGAATAGATACCATACACACACAAACACACACACACACACACACACACACACACACACACACACACATATATATATATATATATATATATATATATATATATATATATATATATATAATATATATATGTATATGTATATGTATATGTATATGTATATATATATATATATATATATATATATATATATATATACATATATATATATATATATATGACTTGTATATTTGAAAAATCAATAAAAACGAAACGGGCAATGAAATTTTGGTTTGGAGTCTACTTTTTTGCAACACCAGATCTACTGAAGCTGGGACCTACAGCTTAAACCCGATTCCTATCGGCTACAAATATCCATGTCACAGTGGGATTCGAAACCATGAATTCTAGTACCGAAGGCCAGCACCCTAACAAATAGGCCATTCGTGCAATGAAAGAAATTCACCGTTTGTTGCGATATCCCTGTGACAACAGTAAATTTTCAGGCAGACACACTTTCGAAAATAGTTACAATTTTCAACAACAGATGGCGATTTGAAAGAAAACGCAGTTTGTAAATTCGCCATTTTTTAAGTCGTCTTTCTGGTGTAAGCGTGTACTGTTCACACATGGCAAGTTTCCTGTGAGAAATTTATTTATAACTTAGAACAGAGCATTTTTCGGGTGTTGGAATTCCACCGCCTAGAAAACAGTATTGTTGCAACAAGACGAAGTTTAATGTAACCGAAGTACCGAAAAGATTTACAATAATGTAGCGCCATCTGTTGTGAAACATTATAACTAATTTTGGAAGTTTGTCTGCCTGAAAATTTACTATTGTCTCGAGCATTTTGCAGTAAACAGTGTATTTCTACCATTGTCAGTTTATTTTTATTGATTTTACAAAATTACCGGTCATTTTTGTAACGCTATATTATATATATATATGTGTGTATGTATATATATATATATATATATATATATATATATATATATATATATATATATATATATATATATATATATATATATATGTGGTGAGATACATGAAATCCATACAACAGGCAAACAGTTTTACAACATCGTGTACCCAGACAATGTGATCCTGCACACATACACTTTTCAAGTAGGGATTTCTCAGGTAAAAAGACTACGAATAATCCCTAAGCACAATTGATTACATAATAAAAATGCCCATGTTTAAAGAGAACGCGCTAACTATTGGCTGAAGTAGTACAGACAGAGGCTGAATTAAGTCTATATCGTGTACGGAGGGAAAAATCAGAATTACCGCGCAAACCCCAACTTACTTTATGAACAAAAGTTATTAAATTAATATTAAAATATGTAAATAAGGGATTTTAATATTACACACACACACACATATATATAAATAATATATGTGTGTGTATGTGTGTGTAAGTACATAAGTATATGTAAGTATATAATGTATGTTTGCATATTTATTGTTTATATAAATACAAGAAAAAACAACTGCAGGCTATTAATTATGAAATGATGTTGTTAAAACTTACACTTTTGATAAACCAATCATATCTTTACACTTTTTCAAGTACAATCAGTTAACCAGTTATTTAAATGCTTGTTGATTGTTTTCATATTTACTAGTATTTTTATGCATCGTTTTAAGACTTATTATTTGTTGCAGACATGCAACGAAAATTTCTCCTATGATGTATTATTTTACAACTAATAGCCTCTGTGCTTGGCTGAGATGTCATCACGTATTGATTGTTTATATTTTCACCACTAGGGAAATAATTATCTGATTTTAATAAGTAATGATTTCTGTTAGAAAGAGCATTTCAAATTCCTTTTATTGTTACTCCATTGAGATATATGATGAAGCAGTATTGTAAAACTGAAAAACGTAAGACTTCTCAAAGAAATTGCCTTAATATCGCAACAGTTCCGAAATTATTTGTAGATAACTATTTTATTATGATTCATAGACTGTTTAGAAGAATAATACAGGCATCTACATATTTAGGTCAGGATAAACAAATTTAACCGACAGAAGATATTTTGAATCTCATAGAAACCCCCCAGAATAGATACATTTTTCTCAAAA
>CM063505.1:33790670-33803170 GCA_032207245.1 Pardosa pseudoannulata | reverse complement strand
CTTGATATAATTTTTCAGTCCTCTAAAATAAAATCTTTAAGGATCTTTAAGAATCTTTAAGAGTTATTTTATGTATAATAAAATCAAATTTAAAATTTTGCTGCATTTTACCTATGACAAATCAAGAAATTAATGAAGGCAACGTAAAGTAATCACATATGAAAATCTTTGTTATTTTATTAAATTAAACTGTGTTCATATTCTGAATTTAAAAGATTGATAATATAAAATATTTCTAGTAGGAAAATTCAAAGACCATAGAGATAAAATTCTCAGCTGTTTATCTAAAATTAAATTAAAATAGAATAACTCAGTCGAAGTCTGATTGAATTCGAGAAAGACAAGATATATATATTTAGTCTGTTTTTTAAATATGAATAATAGATTTTTATCACATTTCTATATACATTACTTATATAAATTACCATTCCTTTTAAAAAAGTTTTTAAAATAAATTAATCATTTAATTTATTTTACGTCTATAAATCTACATTTATTAGGTAATATAAGTTATTTATAATTGCAATTATTCTATATATTTTACATTATTTTTTACATAATTTTTTACTTTCATAATTATGTAACGGTCGGATTATTAAATATTTTTTGCTTAAGGTAAGTATCACTAGAACACTTTAGTAGCTACAATCAAATGGTAATAGAGTATAATATTTCCTTCACATATTTTCTTCTCATGGTACGTTATTGAGGATACATAAATATAGCAGTAATTTTTCTTTTTACATCAAACTGCCAGACAATCTTAACTTATCTCATTAATGATAATCCCTCTGCACCCCAAATAAAGGCTATATTTGTTATTTTAAAACTCTAGGCTAGTTGTAAATTAGATCGTAAATTTTTATTGGTTTTTAACTCGCGATTTAATTACTCCAAGGAAAATGCTAGCGATGGCTATCCAAAATTATCACTCACATTTAAAAAAGTTTTAGTGAGAAACTGTTTATTATATAATCCAATTTGAATAAAATCTTTCCTTTTATAATTAAGTCCATCAATTCTCATTAAAAATGATTGGGTAAATGTCTAACTCTTTTTAGATTTGAACGGGAGAAAAAAAAATCTAATTAGAAGAGTATTTTTTTTTTTGGTAAAACTTATTCAGTTTAGCTTTTTTTATTCCCTTATCAATAATAAATAGAATCCGTTTACTAATCTCGTAACAGTAATCAGTGGCTTTTAAAATTAAATCAACATTTTTGCACTTTAAATTAAATACCATGTAGATAGTTGTAGCGTATATTTACTTTTAATGATAATTATACATAAAATGATAGATTAATTCGTATTTATAAAAAAATTATGCAGCAAAATATTCATAAAAAGTGATTTGAATACATTAATAAAACTTATACTTAATTTATAAAAAAATAATCAACAAATTAAATATCTCAGTTATTTATCTCCAAGTTTTTCATAAATATAATTAAATTAACATCGGTTAATTTATGTGTACCCGAAGTCAAATTGAATTTAGGAATATTTATTCCGTTTTTAAAATTCAAAGGATAAATCATTTTTTGAGATAAAAAAAAGCTAATTTAGTAAAGCGACAACTTTTTTAACTTTGTACTGTTTTTATTTATAAAATGAACTTATTATTAAAAATAACGTAAGTTAATTTCGTTCATAGTTATTAAAAATTCAAAGGAAACCATAGTATTTTTAGCGCAGGGATTTAATTTCATTCCTTTAATATCAATATCTTTAAAACTAACAATAAACTTCCAATAACCAATGAATAAGACCTTAGGAAAGCTTTGCGGACTTCATCATTGTACATTTAGAAAGTCATTTTCATTGCGCACGGTCAAAACTGTGATTAAAGTTACTTTCCACTTTTAAATTTTTAAAAATTAGATTTCTTATGATCTTTGTATTTTTGCTTCAACAAAGCGTTTGCATTTAGCTGAAGTTGTGATATTAAAATTAGAATCTGGTAGAACTAGAAAAATAGCCAGGATCATTACTGAAAATTAATATGGAAGAATAAGGGTTGTCACAGTTTTAAAATGTTTTAATGTAATTTTAACCAAAGTATTTTTGAAAACCAAAGTATTTTTATTCAATCCTACTCATTGAGATTTGGACATTACGTGGGGATGCCTATAGATATGAATTAAATGTTGTATGAAATATCACTAAATGGTGCTTTTTAAGTAATTCATAATATTTAACTTTTATCACCTTCTATGGAGAAATTGAAGCTATGGTAGTGAAAAATCATCAGCTATTGGTTCGTAGCCACTCTTTTACAAGATCAGTCATCTTGGCGGATTTTAAAAGGGTACTTCAAGCTTTTTTGAATAACCAGAATAGTTCCCAAAGAATTTTACAATGTAGGCTTTTGCTTAAAACATTGGCACACAGAAATTCTTTTCAGTACGTTTCTGTGCATTGTGGAATTTTAGACGATGAAAAGGATGATACATTGGCTAAAAAGCCTTAACAGATCGAATGAACTTCCCCTCTTTCATTTCATTGAACTAAATTGTTTCTTAACTTCATTCTTAAGAAAACTATTAAACAAGATATGGTTCAACGTCAGACGAATAAGAGAAGGAGGATTTGGAGAGAAGAAAGAGTTGTTCCCAGTTTTCCGAGAAACACTGCAGTAGCCCTTTTGCGGGGGTCGGACTTCATATGAATGAACACCACTTTAAAATTATCGTTTGTGTGACTCTAGTTATCCAAATACATTTGAACTTTTAAATAATTGTGTTGTACTTTTTCAATATAAGATTATTGTTAAAAAGCATTGTAGAGCCCGTGAACTAATGTCTTAGGCACTAAGCGTTCGGCAAATTTTAAAATAATAAAAAAAATAATGTTTAACTTGGCCAGGGAATCGTTAATCTAGAATTTAATTACAAAATTTATAATAAGACAAAACTATTTGAATATTACTATGATCAACAGCAAATTTGTTTGCTTGAAATGAAGGCTGAGATTGACTTACGAGTGACTTGTTGGCTGTATTATTTAGAAGGAACAATCATACACCGATGGTAAGAATTTTTGGGTCTTACTCCTACTAATGTGTTTAAAAAATACAACAAAAAATTGAAGTCGGAATGCTTGGAGACGAGAGTCCACTCCAATCTTATTGATTACTAGTCAATTGTGAAAGGTATTTCTATGTGTTTAATTTTCCTCATGTCATCATCTGTAAGGCAGACAATAAATTTACAATATTCGACTATTTTGTTGCAGACTTTGGTTACCCTGGTATAGCTCGCTTTTAACCTCCTGCTAATCGATGGTTAATTAACACGCATGAAATTTTTTAAACTGATTTTGGGTAAACGTCTTTCGAGTTAAGTTCATTCACGCCATCAGAACATTAGTACTGAAAACCACCTTTTTGTATTTTTATAGTCAATAGATTATTGACTCACATGTTTCTTGATTTATCCATATTAACTGTGCCTATTTTTCAATTTCTATTATCAACGAAAGAATTAACTTCGGAAAAACAGAAACACTCCTAACATATTAAAATACATATTTTCTTCATTTTGTAGAAGGCCTTCTATGTATTCTTTTCAAGAATTTTTTTATTGCTTGTTTATTAACATTGTTGTTCAGCTTATATAGCGGTAAAACTTAAAATACTGTCCAATATAAATAACGAAATTATCGAATAATTAAAGTCGTATTATCATATAATTATCGTATAATTTACTGTCCAAGCATAGGATCCATTTGCCTGCCACGGTATCGTTAGGGAACTTAGAAGACATTGCAACCGCGAACCTAATGTTACGTACACCAGCCGATATTATAGAACACAGATTTGGCAAAAGATACAAGAGAACTGAAAAACTACAACTTGATTAGGACACATGAAAGAAGAAAAAATATCTTTGTATAAGAATAATCTTTATGCTTATAGAAGAGGTGTCTATGGACTTGTAGTATATCCCGCAGCTGTGTCTGCAGTTTGGATCCGATTACAATAAAATTTTGACCAATATAATTCTTGATATAAGGAAGACCTCTGTTAACAATTTTTCTGGACCTTTAATTACCGGAGATATTACTAAAGGTATTAACAGCGCTAATTTCATTCCCTTTGACGTGTAATGTATCAGTACAATAGGCCTTGGGCCACAGTGCTGGTGCCCTTATGGGCCACCCCACCCTAAATATAATCTAAAATGACGTGAAATTGTTGAAGAGTCTGCAAAACAGATGTTCTGTTTGTTTATTCTTCGGATTGTTTAATCTTTAACTTTGGATGTTTTCAAACGTGTTTTGTGAGCTAAAAATAGTTTTATTGGTCTATGGTAAATATTTGTACCACTTACCTGCAATCATAAAAATAAACTTTAAATAACATATCCCCATCCATACCGAGTCAATGTAATTGAACGAGCATTCTATACAAAAAAAGAACATCAATAATTTTTGTTTACAATCTAGAAAAAATTTGAAATAAAATGAAAATTTTTTAAATAACTTTTGCAAATTATATTTTGTATTATCATCAGTAAAACGTAATTACATCTTATACCGCTACATTTAGTTTTAACTGTGATTTTTAAAATTTGAAATTTTAACAGTGAATACCTTATTTTCTCACTTCAATATGTAAAATTAAGTATGATTCACATTTTAACCACTTTTGCTATAGTACACATTTTAATAATTTATTCCAAAAATAAAAGCACTTTTTACGAAAAAATAAAACAAAGGATATATTGATTCTTATGTCCAAATACCTGTAGTTACATCACACCATATTTTAGAAATAAATGATAAGTGGATCTGTGATGAAATGCATTTATTAGAATCATGACAATCTGTGATATTTTCTTCCCAAGACGTCTTTAAACCTGTGCATTAGAGCAGAATCTTGTGGGTTTATCATCCTCAAGTGTGATCAAAAACTCCTCTATTAGGGACGCGTATGTGCTATTATGCTTTTAGGTGGAGAAAAAAATCCATGCAATAGAAAGACAAAAGAGTTTTCTTTGCTAGGCTTAAGGGAATTTCTTATTTTCTGAAAAGATATTTTCCAATTCTTTTTAGCACCAGTCGTTAAGGTTGAATGTGTGTTCCAAGTTTCAAATTAAGTTGTTTGGAGACGAGCCGTTCAAAATGGAAACGTAACTTCGATTTAACAAGATAAGATTGCTTCATTTTAGGTTATTGAGCAACACACGTACGAAATAATGTAAAAAATTTCTTTTTCTCTTTAAACCACTGTAAATTATCTAAAGTATCTATATTCTCGGTAGCCGTTTAGTTTCAATATATATTAGAACTTGTTTCTAAATTCAGAACACCTTAATAAAAATTTTTAGACAGTAAATAATTGATATACATTATTCACGTGTATTTATACAAAAATCTTTTTATAACCAATTGACTAAAAAACTGATATTTCTACATGAATGTATTGTAAAGTAGGTATAAAAATGAAAATGAGAAAAAATAGTTTTTGAGTATACATCATTGTATAGAGCGTATAAATAGCTTTCTCATAAAACTTTACTGTTTTGAATTATTCTGTTAAAATATTTCAAACTTTCCTTTTTGTTAAATTTGAATATTATAAATATATTGACTGCTTATCTCAAGACATTTCATTTATATTTAGTTAAAATAAATATGTTTCTAAACAAAACGTCTATCTAATCCGCATTTATAAGTTTTCTTATATTCTTTTCGTGAATGTTAAAAATATTTTTTTTACTATGGGTTTTTTTTACTAGCATTTTTTAAGAATTTCAATATGTCAGCTAATGTTTGCTGTAAGATATAACATGTATTCTAGAAATAGAAAAGACCTATTATGTGTATAAATTATGTGTAAAATAAATATGTTTCTAAACAAAACCTCTATCTAATCCGCATTTATAAGTTTTCTTATATTCTTTTCGTGAATGTTAAAAATATTTTTTTACTATGGGTTTTTTTTACTAGCATTTTTTAAGAATTTCAATATGTCAGCTAATGTTTGCTGTAAGATATAACATGTATTCTAGAAATAGAAAAGACCTATTATGTGTAAAATAAATTATGTGTAAAATAAATATGTTTCTAAACAAAACCTCTATCTAATCCGCATTTATAAGTTTTCTTATATTCTTTTCGTGAATGTTAAAAATATTTTTTTAATATCGGTTTTTTTTACTAGCATTTTTGAAGAATTTCAATATGTCAGCTAATGTTTGCTGTAAGATATAACATGTATTCTAGAAATAGAAAAGACCTATTATGTGTAAAATAAATTATGTGTAAAATAAATATGTTTCTAAACAAAACCTCTATCTAATCCGCATTTATAAGTTTTCTTATATTCTTTTCGTGAATATTAAAAAAATTTTTTACTATCGGTTTTTTTTTACTAGCATTTTTGAAGAATTTCAATATGTCAGCTAATGTTTGCTGTAAGATATAACATGTATTCTAGAAATAGAAAAGACCTATTATGTTAAATGCATATCGAATATTTTAAAAGAAATTAAAATTATACTTTTAAAATAATTAATAATGTGCTCTAAAATTTTGTATTAATGCATGGCTAATAACATATTACATTTTCAAGAATTTTGACTAAAAGCAAATAAAACTAGACTTTATAAGTCCACCACCACTTTAAAAACATATAATACTATTGCAGTAGGTTTTATTCGCTTTACAGGAAATAAAACATTAAGGTTTCGAGAAGAGTTAATTACATTTTAATAATTTCAAATAAAAGTAATTGATTTGGCATATCAGCATTATTACCTATGAATTACACTTAGGAATGAATTAAATTTGTAAATCACAGGAACACCAGCCAAATATGACTGAATGGGTAAACAGTACTATTCGAAACAATCCAAATTTGGGAGTTCGAATCCAACTAATACTATAAATGTTCGTAGATGTTCGGACTCGACATTAAGTTCTAGATCCTAGTCCAATTAGCAACCTTATAGAATAAATTTAGGTCTTAGTTCTTCTCATCATGACAAACTGAAATACGTCAGGGCGAAGTTTTACTTCGGAAATAAAAAAGGAAGCATAAAGAATGTTACCTTTTCACTTATTTTCATTGATTCTTGTTTTATATAATTGAGACATCTATAAATCTATTTTTAATTTTAAGCTGCTTAGTTACAGAGGATAGTCATAAAGAACAGTCATGATTAAAAATATTTAATGGTCCCATTAGATTGTGTCTCAATGAACAGTCATATACCGAAAGATTTTGCATATGGTTCGACCTACTTAGATAAATGACTGATCATTTTTCTTTTATTTCATTAATTCGACCTACATAGATAAATGCCTGATCGCGATCTTTACCTCTGTAGTGTTTGCTCTTTACCGGATTTCCACATTAATTATGAGTGTGTTTTACGCGCTGACCCATCCGAAGGCAGCAACTATTAATGACCGTGCAGCAACAGTGACTCCATAAATGGCTACCAAGCCACCACTGACCTACGAGAGGCCCGTCATGGTCCAATTTTAATGTGGTCCAACCCGGTAAGGAGCAAACACTACAGAGGTAAAGATCGTGACTACCAGGAAGAACGCTAGGAAAAGATCACTCAGGTACCCCGGGATCGTGAACGCCGTACACACCTATAGAAGGTGTACCTTTGGGGGCCATTAATTATAAGTAAATAGAAATTGTCACTATTAAATTGGCATCGGTTTTAAACTCTAGGTTTTAGTGCAATGAGCTCCCGTTTAGAAAAAAAAACAACTAAGGCATACTTTAGAGTTCCTAACCAAATTAAACTAAACCCATAAATCATCGTACTTATAACATCTGTCTCTTTCAAGTATAGAGATTTCTTTTCCGTACTCACTCTAAATTAATTTAACAAATGCAGAATATGAATCTCTTTTATTTATTTTAAATGCTTAATTGCAATTTCATGCATAATGGATAAAATCCTAATGGTCGAATTAGAACGTATCCAAAGACTATGAAGTTGCGCTAGAATTTAGTACTGGAAAGATTTTGTATGTGTTTCGAACTGCTTAAACTGCTTAGATAACTGTCTAACCATTTTTTCTATTTTATGTTAATTACGAGTGTATACAAATTGCTACTATTCAATTGGAATTGCTTCTTTGTTCTAGGTCCCAGTTTAATGAGCCATTATATAGAACAAGAAGGAGATCATCGTGCTCCTGATCAAACCAAACTAAAGCAATCCATTAAACCTTTGTACTAGTAACATCTGACTCTTTCAAGCTTAGTGATTTCTCCCTCCATTTTTTATCATTGATTCTATGTTCATACAACTGATATAGGATATGGATATCTTTTTACTTCTATGCTTATTAGTTACAGTGAACATGACAGAGAGTTAAAAACTAATGGTCTAATTATAGAGGATATTATCTAATTATCAATGAAGAGGAAGATGCGCTTGAGTTTAGCACAGTTACAACTCTGTGTATGATTTGAACCACTTAGATAGCTGCATTACATTTTAAAGTTATTATTTTAAGCACTAGGTGCTTAAATTACACAATTGAAAAAGCAGAAAAAATACCAGCTAGTAGAGATCTTGATGAAAACAAACTAAAGCAAACTAGGGCACCATCTTATAATATATGTCTTTTTCAAACATATATCATTCCCCTTAAAATCTATATTTAATTTGATGCTGCTCAGTTATAGTAGAAATGACTGATAGAAAAATCCAATGATACTCTAAATAAATAAAATATAAATCAAATAAATTAATCCCTGGGTAAAAACCTAATAATCGCATTAGAGTGACTCAATGATGAGGAATGTACCTTATGTCGTAGATCTGAAAATATATTATGTATGTTTTGTATGCTCTTTTCGTCTATTTTAAGTGGATTTTGAGCCGAGAAAGTGATTATTAGATTATGAATTAATTTAATAGGACTGTTATTTATATTCAATAAATTAGGTATTTTTAGCACTGAAGAGTTCAAAATGTATTTGATTGTACTCTAACAGTGTATCATACGATACAAACATAATCAGGTTTTCATATTAAATATTTTATGTATAACATTTCATTTTCATGACACACAACGCAATTATGTTATTAGTGGAATCATGACTTGTATTTTTGCATAAAATAAATCTTCTCTCAGTAATATAACTTTTATTTCTATACTGTATTAAACAGAGGACAATGCTAAAAATGAAGTTCCTTTTTGGTATTGAAAAGTTTTTTAAGTTATAAAAAATTAATTGATATTTTGCAGAACTAAAAATATCCGAATAGTTTCTTTATAAAGTACTGACAAGTTTGGTATTACTAAAGTTACTTAAATTAAATGTTATATGACTTTCTCTACATAGCTGAATATTAAAATAGACCAACTCCAAAATGTATTTTTTGTTCTTGAAGAGACACATATTAAATATTTTAGTCTATAGATTTGTAGCTCTTTCTCCAAGCATAAGTATTTAATTAGCTCAATTTTGTATGCTTCTACCTTTTTGCATCATTATTTCGGGCAGTTTTGTGTAATTTGGTTGAAAATTCTGTAAATAATTTTCAACCAAATAAAAACATGATAATTTTCAAAAATCCATTTTCACTTTTTTTAGATGATAAGAAAATAAACACAAGTGAGAATTAATATATACTATAATATTTATATTTTAGTTACTTAAATACTTAGGAAAAAGAGATTAACATGAAAATTTTTATAGCGATCGAATTATGTCGAAAAGAGTTTAATTTTGAATAATTAGTTAAAATAGTGAGTAATTAGTGAACTTTTGAAATCCTAAATCCTTTTTTCGTAAGTTTTTTATGTATTAAAAATATTAATTTATTTTAGACAATTTAAAAAAAAACATTTACAATGATAAATATTAATTAGAAATTGTTGAATTACTTTGAGAAAGAAAAATAAATTATGCTTGTGAAAGAAAAACATTCGTATAATAATAGAAAATGCTAGAAGAAAAATCGTTGCATATACACAGTATCGTTTCTTGTATCCACTCTCTGACTGACAAGGTAATGTTTATTCACAGAATAAGGTAGAAGTTCACAAAGGGTTTTTCATGTTATTCTTTTATTACTTTTCCTAGATTCGGTTACAGAGTAATTTCCCGTGATGTATACTTGTTGTATTTTTAAAGAATCCAAAAGGCTGTATATAGATGTTGAAAAATATTCTTTCTTGTAAAATATTTTATATTAAATTATGTTTATGCCACAGATTTGATAGAAAATGTTTACTTGCGTGCATAAAGCCCATTTAAATAAAAGGGTAATTTTGTAAGAAATATATCATTACAGTGTTTAATTTTATCGCATTAGTTAGGTTTTAATAATAATTTTGGTAAGTAAATGTACTCTAAGATTTTTCAGAATGTTGTAATTTATCAAAATGTTAGTTACAAAATATTCTAAATACGTTAAAGGACGTTTCACTAAAAGAAATATTCCTCAGAGTTAATTCCAATATGCGTAATATATATATATATATATATATATATATATATATATATATATATATATATATATATATATATATATATATATATATATATATATATATATATATATATATATATATATATATATATAAATGTTTGGTCAGAAAAGCAATATAAATAATATATATTCATATATTGTAACTCCAAAAATAAATGATTTTTATATAAATACTTAATGCATAAACTCTAATTAAGCATTCTGTAAATATATAGTTTTATAAAGAAAAATACATGAATCGGCACTATCAGTTATTTTCTGATATCCGGTGTTAATCATCTCTTATATTTTTACATTATCATACAAAAATTAAAAATTCTATATCAGTATTCCGTATAAATAATACTTAATCATATTTTAAAGGAAACTAGGTATCTGATTAGATATAATAGTAAATTTCTATTTGAAACGATATTTTTCAAATATATATTTTTTACTTTCTATTAACAGCCGATTTCTGTTTATTTTTCAACTGAACAGTTGTTCCGCCTTTGATAATCATTTTTAAAGGTTTCCAATGCTATATAAAGAGTAAAAATTTATTCTATATAACTAATGGTGATTATTAAGTTTTTTAAAGAAAAACAGATATACCATTTCAGAAAAGTAAGAAAAGGATATTTTTACTTTATATTAAAAGCCGATTTCTGTTTATTTTTCAACTCAATAGTTGTTCCGCCTTTTGTAATCATTTTTAAAGGTTTCTAATGCCATATAAAGAGTAAAAATTTATTCTAAATAAATAATGGTGCTTATTAATTGTTTTAAAGAAAAATAGATATATCATTTCAGAAAAATAAAAAAGGATTTTTTTTTACTTTATATTAAAAGCCGATTTCTGTTTATTTTTCAACTCAACAGTTGTCCCGCCTTTGGTAATCATTTTTTAAAGGTTTCCAATGTTATATAAAGAGTAAAAAATTATTCTATATAACTAATGATGCTTATTAGTTTTTTAAAGAAAAATAGATATATCATTTCAGAAAAATAAAAAGGGATTTTTTTTACTTTATATTAAAAGCCGATTTCTGTTTATTTTTCAACTCAATAGTTGTCCTGCCTTTGGTAATCATTTTTTAAAGTTTCCAGTGCTATATAAAGAGTAAAAATTTATTCTATATAACAAATGGTGCTTATTAATTTTTTAAAGAAAAATAGATATATCATTCCAGAAAACTAAAAAAGGATTTTTTTTTACTTTATATTATAAGCCGATTTCTGTTTATTTCTCCACTCAACAGTTGTCCCGCCTTTGGTAATCATTTTTTAAAGGTTTCCATTGTTATATAAAGAGTAAAAAATTATTCTATATAACTAATGATGCTTATTAGTTTTTTAAAGAAAAATAGATATATCATTTCAGAAAAATAAAAAAGGATTTTTTTTACTTTATATTAAAAGCCGATTTCTGTTTATTTTTCAACTCAATAGTTGTCCCGCCTTTGGTAATCATTTTTAAAAGTTTCCAATGCTATATAAAGAGTAAAAATTTATTCTATATAACTAATAGTGCTTATTAATTGTTTTAAAGAAAAAAAGATATATCATTTCAGAAAAAAAAAGGATTTTTTTCCTTTATATTAAAAGACGATTTCTTTTTATTTTTCAACTCATGAGTGATCTCGAGACACCCTTAAGTGTAAAAACTATAATGTTTCAAGTTAACTGTAACAATAAGTTACATTGGTTCAGCTCTTTTTACCTCTTCCCGTGAGTTATCGTGAAAGACATAAAAGAACAGGACTGGTTTGAACTAGAAAGAAACTTTGGACTTTCCCAATCATTAGATGGGAGCGTTAGTTTTGGGAATTCTGATCCCCGCCTTTCTGGAGTGAACCTCTGTTTTTTTTCTCCGCGAGGCAGTCTGATTTTTTTTAGAAGACAAGATTGTGACCAGAGGAGAGTAGAGGGTGAACGCTTCTGGTATCCGTGACTTGAGGGATAGACTTTTTGAGAAAAATCATCGCCATATTGTTTTTTAGGGCCAGCGACGACTCGAGAGCAGTCTTCGATATCTACAAA
>CM063505.1:33780670-33783170 GCA_032207245.1 Pardosa pseudoannulata | reverse complement strand
TGTATATATGTATGTATATATATGTATATATATGTATGCATAATAAAATAAGTATGCTTGTGATTATATGCATTAGTTATGCATTTCAAAATATCTAAATGAATCATGATGAAATTTTTACTGTAATGTAGTTTCACCCTGAATCAGGATCACCAAGTCGAATTGATTCTAATCCACTATATACAGTATTTAATTTTATTTTATTTCACATGTTCAGATTTTAAGTAATTTTCTTTCCATTCCAAACTATGTTGAATGTAACGGTGAAATCATTTGTGAACTTAAATTAATTTCACAAAGGGCAAGAATAAATTTTTAAATTTCTCCAAATGAAACACCTTTACATGTTATCGTTTATCTAAAATGAATTTTTTTAAGCCTACCGAACGTCACTGGATCTCTATACCCAGAACAAAGCATTACGTCATTAGCTCCAGTATCCCCTAAATGATCATAAAACAGATAATTTCAACGTTAGTCCTAGGAACTGAAGTTAAACTATGCAATAGAAACGATATGTAACATTATTTTTCTTTTTTGTTTGTGAAAATTCGTGCGATTATAAAATACTTTGGTGGAAACAAATAATAAATGCAAGGTCTGTTCCTGAATAAAAGTTTTTTTACTCATTATTTAGTCAAATATTCGGCATTATACAATGAATCATTCATTAGGAGTTACTGAAATTATTTGTTTTATGAATTTAGATTTATTTGACCATTAATTAGTACTCCATCATTGTATTGTTTTTCAATGTTACTGATTCAATAAATCGTTTTATTGCTTTAGAAATTATAGGACCTGTATGCTAAACAGTAAACAGATATCGATAATTAGAAGGCCGTTTATGTGTTAGTGTCCAATTACGCTGTAAAATATACAGAGACGGGATTGCACTGCATAGATAATGTTTTGTCTATCCTGTGCAATCTCAAGCAAGAGAGACTCGTTCCTGGCACTATAGACCTGACACTCAGACACATCTGTTAGCACTACGACATCTATACGTTTTATGTAAAATTTCGCAGTGGCCAGCCAACTAACAACCCTACAAAATAAGTTATCTATACATATTCTAAATTTGAGTGAAAGATGGTAAACCGAAATAAAAGAAAAAAGACTTTCAACGTCTTTAAATTTTTAAGAATTCTTCTAATCGTATTTTTTCTGGCTGGATTTATATACCAGACATTGCAGTTTCTGTTTCTGTATTGGACTTACCCAACCGTAGTCGATATTCAGCAAAGCTCACCTTCTTACGTGGAAATTCCATCTTTTACATTTTGTAATCGCATTGGGTAAATATCTCAAGTATAATCACTTTTCTAAATTTAATTTAGATCATATATATGTTCGTTTTGCTATCGAGTTTTAATAGCTGTTTACTTTAAAATATTCTACATATTCCACTATTTTACTTGGATGTTCCATCCTTTATATTTTGTAATTGCATAAGGCAAATATCTCAAATAAGATGAATCTGTGCAAAGTTTATCGAGATCGTATGAATTTCCTTTATACTAACGAGTTTTAATAGTTATCAATTTTAAATTATTCATCATGTATTGTTCATCTTCTTGTTTGGATGTTTCATAGTTTACATTTTGTAATCCCGTAGGGTATATATTTAGTAAATATGATGAATGTTTCTAAATTCTTTTTAGATCGTATCTATTTTACTGCACTATCAAATTTTAATAGTTGGTAAGTTCACCTTCTTAAGTGGATGTTTGATCCTTTACATTTTGTAAATGTCACATAATGTAAATAATTAAAACATTATAATTCTTTCGAAATACTTTATGTATCAGACCTATTTTATTGTACCAATAAACTTGAATAGTTGTTAGTTTTAAAATATACACAAAAGTTCATCTTCTTACACGATATATGTCATACTTTACATTTTATAATGACATAAGAAAAATAACTAAAATATGATAAATCTTTGAAAATTTTAATTAGATTTTATCTATTTTATATAACTACCACATTTTAATAGTTGTTAGCTTTAAAATATTCAGCAAGGGTGTTCGATCCTTTACATTTTGAATCACATAATCTAAATATCTCATATTTGAATATTATGTGTAAAACTTATGAAGATGAAATATATATTTATTGTACTATCGAGTCTTAATAGTTGTTATTTAAAAATATTTCTTTTACATGTAAAAGTATTTGAAACATCATTCTTTTCTGTTATAACCAAGATAGCTACACCTCTTGAATATGATACCAAAATCTATCTAGGGCAAATATATCATATACCAATACTATGTGTAAAACTTTTGAAGATCAAATATATATTTATTGTACTATCGAGTCTTAATAGTTGTTATTTAAAAATATTTATTTTACATGTAAAGGTATTTGAAACATCATTATTTTCTCTTATAACAAAGATAGCCACACCTCTTGAATATGATACCAAAATCTATCTAGGGCAAATATCTCATATACGAATACTATGTGATAAACTTTTGAAGATCAAATATAT
>CM063505.1:33768170-33773170 GCA_032207245.1 Pardosa pseudoannulata | reverse complement strand
CTAGTTGTCAAATGCGATTTTGATAATGGATAACAATGCCAATGCTCGCCGCTCTTACCGTACCTGCTGTACGATACCAATTAAAAAAAGAATAAAATCTTCTAAATTTTGATAGAATTACATTTTTTGTTTATGATAGAATTATATTTTTAGTACAAATAAGAATATACATAAAATGAAATTATCATTTGGAACTGAAACGAAAACAGTTACTTTTGGCGGAGCGAAAACCGGAACTGAACCGATATTAATTTTTTAGTTGAACCGGAACGAAAACCGGAACAAAAAAAATTACGGTTCGAAGCCTTGGTATATATGTATAAATAGTCTCTAATGCAATATTATTTATTTTTCTTAGCTGTGAAATTCCACTTTTTCCTTAATGTATCTGGACGACCTGCTGAACAGCATGGTCGTTTTGGCTTATTCAATCCACCTGGAGATCCTTCTGTACAAATTGCGGTCCACTCACCCTATTATTTGCCATCCCCGTACTTGGCAGGATCTTCTTTTCTAGGAGGTAGAGCTTATGAGCTTCGAATTAAATTGGTAAGTTCTTTTTTATAATTTTTAAACGAGTCTTTAAAAACGGAATATTTTACGTAACTGATGTTATATATTTCTGTACTATTGATCTTATTTTCTATTAAAATCAATAAAAATATGGCAGAAAATATTACATATTATTCATATCAAATAATTATTTTTAGTAGAAATATTAATGTTATTAATATTTCTTTTAGCTCCAGAAAGAACATTAATACCGCTGCCCACAAATATAATGTAATATTTAAATAGAACCATAAATCTTTTGACACACTTTTGAGAAGAACGGATTTGAGGCTTATTTTAACGTTGATTAGTGTTAGATATCAAAAGCTATGATTCCGAGATATTTTCAAAAGTTGTTGTATACATTCAACTAAAACATTACAAATTTTCAATTAGTATTGCATTTACGCATATGTATAGAACATTATTATAGTAAACATGTGCAAGTTTTAAATATTTAAAATATCTATAATAAATATGCACATATTCTAATATATATATATATATATATATATATATATATATATATATATATATATATATATATATATATATATATATGTAATCCATTTTTTTATATCACTCCTTCACAAGGAGAAAGCTCAACAACTATAAGTAATGAGAATGCAGTCGGGCTTCATATTTAAGAGAACTCAGAAGTCTAATTTTAAAACTTTATTTCAGAGCGGCAACACTACACATCTATACTTCTGGTCAATATACAATCAAAAGCCACAGAGTTCACTCTGCTCTGACACAAGTACACCCAAGAGCGCTGACAACAAGAATTTTCCCACAACAAAAACAGCTTAATAAGCGAATTAAATGCAATATCAGCAAAATGCGAAATCATGTTTTGCCACCAGCTTGAAAACTGCTCTATAGACAGAAAGTTTACAGTTTTATAACAGAAAGAAATGTTAATTGGAAAATACTCCGTTGATTAAACCATTTACAGGCTCGTAAAGATATTTAAATGAATTAAAATTGGATAGAGGAGGTTTTTGAAGAAATATTAAAGTTAAATATATATATATATATATATATATATATATATATATATATATATATATATATATATATATATATATATATATATATATATATATATGAAAATTCTCAGGGGTTTTCAAAACTTAAATCAAGGGTAAAAATTCCCACGTCATTTTCCATTCCCCCTTTTAACCCATAACCTAAATTGACCATTGGGGCTACAGGTTACGCCCTCCAAGAAGGGGCCTGGCCAATTATAAACCTGCATGACCCTAGCGGACAATTTAGGAAATTTCCAAACAAAAAGGATATGCAAGAAAAGGAGAGACAGATTTTTCTAGAAATTTTCCCACAGAAGTTGACCCAGGTGTTACGGGTCTTGTACATAGAACTTCATGCTAGCTGACCCTTCAGTTTATCCTGTCCTTATGATGAAGAGGGGACCCGTCCTTCAACGTTATCTTAATGAAGGTCTTTAGCTGAAACTGTATCATTTTCATGGCCATTACTGCAACCCCCCATCCAGAAGTCCGTCTCATTATGTATATATATATATATATATATATATATATATATATATATATATATATATATATATATATATATATATATATATATATTAGTAAACAGCATTCTTTTTTATTGAAAACTCTTCAAATTCCAAAAAACTACCATGCCAAATTTCAGGTTTATTTGAATAAAATCATTAAGTTTTCCACAGATATATCTGATATTCTCATATAAATGAACAAAAATTATTTACAATATATATACATATATATACATATACATAATATATATACATATATAATATATATACATATATATATACATACATATATATATATATATATATATAAATATATATATATACATATACATATATATATATAATATACATATATATAAATAATTATATATATATATATAATATATATATATATATATATATAAATAATTATATATATGTATATATATAAATAATTATATACATATATATATATATATATATAATATATAAATATATATACATACATAAATATATATATATATATATATATATATATATATAACATCTACTAACAATTGAAATGTAAAATGGTTTACAGAGTGAAAGTCATCTACTACCTGCACCCTACCAAACAAATTGTACGGATTACATGGCAATGTGGAGACTAAGAGGTGGACAAGGTCCTATTAATCAGTTGGTAGGTAATTTATTCCATAATTAGAAGTGAACTAACAGAAATTATATCTTATTGGACTATTTATTTCGTTATCGTTATCTCTTTGGGTATTTTACATTTATTCAAATATATTCAAATATATTACTATAGTAAGATGCTATCTGGAAGGAAAACGTATGTTCTAATGACTTGTATCAGCATTTTTACTTATGGATTACATAAGTAACAGCTCTTTCGGAAATGTAATTTGTTAATGCCACTTGGTGTATATTTACTTACATTAATTTAAAAATATATTACTTGAAATAATAAAATTAAATAATTTTAAATCTATAGATCTATTTAAAAATTTGAAAAAAAAGTGTATTATATGTACAGAATATTTAATTTTGTGATTAAGCGAAAAAAGTCTGTTATGAATATTTTAAGTGTTGGAAGAAATTGTATCAACTTAAGCGCCTCCATATTTTCAAAGAAGGTGAGAAATTCGAGCTTCACGTGGCTTTGATTGTATGGAATAATAAATTGTTGTTAAATATCTTAAGATATCGGCCAATTTTCATATGCCATGCAGAGTCATTAGCCACTTTTGCCACGGATGTAAGCACGCTTTTATTATCCTATTCTCGTGGCCAGGGAATGTATATTACTATGCATGCTATTATTATACAGGTTGTTTTAAAAATGACCGGTATATTTGAAAAATAAATAAAAACGAAACGGATAGTGATAGAATTACACAGTTTATTGTAATATGCTGAGGACAATAGTAAATTTTCAGGCAGACAAATTTTAAAAATTAGTTACAATGTCCTACAAGAGATGGTACTGCAGTCTGTAAAAATCTAAAGTACGATATTTTCCAGGTATCCACCATGCGCAGCAATACGATGGTTATTATCAGAATGAATTATCAGAAACCCGTGTAAAAATCTCAGGCGGGATGGCTTCACATGCAAAACAGATTCACTCTTCCAGTTATTCATTTATTTCTAGATAGTGGCGGTACACCTGGTCTTATAAAAGTCTCCACAGACATATATCATAGTTTCCAGACTGTATCGCCATCTGTTGCGGAATACTGTAACTAATTTTGAAAGTTTGTCTGTCTGGAAATTCATTATTGTCCCAAGCATATTTCAATAAACTGTGAATTCCTATCACTGTCCGTTTAGTTTTTATTGATTTTTCAAATATACCAGTCATTCTTGAAACACCCTGTATTATATCATTGGTTGTTTTTCTTTCTGTATTGATATCAGTCAATTTCCATGTGTCTCGGGGAGTCATGAGCCGTTGATTCCCTTAAATGTAAGCGCATTTTTGTTTTGATATATAATATGGTTAGTGAATGTATATTCCTGCTCAAATAAACAACTGTAAACTTAAATACTTTTATTAAATATTTCTATTTCTTCATTCTAAAATGATTTAAAGGATATAATAATTGTAAATGCTGATTAGTATTATAAGGCATTAGATAGATTAAACATATTATCTAACGAGAATTTATGATTTATATACAAATAAGCTATAAATCGTAATTTTATTAATACCACTTTGGTTTTTACTTCTTTTTTAATTAAATTATTTCTTTTTCAGAATATGATTCAGGAATGTCGAGCTAATAAATCGTATGAAGAATTAGGTTGTGTTCCAATAACTATTGATTACCCACATAAATATCCCCTGTGCAAAAAATGTCCACCTACAGGAAGTTGTAACTGTATGTGATATATCATAATTATACATTTATATATATGTGCGTCTATGTGTGTGTTTGTGTGTGTATGCATGCATGTGTGTCGCATAAATTTCAGCTTTCTCTTCTGAAACAATTTAGAATGATTTCGTAAGTTAAATGTCTTCTCATGCCTTCACCGTTTATGTTGTCCTTAGCAGACAAACGACACCTCTCGCGTAGTTAATGGTACTATAATTTTAAAATGATAGTTGAATATACAAATATGAAGGATGTGTTTTATTTTAAAATATGTAATTATTCTTCCAATTAAATTCTCACCCTAAGAGTTTCTAAGAAACGAAATAGATATTGGAGGATGAGTTAGTGACTTTTCTTTGCTAGAGTTTATGGGTACTCATTCCAATGCTGTTCATTGTAGCCTTACCGAGTATGCTTTAAGCAGCAGTTCTTCATTTCATTAGCTGTCGTGTAGCAAATTATAATACCGTAGCGTTCCCAAGGAAACCAAACCAACTCTAAATGGTAATAAATATGGTTGCTATCCTTTATACTGTGTGCAAGTT
>CM063505.1:33750670-33765670 GCA_032207245.1 Pardosa pseudoannulata | reverse complement strand
GTGGATTAGTGCATACTGTATTTATGATCATATGTTTGTTCAATAAATATTTTGGTTAAATAAATGGTATTTATTGGAGGAACTAATTTGTTGCCCAACATCAGTTTATTATGAGATGAAGAGATCATACACACTGTAACGTCACAGCTCTAAAATACGTAATTTTGGTAGCGTTATGGTCGAGCAGGGTTCTTCATAGGCCTCATGAAGATGACACATCGAACAAAAGCGAGGTGGAGATGAAAGAAGGATATATTCTGGTATATACAGATATTTACATCATTTACATTCTCGGCAAGGCTCAGTCATCCTCGTCCGCCGGTCAACAACTCTCAGCGTCTTCTCCCACACCAAACGACGCTTGGCCCTCGTGACGTCACTCGAAAAACCCCCACACCCCTCTCTGTCGTTTCTAGAGGAGAGGTTAGGGAGGAGAGAATGGAGGCATGGGGACTCCCCAGATAGCAAAGAACACGTTCGACTGACGTCAGAGCGAGCCGTAATACACAAACAAATACATATTAAAAGTTTTCCAGTAGCGGGATGTTACAACACGAATCTCTGAACGATCCTATTGGAGAGGTATAAAACAAACAATAACTTATTACATAATGAACTATATCGAATGCAGCCAATACAATACTACTATTCAGAAATATACTGGACAGCTGCAAATTCGTCCTTTACTGAATCAGAAATTTAAGTATTTAGTTTAAGACTTATTTTGGTCCATGCTAAAAGGAAAAGATGGTAAGACGTGGATTTTATCGTACGGGTACAAAAGCCAGAAGGAATATGGTAACAAGAATATATATCCACTTCTATGGATGAGAAAAGTGATAGAACATAGGTTACACTGTATCGCATAAGCAATTTGTAACAAGAACAAATATCTAAATTATTGTGTCATATTAATAATTGTGCGCACATTCTAAGACAGAGATCAACTATATCATATCTAACCTAACTGGAAGTTACTGCCAAAATAAGAGTTAAAAATATATAGAAAAAATTGTAAAGCGAGGTAAACCAGAAGATTGTCCTAGTTTCTGTATGGGAGTTTATTAAGAACTAAAGGATTAGATTGTAGGGAATATAATTTTCAAAAGCAAATGTCACTTTTTATTCTCCTCCAACTTTCTTCTTCTAGTTAAATAGACCCATTCACAGACTCTGTACATGTTATATTCCTACTAGTCGCTGTTTGGTTCCAATGATACATCCGAGTTTGTTAAGTAGTAGGTAAATAAATATTGCTTGTATGATTATATGCTACCCCACAGACATGTGAATTAAAAAGAAATGACGTTCATTGTTTTACAACATCTATTTTTAATTCCTGCATATCTATATAAGATGATACTGGGCATTCAGCTAAAGAAAATTTGACTGAATCTTATATTTCAGTCTCAGTGCATGATGAAATACATGATGAAATAAATAGCCAAGAATATTAATAAAAAAAGTATTAATACTCGATTTTCCATAAAGAATAAAATTACTTCTATAATATACTATACAAATATTACTAAAAATTACTTTACGCATTTTTTAAAAAATCAATAGATTTAAATTTTAATATTTTGGACGACCACAGTTTTCTATTTCGTATTACTTTAATATACTGTCAACTACTATGATTAAATCATTTAAAAGATATTTTGTAAAATTTTGTAAAAAAACACAAAATTTTTAGAATCACATTACCTGACAACTCTGTAATTGAAAGAAATATTAAATTAATAATATTATTAAATTCATACTTTCACTCTTATTGCTATTTTCAGTTAATATTGCCTGTTAATACATATGATAACCAAATTTAATAATGTTTAATTATAATGTCTAAAACGAAGTATATAAATAAAATATATGCGTTATATATATAAATACTGTTGCATGTAGTTTTTGATATATTTTACATAAATAAACTTTTACGATCGAATAATATTTTATATAATCAGATAATTATTAATAACTAAATTCCTAGATAGCTTTTATAGCATGTTGAGTATGCCGTAAAAAACTTAGAAAGCTTTTAATAGTTTCCATATATTCACTGAATATTTTGTTCTTTTAAATGGATACGAAATACTTAAACTTTGTTCAAATTTTTTTAATTTATGTATAAAAATAATTTTACACTCACATGCTCATAATATGTTCTCAATTGAATCAAACATATAATTACTTCTACATGCATGGACACTCCATTTTTGTGTTTCTGTCATTCATAGAACTCCCAATTTCATTTCTAGTTCAATAGCTTACGAGGTTGAAAAAGAACAGACGGTTATCACCGAGTTTCTAAAACCGGTAAGTACAAATTCATCTTGATAAAGAAATTTTTAAAAAATTTTTAAACGTCATTGTTATCCATATGCCTTCTTGCAATATATTATTTTTAACCTAATTCACTTGATTAAATTATGGTCTTTTACAATGTAGTAACTACTTTGGTACTCGAGTTTCTTCTGAAAACTTCCATAGTTTCTCTGCTTATGAAGTGGCAGTACATAGATGGAAATTAATATTTTACTGCTTAGCTGTTACTAGTTCTTGTTAATCACGACACTCAACTCTGTACTTACTTTCGTTGTGGTAATCTCTAGACTTTTCATGGAAAGCGCAAGTATCTTGTGAACTATGGCTGCAAATTCAGCAAATTCAAAACAGGTTCATGATTATATTTCGTTCCAAGTTTCCTAAAAAAAACGTCTGAAGGTTGAAGGCCACTCTTAGGGGTTCTGTTTCGTTACTGTTTCAAAATTATGAGGATTTACTCTTACGCGCCCATTCTCTCGAGGCAATGTCATCCATCTTACCATGAGCAGCCATATAGGTTCTAAACGTGGCACGACCTCAACCACAACCAAGTATCTTTTGACTGTTTAAATCAGTGGGGAACAAAAATGATGGAGATCAGTTCCATTTGGTATTGATAAGACCAAAGGGTGATTTTTTATTGCAAGCAAATTTAAAAGGTATTGAGGATTAGCAGATGATTCCCTGAGCAATATGTACTTGTTTCGGCAGTGGGGATATTAAAACCGGAATAATACAGAGAAAATTAGCGTGGTTCTTGCAGAAAGATAACACTCAAAATCATGAAGTGTTCCACATATGCTCCTCTCATGAGTATAAAGTAACGATGTCTATCAGATACATCTTACTCGAGTAGCCTGGTTTTTAAAAATTCTTGTGATTATTTCTTTCATTCTCACAATCTTAGCATGTCTGATTTAATTGGTGAGAGCACTTACACGAATATTTCTCGTTTATATTTCCTTTTAATCTTATATTTGACAATCATATATTCAATTGCTTTTTGACCGCACACTTTTTCGTTTGTCTCATTATTTGCAATAAAAAAACAACTTTTTGTTGATCTATTTTATTTCTTTTATTGTTAAGATTTTGCTTTTATATGTTATGATTTTGCTTTTCTTGTTGTTAATATTTTACACTTTTAAACGTTATTATTTCGTTCAAATATACACTGTGATATCACCGAACGATGGATAAAGGGTAGAGAGCGGCTTTTCGGTATGTCCCACTGATGGTATGAATGTTCGTAACCGTCCGGTATAGGCTTTTAGTAGGACCCGGTCTCATTAGCCTTCTTGTAGCAAAACAGAATACCATGGCGCTTGAAACTAATACAAAACAAACTTAGACTGTGATAAGCCGGATATGTTACTAGTTGATTCTGTGCTATAAAACATAAATCAATTAATCAATACATCCTGGGCAATACTCATAAAAAGTACTAGAATACTGGAATAATATTAAAAGTAATCAAAAGTATATTTTAACTAATAGTTCTAAATATTTCTACCAAGAGAGAACAGATATGCAATTTCTAATTATCGTATAAATATCTTGATTAATATAGCATTAAATATCATAAAACTACTGTTATCATTTCAGGTTCAACCATATGACTTATGTACTCAACTTTTTATTAAAATACATCTTAATAACTTTTACTGAAGTAGTTTTCAAAATCTGTCTTCGTTCCTCAAAATCCAATATTGTATACATAACCTTATAATATATAGATATAACGAAAGACTGTTTTAAAAATGTGGATTATTAACCTAAAATTTGAAGAATGCTGGGTAACTCTAAAAATTAGTTTTAAGAATGGGATTAGAAAAGTTGTTCCTTTAAAGAAAGTGGTACAGCAAAAACATTTGAATTTATAGGATTTAATTTAAATATTTAACTTCGATACTTTATCCTAAATTTAAAGTATTTCCAATCTTAGTCTAGGCATCAAAAACCTCTAATCTGTGGGCACTTGAAAAGCCGGATCTATAAGCTAACTTATTACTTGAAATATCGCCCTGTATACCTTTTTTATACAGAACATAATATTTTATGAATCCGATAGAATTTTACTATTTTTATATGATTTATTCACAACAGCAATGAGCGCATTTTTGCTAACATTAACTGCGAATCCATAACTGCACATTACATATAGTTGCTCTGTGCGATATATAAACAAATAAAGACGTATCTAATTACAAATATTTTAGATAAACATAAAAATAAACATAGACGTGTTATAAGCCGTTTTCAATTTCTACTTTAACCGGCATCTATATAAACAAACATTAATATTGTATATGTTTATCATATACAGCATACAAATAATTTATATTTTATTTCTATTTTAGGACTATTTTATTATTAATTTATTTCTATTTTAGGACTCACAATTTGTTCAAGATTCAGATGTAAGTTCATAAAGCTAATTTTCATACTTATATATTTTCTGTTTTATATTTTAGTTTAAAATTACAGTCTAAATTTTGAATGTGGTTTTTCATTTACTTATAAACCTGATGTTACCATATATTTATATATGATAATATTAGATATAACATATTTACAAGAGTAAAGCTACACTGAGATAAGAGAAATGAATTAACATTAAAGATCAAATAAGAAAGTTCCTATTAAAAAATAAGAGGGTCAAATGAAAAAGTATATGGAAGGAAATATTATTTATTTGATTTATAAACTAGTAGTAAGTTTTATAACTTGGTGCAGAAACTAGTAATATTTAAATTCGGAGTAAAGCTTTTTCATTTACTAACGCGAATCTAATTTTATTATATAATAACAAAAAGGAACTCTTATTAGATAATAAGAGGACTGACAATTAAAATGAAGAATTATATTAACGGAATTGTAATTTATTTGGTTTGTAAATAAAGTATTAATTCCAAGTAAACCTATTTCTTTTACTTGTAAGTCTAATGTTATATTTTTTATCAAATAAGAGACTAATATCAAATAAGAGGTAATAAGAGGGTTGGGAATGCAAATGAAGGATTATGTTAAAAGGATTATTACTTATTTGGTTTAAAAACCCTTTCAAAATCAATTCCGAAGAAAACATTTTAATTTACTAGTGATATTAAGGCTATTATATATTATTGAATAATATCACTTACTAGAAAAAAAGGGCATCAAAAATAAAAATTACAATGTACAGTATACTCCGTTTAATGTGATCGTGGTTCAAATAAGAGATAATAAGAGGGTTGGCAATGAAAATGAAGGATTATATTAAAAGGAATTATTACTTATTTGGTTTAAAAACACGTTCAAAATGAATTCCGAAGAAAACATTTTAATTTACTAGTGAGATTAAGGATATTATATATTATTGAATAATAGCACTTACTAAAAAATAAGGGCATCAAAAATAAAAATTACAAAGTACAGTATACTCCGTTTAATGGGATCGTGGTTCAAATAAGAGATATTAAGAGGGTTGGCAATAAAAATGAAGGATTATATTAAAAGGATTATTACTTATTTGGTTTAAAAACACGTTCAAAATGAATTCCGAAGAAAACATTTTAATTTACTAGTGAGAGTAAGGAGATAATAATTATAGTAGAGATAATAAGAGAGATGGCAATGAAAAATGAAGGATTATATTAAAAGGATTATTACTTATTTGGTTTAAAAACACGTTCAAAATTAATTCCAAAGAAAACATTTTAATTTACTAGTAAGATTAAGGAATTATATATTGTTGAATAATATCACTTACTAGAAAATAAGGGCATCAAAAATAAAAATTACAAAGTATAGTATACTCCGTTTAATGTGATCGTGGTTCAAATAAGAGATATTAAGAGGGTTGGCAATGTAAATGAAGGATTATATTAAAAGGATTATTACTTATTTTGTTTAAAACCACGTTCAAAATGAATTCCGAATAAAACATTTTAATTTACTGGGGAGATTAAGGATATTATATATTATTGAATAATATCACTTACTAGAAAATAAGGGCATCAAAAATAAAAATAAAAATGTATAGTATACTCCGTTTAATGTGATCGTGGTTCAAATAAGAGATATTAAGAGGGTTGGCAATGTAAATGAAGGATTATATTAAAAGGATTATTATTTATTTTGTTTAAAACCACGTTCAAAATGAATTCCGAAGAAAACATTTTAATTTACTGGGAAGATTAAGGATATTATATATTATTGAATAATATCACTTACTAGAAAATAAGGGCATCAAAAATAAAAATTACAAAGTATAGTATACTCCGTTTAATGTGATCCGTTTAATGTGATCGTGGTTCAAATAAGAGATATTAAGAGGGTTGGCAATGTAAATGAAGGATTATATTAAAAGGATTATTACTTATTTTGTTTAAAACCACGTTCAAAATGAATTCCGAGGAAAACATTTTAATTTACTGGGGAGATTAAGGATATTATATATTATTGAATAATATCACTTACTAGAAAATAAGGGCATCAAAAATAAAAATTACAAATTATAGTATACTCCGTTTAATGTGATCGTGGTTCAAATAAGAGATATTAAGAGGGTTGGCAATGTAAATGAAGGTTTATATTAAAAGGATTATTACTTATTTTGTTTAAAAACCACGTTCCAAAATGAATTCCGATGAAAACATTTTAATTTACTGGTGAGATTAAGGATATTATATATTATTGAATAATATCACTTACTAGAAAATAAGGGCATCAAAAATAAAAATTACAAAGTATAGTATACTCCGTTTAATGTGATAGTGGTTCAAATAAGAGATATTAAGAGGGTTGGCAATGTAAATGAAGGATTATATTAAAAGGATTATTACTTATTTTGTTTAAAACCACGTTCAAAATGAATTCCGAAGATAAACATTTTAATTTACTGGTGAGATTAAGGATATTATATATTATTGAATAATATCACTTCCTAGAAAATAAGGGCATCAAAAATAAAAATTACAGAGTATAGTATACTCCGTTTAATGTGATCGTGGTTCAAATAAGAGATAATAAGAGTGTTGGCAATGCAAATGAAGGATTATATTAAAAGAATTATTACTTATTTGGTTTAAAACCACGTTCAAAATGAATTCCGAAGAAAACATCTTAATTTACTAGTGAGATTAAGGGTATTATATATTATTGAATAATATCACTTACACTCATGTCCATAAATTAAGGATAATTCAGAATCACACAGAAATTGAGCTCTAAAATAAAAATTTCACCTGTAGAATTATCACACACATCTTGAAGAAGAATATGCAAATTGCAGGAAACCACCAGATGGCGCGGATAGTACGTCACAATGACGAGAGTGTATGAAAGGGGTATATAAGGAATGGTAGCAAAGAAGTAAAATTGTTCACAAGTGCTTTAAAAGACTTTCAGTGCAATAACCGCATAGTTATGGCACAAAGGAAGCATTTGGATGATTTTTTACGTGGTAGAATTATCGGACGACTGGAATGTGGACGTACCCAGCTGGAAGTATCCGAGGAACTTGGAATCGCCCAGAGTGTCATCTCCAGGCTTTGGCAACGATTCAAACATGATGGTAATATGAGTAGATGTTACAGCACAGATCGCCCCCGAGTTACTACGCCGAATGATGACCGGTATTTGGCAGTTACTGCCAAAAGAAACAGACGGAACACAGCATCAGACCTGTCTCGTCAGCTCTCTTCAGCTACCGGTACGACAGTTTCAAGGCAGACCGTGTACAAACGCTTAGGGAACATTGGTCTATATGCTCGTAGGCCTGTCAGATGTGTTCCCCTTACCGCAACTCACTGTCGTCTGCGATTATGCTGGGCTAGAGAGCATGCATTGTGGACACCGCAACGGTGGTCTTGTGTGATGTTTTCCGACGAGTCCAGGTTCAGTTTACATTCTGATTCTCGCCGGACTTTCATATGGAGAGTGCCAAGTACCCGTTACCACCAAGAGAACACCATTGAACGACACCGTTACGGTGGTGCAGGATGGCTCGTTTGGGGAGGAATTATTCTTGGTTCCAGAACTGACCTGCATGTTCAGAGTGTAACGATGACAGGCCACATCTATCGGGATGTCATTCTGGAACAACATGTACGTTTGTTTCGGGGCGCCATGGGTCCTGAATTTCTGTATAGGGATGAAAACGCCCGACCTCACCGTGCAAACATTGTAGACGAATGCCTTCAATCGGAGGATATCACCCGTATGGATTGGCCAGCATACTCACCGGACTTGAATCCAATAGAGCATGTGTGGGACATGCTTGGCCGACGAATTGCAGCCCGTCAACCCCCTCCCAACTGTCTATCGGAACTTCGGAGGGCATTGCTTGATGAGTGGTGTAATTTTCCCCAAGATCAGATTGATACTCAGCATGCGTAGGCGTTGTAACGCTTGTATTGCATCGTCCGGGAGACATACTCCGTATTAACCATCATACTAACCATGTTATACTGTTTTCTGTAAATAGGTTCTTTTTTGAAATTTGCTCCAGGGAGTAAAAATCGCAATTTTTATTAATTATGTGAAACATATAGCATCTTTTTTGCTCTTTACCTTTTGTTTAATAAATAGACTTTACAAAGAAGTCAAATTTGTTTTGCTTTTGTCTCTTTCATTGCCTGAACTTCATTATCCTTAATTTATGGACATGAGTGTACTAGAAAATAAGGGTATCAAAAATAAAATTACAAAGTACAGTAGAGTCCGCTTAATGTGATCGTGGTTATTTTTATCAATCGCTTATTGTTATCGAAATCACTTGGTCCCGATTTTCTCTATCCATCTGTATGTTAAAATTATCGCTTTATGTGATCGTTACATCGGTTTAATGGGATCAGTTTTCGTACCTCATTTTAACTCGCAAAGGAATATTTATAATATATTCAGAAGGAACTCATTATTTTTTCTCTTCCCTATTGTTCTAATTTCCGAGAATTCTCCTTTCAACATAGGGCAATAGGGAATAAACACAGGAGTGTGTAATTACACGTTCCTGGAATTGTTCAGGAATACGCACACCCCGCTGGTGGTCAATGTTTGTCAGATAAGCAAAAGGCAACACATTATTATCAGAACTGAGAAGGAGCGTATTCACATTTTATGCCTTGCTCGCTTACATGCAGCTTGTCGATGTGGAAGCCTGAAAGCAAAATGATTTAATGTTAAAACCAGGGCTTCGAACCGTAATTTTTTTTGTTCCGGTTTTCGTTCCGGTTCAACTAAAAAATTAATATCGGTTCAGTTCCGGTTTTCGGTCCGCCAAAAATAACGGTTTTCGGTTCAGTTCCGGTTTTCGCACCGCCAAAAATAACTGTTTTCGTTTCAGTTCCAAATGAATAATTTCATTTTATGTATATTCTTATTTGTACTAAAAATATAATTCTATCATACACAAAAAATGTAATTCTATCAAAATTTAGAAGATTTTATTCTTTTTTTAATTGGTACACTATGTGAATTGATACAAACAGCAGGTACGATAAGAGCGGTGAGCAGAGGACGGCGAGCATTGGCATTGTTATCCATTATCAAAATCGCATTTGACAACTAGGTTCATGATTACCCACATTCGTCGTTTGACTCTCACATCGTGCACTTGGCCTTGCAATAATTATGTAAAAAATATATTATTTATTTAACATATGAAAATTGCCTCTAATTATTAATATATCTTCTAACGGGGTTTCACTGAGATTACTTCTGTTGTCTCGGAGAATAAATTTCAAACCTGAAAACGCTCTTTCAACACTAACTTTTGTAGCTGGAGCTGCCAAAACGAAATCGAGAAGCAGTATACATGTAATGATAATTATAAAGTTGACGTTAAATTAGAAAATATTGATAAGTTGGTAACAGTAACAAAATGACTGAAAGATATATGGAACCGAAATAAACCGATATTTTTTTCGGTTCAGTTCCGGTTTTCGTTCCGACCAAAATAACGGTTTTTTCCGGTTTTCGGTTTTCGGTTCAGTTCCGGTTCGAAGCCCTGGTTAAAACAAAAGATCGAAATTTTAAATCGTTATGACAGGTTGATTATGATTACGAACAATTTATCAATGAGCTTCTTAGAAAAAATTGTAGACAGTCAAAAACTGATGAATTTTTTAAATTATGTATACAATTTTTCTGTTTTAAATTATAATATACAGTAAATAAATGTGTTTTTACATTTTATTTTGAAATTTAGTATGTGTGAATTAAAGGGAGGGGGGGGTAAATTTATATAATTTTGCATATAGTTTATTGTTGTCAATCGTTTATTGTATTCAAAATCATGATATCCCAAACTGATCACATTAAGTGGAGTCCACTGTATATTCAAGAAATCACTATTTATTTGGGTTTAAAAACATTAAAAATTAAAATTTTTAGCAAAATATATAACAGAAAATAAAAGTAAAAACATCAAATTGTTAAGGTATAAATGAGTATAATATATTGTTTTAACATCGTTAGGTTCAAATCTTTATTTGGGCTGTAGTATTAAGGCTTTATTTCTTATATTAAATAGAATTACTAGACTCCTCACGCTAGTTTAATCTTGATAACTGTGATTCCCAAATGATTTTACTTTAGCTATTAGGTTATATTACTCGTTTCGTTCAGTAAGAAACAGCTTAAAAGTAAAAATATAATTTATAGTTTTGTTTCCGACACATAGCCAAAGTGATAATAATTTGAAACTTCTTTACATTTCTGTCTACATTACAGTATTTAAGCTTCTCAGATGAAATAGTTTACAATATCTCTTTGGGATTAAAATACTATGAAATCAACATTATTTTCTTATAGTTGTTTAAAAATCGAATAATACGGGAATATTTATTTTATAAAATTTTCTTAACTAACTGTTTGTGACTTTTCATCCATATCACTGAAAAAAAAACAGCAAGTTTTGTTTCATTAACAACTGAAATATGGGATTACTTTAAATATATCATTTATGTAATATTTATTAAAAACGATATTATTTATATATATATATATAATTTATATATAATATATATATATATATATATATATATATATATATATATATATATAATATATATATATAAATATATATATATATATATATATATATATAAATATTTTATAATATAATATATATAATATATCTATAAATATATATATATATATATATATATATATATAATATATATATGTGTATATATGTTTTATAATATATATATATATTATATATATATTATTGTTTATTTTGTGTGTATTTATAGTGTATATGTGTAGTTTGTATATACTATATATTTTGAAACATATTATACATATACCAATATAACATATATTTTATTTTATAATATATATTTTATATATTATACATATATATTTAACAATATTATTTTATGAAATGTATTAAATACTTTAAAATTTTATTATTTTAAAATTAATTATTATAAATATGTTTTTATATATGTAACTTTTATGTATTTCTGATGTTTAAGTTATCATCTTGGGATATACACTTTACATATCAAACCCTTATTTGGTTAACTATTAATTATACAAAAATTTGACACCACTTAAAATTTTCTCCTTGAAGAAAAATAATGGATAGACGTGATGTTACGTCCATTTAAGTTAAATTTAATTTAAAGTATTAATTTATCTTACAAGCTATATATCTTATATAATCAAAATATTATCTACTATTAATTTTAACAAATTCCTCATTTCTGAATTTCGTGTCTGTCAGGTGATTTCTCGTGGATTCATAGCAAAAAATCCACCTGTTACTTAAGTTTTGCACATCAGTGTATTTTTTCGTCTTTTTGCTGTGATGAATTTATTGTATTTTGCTGCATAATGCCTCTTCTACTTATATTTAAATATTTTAACTGTTATTCCATCAGCTCATTCGGTGTACAGCCGAAATATCAATTTAAATATCAACCTGTAGACATGGTTTAGCTTCAGGTTACAATAATGATATTATAGTAATAACTAACCGATGCATCCTATTTGACGTCCTATTTTTCTTGTTTTGTAATGCGCATTTTAAATGTTTGTCATTAGTTATCTTAAATATTCACTCCTTATTACAATTTTACTTTTTTTCACTTGTTTATTTCAGTACGATTGTGAAGGGCCTAACATGTGGCTTCCGGAGTAAGTATATATTCTTACTTTTAGGTACAAAATACAATAATAAACTAAAATACACTGAATATAGCAAAGTTAAGCTATAAGTATAGCTATGTATTTTATTTTGTGTTATTATACAATATAAATTGGTTACTCCAAAATTCATTTTATTCAAAATTTTGGGTAGTTAGAATTTATAAATTCCGCTTTGAATTCCTATACAATGAATTGTTTAAATTACATGCTGAATTCGAGAAAACATATTTAAAAATGATTGGTTAATTTTAATAAGTCTTAAATTCAAAATAAATAAAATTTTCTACGAAATTCCGCATTTGTTTTCACTTAGGATGTTTGCAATCTATACTAGTAAAGTATACAGAAATCAGAATATATGCTATATATGTATTTATCAGAATTAACTTAATAGAATATTATGCATTTAATTATTTAAGTTTAGAAAAAAATAATATGATATAAAAAGTACTTTTATTTTGATGTTACATTTATAAAGTAAATATTTCTTATCTTGACTGGCAATGTTCAGTTATAGTGCATTAAATATGCAGTTACGTCAAATATTCTCTCATGACATTAATATAGGATAATATCCCGTAGTAACAAATTTATTTTATGAACTGCGTTATTACATAGGTCTTTCGACATATTTACTCTCCATTAATCGAATATGCAGATGAAATTAGTTTTGTTACATATAAGATTGCTATATTTTATAACTAGGCTATAAGGTGATATAATATTTTCTAGATAAATAATAAATGAAAATTAATTAATGTATTAAGGATAAAATAGTAGAAAGATATACGTAGAATGCATTTTTTAGCTTATGTTACTTAAGCTGAATTAGTATTAAACTGTGTGTGTGTGTGTGCGTGCGTGCGTGTGTGTGAAAATAATTAAAAATAATTAATATTTATACTTAATATTAACTTTAATATATTTTGAAGGATAATGTTTTGCATTTCAGGTGTTCGACAATAGATATTGATATACCTTTTGACCAATTTGAGATTACAAACATTACTTATAATCCAAAGTTCGAGGTAAGAGTAAACCTTATATATTTTTCTTTAACATTTAAATATTTAAATTTGAATAGACATTTTTAAGCTTTAAGCTTTTTAAAAACTACAACAGAAATTTAGATTCTGGTCGTATACGTAAAAGATTAATTTTTAAAATAAAAAGCATTTTACTAAAATATTAAGGATTTTTTTTTATTTAATTGATATAAATCTGATGTTTCTAAATAGTGGTCTACGATATCTTTCAAAAAGAGAGGAGTAAAATATTTTAAAGGTCCATAGGGATTTTTCTTTGATTAAAAATTAATCATCAATAATGAATTCAACTATCGCATTCGTTCTAGGGTATATTGAAATCATTGTGAATAGAGCTAGTGAAGTTAAGTATTTCACTAGAGATATTAAGGTTTTTCTAAAATTTAATTGATATAAATCAGATGTCTCGAAGTGGTGGTCTACGAAAGCTTTCAAAACGAGAGGAGTAAAATATTTTAAAAATACATAGTGGTTTTTTTTTGATAAAATTTATTAATGAATAATGAATCCGACTACCGCATTCGTTCTAGGGTCTACCATCGTCAATAGACTAGTGAAATTAAGTATTTCACTTGAGATATTGAGGTTTTTTAAAAATTTAATTGATATAAATCAGATGCTTCAAAGTCGTAGACTACGAAAGCTTTCAAAAAGAGAAAAGTAAAATATTTAAATATCCATAATGATTTTTCTTTGATGAAATTTAGTAATTATTGATGAATTCAACTATTACATTCGCCCTACGGTCTTCTGAAATTAGTATCAATAGGAGGTAGTGGTAATTATTGGTCATTGCTGATTATCCGTAATAATCCCTAAGATTAGTAGTCGCCTAATGGTTTTTAATGTCCGCAGAAGAAAACGCCTGATTATTTACGTAAGTTGCGACACTAACAAAAAGTTTCATTATCATTCAGATTAAAAGATGTAAACCAACATATTTGTCAAAATCTCATTTTTGGGTTTCTATAAAAATGAATACCTATCACCGAGTGAAAAAGCATTGAAAATTTTAATTCAAATTACAATATCAAAACATTTTTGTACAAACATTTTTCTAAGAAAAAGCTTTTTCAAGTGTCAGACCAATTAAAACTGGATATCGCTCTCGGTTTGAAATAAACGGGACACAGCCTTCGTCTTGCAGTGGTCGATAAGCAAAAATATATATATCACTAAAAGTGTAAAAAAAGCAAAGTTTTTTGAATTACTGAATAACGTTTTTAAGTTTAATATGTGCACTTCGTATTAATAAAATAAAGATATCTGATTATTATTCTATATATATGATCAATATTTATTTAATATTTTAAATTCCTATAATTAGTCTGCCAAATAAAAATTATATATGTACTGATCGTTTAAGTTTTAAAGTTTGCTGACATCTGCCTTATATTATCCTTTTTTAAATTTTAGTTTCATTAGAATATTAATTTTCGTTTGTCTTTACGTTATTTAATTCTTTTTATCCGTCAATAGTAATTGACAT
>CM063505.1:33730670-33745670 GCA_032207245.1 Pardosa pseudoannulata | reverse complement strand
TCTCGAACTATCAACACCTCGGTTATGTGATCGGAGCTTTTGCTAACTCAGTTACCTTGGGTGCTTGTAGTCTAACTGGAATGTATATATTTAACAAAGAAGGCAAAGATTCTAATTAATCGGTAATTAATATATGCACATAATACAGCACTAATTATATCGGTAATTAGTTTTGTATTATGTGCGTATATGGTCATATATATATATATATATATATATATATATATATATATATATATATAATATTATATATATATATATATATATATATATATATATATATATATATATATATATATATGTGTGTGTGGTATATGTATATATATATATATATTTATATATATGTATATGTATATATATATATGTATTTTATATATGTATATATAATATATATATATATATATATATATATATATATATATATATATATATATATATGTGTGTGTGTGTGTGTGTATCTATATATATATATGTTGTTGTATATGTATATGTTATATATATATATATATATGTATATATATATATATATATATATATATATATATATATATATATATATATATATATATATATATATATATATATTATACATATATATATATATTTTGTGTATATATATATATATATATATAGTTCTATGTAAAATATACATATTATATATTATATATATATATATATATAATAAAATATAATATCGTATTTTTTACTATATTATATTTGTGTTATATGTAATGTATATATATATATATATATATATATATATTTATATATATATATGTATATATAGATATGTATATGTATATATATTTATATATATATATATATATATATATATATATGTTATGTTGTGTAAATTATATTATATATGTATATATATGATTATGTTTATGCATATGTTATATATAAAAAATTATATATATATTTTATATATATATATACTATATAAAAAGTAAATTATATTATATATATATATTTATTTATATGTATATATATATATGTAATATATATGATATTATATCTAATTATATATATATATATATATAAATATATGTTTGTGTTGTGTTTTATAATATATATATTTTTGTATATTATTATATATATATATATAAATGTATATATAAATTATATATTATATGTATTATTATAAATATATATATATATAATATATGTATAAAAATGTTTATATATAATATATATAATTAAAGTCACAATAGGTAATTAAATTAAACACAATGCATTATAATATTAAAATAAAAAATCGTATTTTCATGTCACCTAAAATTAACTATCAGTTTTATCAATTTGCATAAAATTCCCACAGAAGAAAATAACATTTAACTAAAATAGTTGCGTATATAGAGATATTTTATTGTATATTATTGTGAAAGAAGCACATTAATAAATGTTTTATTGTAATTTTTGTATGTGTACTAATATTTGTGGTGAGATGTGAATTTGTCTAGAAAAAGTTAGTGTACCGCTGCACTTCTGCAATTTTATTTATGGGGCGCTATTATAAAAAATAAATTACCATATATTCATTAAAGTTATTTACACATATATTTATTTATAGTTGATTCCCTATATTTTCAGTAATTATTAATTATCTATGAAACAATATACTCAATTTTAAAGCTTTTTAAATAGATGTTGCAATTTAAAAACTTGTCACATACCACATTCTTTCATTTAGAATATTTATCCTTATAAATTAAATGGTTACTGCATATGTAGAAGTGTACGTCTATTTTTTATAGTACTTGTGCATTTTTCCTGAAAGTGAAATAGGTAAGATGCACTGTCCATATATTGATTTTTTATTACAAAAGTTATTAAATCTACATTTTCATTATTTTAATAATTTGTTTAAATATATTAAAGAAAGAGCCGTGGAAGTTCAATCAGCAAACGATCTTATAACTAGAAGGGTGTGAGTTCGATAATGGCTAAATATACATCGTTTTTTATTAATGGTAGCTGGGGCACTTAAAAAAGGACTGTAGTCGCAATATTCTCATTCCCCTTCGTTCTTGCTTCTAAATTACATAAAAAATTATTTATCTATATTTGACGTACTAAGGATTGCAGTTGGACGCTTATATCCCCCTTATGTTATATCTCTTAATAAAATGACCAATAAATATATATAGCTTGGTAGCGGCGACTGCTATAAGATTAACCTTCCTCGCACTTAAAGTGATATTACAGATAACTTTTTCTAGAAACGAAATATAATTACTCAGTCTAAGATTAGTTTAACATAAATCCAATTATTGAACGTAGATTTAAAAGCTATACTGTTTGATATTTTTGCATAATAATTATAAGAAATGTGAAAAATACTTTTAAAAATGCTAATAAACATATTTTCTTTTCCAGAGCTTGGAGCTATTCAGCGTAATAGGTGGATACATGGGGATGTGGCTAGGAATATCCTTGCTGACTATCTGTGATATTTTAGGTGAAGGCATTTTATGGATAAGAGATTATTGCATGAAAAAGAACAACAAGAAGCTTTCGAAAAGAAAGTCTAATATGGTCCCTATAAAGAAAAATAATTTTATACAGAAAGACGCATATATCACGCCTTACAGTGCTTGGTGATCAAGAAAGTGTATTTTCGTTTGTGGAATTACAACTGGTAAAAAATATTGCTTAAACTTATTTTGGTCTGATTCACTATTTCCGATGATATAAGATGATACACCTCTGTAAAACTTTCAACTGCTTAAAGCACGAAATTTTTTGTAAGCAATAAAATTAAGATTTTTCTTTTCGATGAATTAGTTTCATGGTAATGAAACTTGCATTACAGAAAAAAAATTTAAGAATGCAACATCATAATATTTAAAAAAAAATTAATCTATATTACATTTTATAATATAGATTAAATTGTTTAAATAAATGTTAGAAATTAATTGTTAGATTAAATATATATTAATAAATGCATATTTTATGATATACATTTATTAATATATATTTTAAATATATATTAAATAATATATATTTAAAAAAACAATTTAATCTATATTACATTTTATTAAAATAATAAAAGCAGTATAATATTTTAGAATGGACTAGTTTTAACAAGCTATATTTAAAAATTATTTACTGAATGTATCAATTTTGTAAAATATCTTTTAAATTGCATATAGCATATTGTGATATGCAGACAGAGAAACAAATCTAAACTATTGCACATTCATGTTACAAAGAAATGTATTATTTTAAAAATACTAAACAAAACGAAAGCTATAATAGCACTTAAAACTTTAAAGTAAAAGTTAAATATTTTACATCAGATTTTGAACTATATTATCTCAATACTATATTACTTTCCACTATTAGTATTAATGAAATGTGAAATTATTGCACGTGAAATTACTGCACAGTACTTTGTGTTGTCTGTATGGACATATGTTATATATATAAATATGTATGTTCATGTTATATATTATATTCTAACTATTTTGAATGACACATTTTCAATTGAACAATACTGAATAAAAAAAAGAAAGTCGTTAAAAATCAGGATAATGCTTCTAAGTAACTGTAAATTGCCTATTCTATTTATTGCTACGTAATGTGTATTTCATTTAATGCTATGTAAAATATTTTTTCTGAAAAGTTCATTTTAACAATAAATGTTATATTTCATAAATTCATGTCTTAAAATTGCTTTTCCTTACCACATAAGTGTTAAACTCTTTTAAATTCTTTTAAAATGTGATTTATTTAGCCTTTACTAACGTTTAACTTTGTATTTAACTGTTGAGCATTGATTCACAATCTCGAAGTTCAAATATTTATCCTTTCATATAGATCACATCAGTGCTCGTGTAACAAAACATTCAGACAGTAACGCTCTAAGTAGGGTAAATTTTTTCATGTAATACCATACAGTAAATATTTTCTTTTTTTTTTCTTGTGTAGTAGTAGCATTAGTTAGGAAATTTCATTAAATACTAACTCTTGACATTAATGTAAGCAATCATGTTACACGGTAACAAACCTATTTAAGCAGTGCCGGTATTACTGAGTTATTTTAGGTATTTTCTATGAATTAATTCAATATAGGTAATATTGAGTTTATTGCATATATTACGACTACATAGTCATATAACTTGGTTATGATGATATGATAAAATATACTCGCAAAGTAACAAATTCAATAAGGAGATAAAAATGGGATGCATCTATAGATATAAAGTTTGTTTTTTATTAGAAAGAAATATTGTTTATATTACATGCATGTGGAAATTATGTATGTAACACTTCTAGTCTTGAGATCAGTCTGACATGTTTTATAATATTTTAATTTAAAAATAGTCCATATTTCAATGTCATACAGTTGTGAATTCTAAATAACGATAAAAAAGTTATATAATATGTTTTATATCCTTTACTTTATATTTAATACAAATAATACCACGACAGATAATTAAGATATAACTAATAAGTACTTTATATAGTTTTTAAAATAAAGGTTTCGAATATATTCGAGTTTTTGAAACACTCCATCTGTATTTCTAATAATTAAAGAATATTCTAAAATTATCTATAATCTACCATAAAGGTATAAACTAAATAAAAAAATTATGAATTTCAAACCAAAGTTTTTTTTTTATTTAAGAGATATTTTATAAATATTGAACAGAAAACGTCCATTATTATTGTTATAACTATATAACGAAAAAATACTTGCAATAACAAGATTTATTCTAAGGTTTAAAATGTATCGTATTAATAAAAATTACCATATTATATATAATAAATACTATACATTATAATATACATGGAAATTTTCGTAATCATTGAAACTAAGACTTGCAGTTGCATTAGTAGTATGGCGAGAGAATTAACTACAGAAAACAGATTCTTAATACGGCTTTTCAAAAATTAGTGAATTACTTATTTAACTAACGTTTACTTTAGAGTAGAATGTAAGACATGGAATTTCACATATTTAATTACCAATTTCATAAACACTTTTTGCTGAATATGCTAATTTTTCAACAAATATATATTATATATAAACATGCTTTTAATTTTTATTCAAACATAGAAAAATATCTACAGAATGAACATTCATCTTGCAAAAAACTTAATAATTTGAATGTACTAATTAGCTATAAAACTATAACATTACATAATAAAATGAAAAACTTAATAATTTGAATATACTAATCAGTTATAAGACTATAACAATACATAATAAAATGAAAGAAAAGGGTGAACATGCAAGTGTTTCGAAATAGGAATTTACATTAGATTTATGACAATATTATTATAATAAATTGCTTAATACTGATACTAAAATTGAATAATAATATTATATTTTTCTTTGTTGACAGAAATACCTGTAATAATATTTATATGATAGTTCAGTAAACACTGAGAAAGATTTACCTTTCAAATGTAATTTTATACTCAATCATATAGAAGCTAAATAAAGAAGAACGAAGGTAATTAATATCAAGGTAATGAATCTGAGCCTCTGGGAAATATTTTTTATTTATTTATTTATTTATTTTTTGCAGTTGTTCTGTAAACTGAAAATAATTTGATATCCTCTTAAATTATTAATTTTCAACTGTAAATGAAATGTTTCATAAAATCTTAAATGAGTAAAATGGAGTGGTAAAACGCATAGTTAAGAATGTTTAAATATTATTTGTGATTTATAATGAGTTCTCTGACTTTTTACTTCATAAAATTCAACAGTGAAAGTTGTGTAAACAGCGGTGCATTTGTTGAACTTTTATGCCAAATATGGAATATTTGTTGGACATATAGATGTATTTACTGTGTAATTGTATCATATTTATGACAAATTTTGTATGATTATGTAGTGTTTTTTAATTAATTTTTTTTCCACCTGGAAAGTTAAGAGGTTATTTTAAATCTTCATTTCTGACCTCACCCACATCTTGGAATATGCTATAGAAATTTGCACTGTTTTTCACTTAACTTTGTACTGCGTACTAACTTAGAAATTTATGATATGCTCATGTTTGTGGTTGAAAATACGAAAAAACATTTTCTCAATTGTTTTCTAATTTCGTTTTAAGAATTGAAGTGCATTATTTTATATTGTAGTAATTAAGATCTATTGTTTTTTATATCGATATTCAATGCAAAAAATACATATACAACTAACTGATTTTTTCTGCATATTTTAAGAATTATCTGATGAAAATAGTTTAGGAAGAAAGCATTTAAAATTCAATGTTATAGCGAATTTAGCAAAAACGTTTTGTTTCTTATTTTATGTTTTAGAAAAACTAAAATTATTAAAATTACAGTTAATCTATAATTTGCCGCTTAATTTCGTGACTTATGTCATAGAAGTAAATATCTTTTCAGAAGTAAATAATTCTAAACTTACAGTTTTCTAACAAGGGAGCAAGCATATTTTCCCGTTTTCTTTTGTTATACTTGATTTTAATGAAAGGTAAGCTATCTTTGATTTTATAATATAGCTCTTTAATTATATATTTTATGAGTTCAATAGGGAAATAATCATTACTTTTCTACATAATATAAGCATTAAAAAATAAGTATTTCCACTAGTGACATAATTTGGATTTTACAACAATAAGGTTAATATATATATATATATATATATATATATATATATATAATATATATATAAAGAAATATATTTTCAATATTCATTTTTTCGTGCCAATATTTGTAAAATATCTGCTGTCGCATAAATATAAGGCTTGCGCAATCATGTGAAAGTTTATCTTGAGCGTGCTGAAGGGTTAAGAATATGATATTGAAAAGAATATGGCACCTTAATGATTAGCATATTTTAGTGTTAAGTATACTACAAAACTGATCCAGCCTTAGATATCACTTGAAATATGCTTAGTCCTATTATAAAACCAATATCGCGATATTTCACATTTTTCCGATCGATATTTCGTACATTTATTGGGCCACAAATCATAAAATTTTATTGCCTGTTTTTCGCCTAGAAGTTCATGAAGTATTCATAAGATTCCTGTTGCAAAAGTCAAATCAATACATGATATTTGTCTAGGAAAAATGTAGTGAAAAAAATGTCATTTTCCCAAGTAAATGTGATCAGGTATATTTTTAAAGTTTCAACAAAAATATACTCTCGTGAATACTTGTTCTTAAAGTTGCAGGTAGTTTTCTATTTACCAAAGAGAACAGATTCCTATACATACTTAAAGTCATCCAAAGTAAGGAGAAGAGAAAAAAAATATGATAGCATTTGTATTCAAAACATAATTTTCAAAAGTCTAAAAAAAATTGGATTAGAGACATAAAAACAAATATTTTTTGTTGGGTATATGAAATATTTGCAATACTTCAAAAGTCCTTTTAGTAGTAGAAAAATTTAATAAAATCGTGTGCACGTTTTGTAGAACATGAAGAATCACTCAAAAATCTACATATATAACTTTTATAGAGTCATGAGTAAATATTAATGTATATATTTATTATATTCCCCACATTCTTATATATGCATCATTACTTTTCAATTAATGAAAGCTTTAAATGAAAAGTAATTATAAACTATGAACAATAAACGAAGAGGTATTCTTGTACACGTAAAAAGTTTTACTTGAAAATAAAAGCTTTAAATAAAAAGTATTTAGAAAATATTTATGGTAAACGATAAGGCATTCATGAATATATACCATTGAACAAATCTTTACACTTGCAAAATCAAAACTTTATATGAAAAGTATTTAGAAAATATGATGATTGAGCAAAGTGACATTTATGGATATGCTATAGTTTCTACAAAAGCAATAAATTAAAATCATTCAAATTATATAAAATGTTGTTTAAATTATAGCGAAACATATGTTACATGCTATTGTAAGCAAAACATATCTACATGCTACATATCTTACATGCTACAGTAAAAAATATATATATGTAACATTGTAATAACATTGTAACAGACGCTACTACGCTACTGAGCTGCTTATTTACTTCTAAGCTAACAAGAAAGCTGAAAAATGACAAATATTGACCAGATAAATAGGAGGATATATGTTCTGAAAAAAAAAAGGCTAGGTACTATTACATTTTATTATTAAATCACATGTTTCGAATAACTTGATAATTTTACTGTCATGAGACATGGGTTTTTTCATACATTCTTATTTTAAATTTTCCAGCTACACGATTTTTGTATCGAATTGGTAATATCTACATGTTCTCGGTTTATTACTTTTCGGCATTTGTACGCATTCAAAATTTTGGGTACTCTATATTATTGTGTTTTTAATTATACTGGGTATGATTTTGGAAATGATTGATTGATGCCTGATTCTGTTAGGGATATAATACTATATAATGACGAAACAGTTGCTAAAACAATGTGCAATCTCTTTAAAGACGACGGGAGCAGATACTTTTGCTAAAGTTTTCAATAGGTGAAAATGGAAAATGGACTGTCCCATTCTCCGCACCCCTATCCCTTCTTCCAGGAAAATGGACTTCAGAGCCATGAATGAGGTAGGTGGGTCGCAAATGTCATCTTAAATTGATTGTATTTCTTTACTTTCACACTCCCAGGATCTCACAGGAAGAATTCGCAACACTACTACCTCTAGGCCAAGCCCTCTAGTACCGGAGTAACCAATAATGGTTATGCAAAAACTATGAAAATGAGTTGGCATGACATAATCACGTGGTATCCCTGTTCTACACGTGGAAATAGGGTTCCAAAAGCTACAAGATAACAACTAAGCAATCTGTACTTCCAGAATATACTCACATTTTTAAAATATTTCATAAAGTATGAATATGATAATAACTTTGATAGGCAGGTGTATGTAGAAAATAAAGTTTTAAAACCATTTGCAAATAAATAGTTAATAAAGAAAGAACAGAAAAATCTTAATATTTAAGGAAGAAACTAGTTGAGCGGCTGTTATATATGTGAGTATGTGCGTGTGTAAACACAACAATATTAAATTAAATAAAATACCAATTAGCATCTTTCTAATCTCCCCCCCCAAAAAAAAAACCTGACCCTCAAATACGATCTGCCCCTAAATCAATTCTACATTTAGTAGCCAATATACACTTTTAACTTAAAAATGTAATACCTAAGTGCCTCAAAATTCGTCGCCTATTTCAAGTAATATATATATATATATATATATATATATATAAATATATATATATATATATATATATATATATATATATATATATATATATATATATATATATATATATATGTGTATATATATATGTATATATATATGTATGTATATATATATGTGTGTGTATGTAAATCGATAAAGAAAATGCTAGACATTCATTCAAATGAGCTCAGACAGATCATGATTATAATTTACAATATAAAGATTTTAGTAGTATTTAACTTTACCCTCTTTTAGAGGATTTTATAACATAATTATTTTAATCAAATATTGTTATATTATTGCATTATTACCATTTATCCCCTTTCTGTTATAATTAATATTTCTTATATGGTATTTGGGGTAAATAATTGTGTACTGAATATCTATCTTATCCTCATCTACTTAAATAAATGATTCATTTTATATATACTACTATCTTGGCTTATATATATTTTAATTTTTATACTCTATGTTATTTTAATTTATTTTACTTTTGTTTGTAAAATCTTTTGATTATACAATATATTATTGGTTTTTTTAGCTTATAGCTTTATTAGATCTAAATCAAATCAAATGTTCAAGAAGAATATGTTTTCCCGTTCTGCCTCCCCACAGGTAGGGCGCTGTCTTTTACTAGCAGAGTATGTGCGTTCGAATCCAACAAAGTATATAGATTTCTACTATACCGTTCAGATGTAAATTCCAGAATTATTAGTCCCTGTCTTGCATAAAGAACTCTATAATACCAGTCTACCTACCAACTATGATTTAAACATAAATTTAGTTTATGAGTTCAGGCAATAATATGAACATACACTCTTATATCGAGAGTGTGCAAAATTTAAGCTCATTTAAGTTTTCACAAAAATTTAAAAAAAAAAATAAGAGTAATTTTTAAATAAAGAACTGCAATCTTACTAAAACAATTGTTAGTATAAAAAAATTAATAGTTCTACAAAACAGAAATTCCGGTTAAATTAAAATTATAAAATATATTCATTATAAACTTTTGAACAATCTAATAACAACAGAAAGTAAATCATACTAAATAGTTCATTTTCTCTGTCCCATCCAAATCAAGGCTAATTTAGTTAGAGTAAAATGGCTTTTTCTTTTCACCACGTTATCAATAAAATTCATTGTGCATTGAATCAATAATAAAAATTAAAAATGTTTAACTAATAATCTATAATGTTTTAACTATCTTGTGTTTATATAAAATACCTTTAAACTGAATATATATTGCAGCAAAACATGTATTGCAGCATACAATACGATTAGAATAATCTTCAAGAATGAAAAGAAAGTGAAAACTCATTGTTAACCCCTTCCGGTAAAATGAGTCTAGCTCGTCATTGGTTTTTCATTCCATACCGCACAATGACGAGCTACACTCGTCATGCGACTAAAGTTACTGATAAATATGATAATTTAGTTTAAAATTTCTAGTGTACTGAATTTAGAAACACTTTTGTTACTTTTGGAAATCCCAGGTCACTATTACATATTGTTTATTTAAAGTTTCTTGGTACAAGTCACTGCCAAATTGATGAGTCAGAATAAAAGAAAACCTACTAAGAAAAGTCGTGTGTGTTACAAGAATCAAATTAAAGGTGAGACTTCCTGGCGATGTAAACAATTCAGAATTCCTTTGCACTTTGTTTTGAAAAGTACCACTAGCTTGAAGACTATTATCTTAATTTTATCGTTTCTGATACTTAACATTGTGTAAAAAGTGGATTTTAATTAAGAATATGTAAGAATTGTAAAATAAAACAAGTTTTTTAAATAAAAAATAAATGATTACTTCACGCACAGTTTTTCATTATTAAATCGCACCGGAAGGGGTTAAGGAAAACACCTTAAACAGTGGTCAAGCTGTTGTGCTTGGCAGTAATCAATCAAGCTGTCAACTGGTCTTAAGAGGTGGTAGAGGAAAACAGACCCCTCTAGGCATTCCACTCACCCCTATTTTTCATCCTTCCGTGGAAGCCCGTCTTTAAGTGCTACGGTCGGTATAGGCCGGGGTCATCCCTAGTACGGAATGAAAAATGTTCTGAATGAACAACATACTAACCAATTTCATTTTTGTTCATTTTATCATTACAATTTATAAAGGAATATAACTGGTATCAAACTGCCTAAAATTAATTTCCCCTTTCATTAAAAACTGTATTATATATATATATATATATATATATATGTGTGTGTGTGTGTGTGTGTGTGTGTGTGTGTGTGTGTAAAGCAACTATTAAAACAAAATTTTAGCAACTATTTTCGCTGTTTCTCGATTTTAAATCCCCTGCGATTTGAGAAAATATGTTAAATTGCAAAAAGAAACTCAGTTTAAACACAAATACATATAAATTCTTCAAATTTTTGAATAAAAATACAACAAAATAATACATCTGGGATATTTCGAAATTACTTATTCAATGCAAAAATTATCAAAGCAGAAAATGTTAATTCTGAAAGAAAAATTAAGTATATATATGAAAAAAAAATTTCATTGCAGTAATCATCTTATTCGAAAAAATGTATTTAATTATGAAGCATATACCTTTGTTCTTAGAATAGAAAATTATTTGTACTTTTAGTCAACATTTGTCATTTCGAATGTACCCTGTCTCCTTAAAAGGAAAGTTTATTCTTGAGACAAAATCCTCGTATTCTTCTAGAAGTCAATACTAGCATATTGGTTGTGGTTTTTTAAGATCATATAAATGCATTATCTATGTGTTTTGATATTTAAAATAATTCAATCTGCTTTTCCTGTAAATGAATTTATTTCACCCCAACACAATTTCTTCCAAAAATTCCGTCAGAATTTATATAGCACACAAATGAATCTGGAATGCTTTACATTACAGATCAAGAGTTTGAAGTTCTGACAGACTCAGGAAGGAGGAGTACTCTGAAAATTCAAATCTTAGACAGATATTTGAATTTTGCATCAGACATGCAAATTTCCAGTATATTCTTTGTCGTTTGTCTGATTTTGTTGCCAAAGAATTTCTTTTGTGTGATAAATACATTTACATTCAATAGCATCTGCCAAAGTCACTCATGTGAACTTCACTTTTTTTAAGCCGGAAGGTAACGCAGATGCGTTATTTTTTTAAATGCAAAAATAAAGTTTCACTGAGTATTTTCATTCACATTAAATAAAATAAGAAATATCCGCTGGCATATTGTATATAAAATATTTCTAACATTTCAGTTAGCTGGATTTATCCAGTTCTCCTTTGAATATATTTGGAGAAGGTGCATTTACATAACATGGACTTGGTATGAGGACATAGATTTATCAAGCAAACTTATTTAATATTTTGCATATAATTTTAACTATGTATGCATTGTAAAATAACATTGGATTGTTCAGTCCTTTTATTTAAAAGGTGAATATTAAAGAAATTAGACATTTCTAACAATAATTTAGAAATTAGAACGTATATTTCTTTTATTTTTAAAGACTATTTTTTAATGAATTAACAATATTATTTGAATGTTATTGAAATATGTTTGACATTTATTTCACGAATTTGCTTAACGTAACAGTTTAAAATATGTTTCTCTAGGTATAAATAATGTATATGAACAAGGGTAAAATGTTTGCTATACGAAATCGACTTTCATTGATATCTATTGACTCAGACATACTTCGAACAAATATACTTTCTACCAGTGATATTCATTCACAAAATCCCTCTTATTGACAGGTAGTGTCTAATTGTGGCACTGACTATAAAAACCAGACCATACTGAGCTTAAAAATATTTTTTTTACTGTAATTTTATTTTCTTATACAAAATTATCAATCTAAACTTTCCCTGTATTCTAAAACCTTATAAGCTATCTATACATGCATATTCAATTATTTAAAACCTAACATTTTAAACTGTATAATTTTAGGCAATATGTATTGGAACTCTTCCAATAAAATATATTTTAATTTAGAATTTTAAATAAGGGATTGTTAATATTATACTCACTTCCAAACACTAAGCACGGAATGGTAAAATGAAAATAAATGGACAAATTTTGCTTTGTTTTAAAAAAATGCTACAAATAAGAAACTTTATGTTTATTCTTGAAACAAAACTAAAAACATTGAGTGATAAAATACATTGAATTTTCATAAATTGTAAGATGACGTCAAAATTGTGTTATTAACAAAATGTTTTTTTTTTCTGCAAAAGAAACAGCAAAAACTAGAATTAATATTGTATGTGAACACTCTCACATTCATAAAAAGTGTACAGCATTTGACCATGCTTGTGATTTGTGACAATCTTGTCAACCACTGCAGAGCCCGTAATGACCATTCATTCTCTAGGTCAGTTTCTAAATCTCCTAGAGGGGCTGGAGGTTGCAAACTCAAAACACGTCTGAGTACATCCCAAAGATTTTCAATTTGAATAAGGCCTGACGAGTTAGGCTGACACTCCATGTGTCCAATCCCTTTACTGTTTGGAAAGTCGTCAATGATGACAAATGCGTGGGTATGTTTATTATTGACTATTAAAATGAACGAAAGGCCAACTGATGTGTCGTTCAATATCAAAATCAGGTCTAGGACCTTATTTCGATACCTTACAATCGTCATAGAACAGCGCATGTAGATGTGCAGGTCAGTGCAATACCTCAAAATCCCTGCTCAAAATATGATGCTGCAACCGTGGAATGATGTGTAGTGATGTTCTCGGACCGAATTCACGTACCTTGTTCTCTTCAGACCCTTACACGCTTATCTTTGGGTTATAGGGCAAATCTAGTTTCATCTGTGAACATAACATTGTCCCAATAGGACATAGTCCATTTTACAAGGTGGGGGAACCAATTTAATGAAATCCCTCTGGACTGGACAGATAAAGGAACACAAACGTATGGTATATAGACATGAGGGCCATTCAAGTATAACTTTCGAAGGACAGTAGCGGCAGGTATCGTCTTAAAATGGGTGCTGAAACAGTAGATGTCACCCGTGTGTGTGTGTGTGGGGGGGTTAATCTTGGATTTCACTTGGCTACAACAACAATGTATCTTTCTTCTGAGGTGGTCATAATTATTGGACTACTGGTTACAATTCTTCGGGCAACCATTTGGCTAGTTTGAAATTGCTTCTATATTCGTGAAATGAATGATGAATGAAGAAACTAGCAACATCTGTGATTGGATGTTCTGATTCAATGCACCTGATAACAAGCCAGAACTCAAAATCTTCCAACCGTCTTCTGGAAGCCACAGAAACATGTATAACTTGAAAACAAATGGTACTAATAGATTCGTATTTTCTTATTCATTATTTATGTAACTCCTGTAACCCTTTTTTAATATCGGCTTCATATGTGTTTGCATATTCTTCGATTCAAAACCGAGATTAACTGTTACCTAACAATTTTACATACTTTCTTCTACCATTGCAGCAACTATCAGCTTATTTCTTCTAATATGCTTATGGAAATTAACATTTTCTTTTCCCCGATTAATTTGTGGAAATGAGTATGCGTAACCCTTTTAAAAAGTTACATAAAATGTGATACTGTGTATATCCTGTATTATATTTGTTTCGAAATAATGATATGTTTATAACATCAGACACTTTTTATTGAAAATAACGGCAAAAGATTAATATTTTGATAGTTTTCCGACATGTTGAAATAGAGATGGTAAATTGCTTTCAACAATTATTACCAATTTATTATATATGGATAAATGTTCTATTCAATTTCAGGAACAGTAGGAATGCGACCATAAGAAAAATGTAATCGGATGTATATACTAGTTCTAAACATGTCATAACACCTAGGTTCGTTTTTCAAATGTGTTATTTCACTTATACATAATTACAGGT
>CM063505.1:33713170-33723170 GCA_032207245.1 Pardosa pseudoannulata | reverse complement strand
TGTTTTTGGCTGAGAATTATCTGGTACACGCTAAATAATTTATTTTCATATTCCTCTAAAGTCTCCCGATACTCTGAATGCAGTTTAGAATTACATTGAATACATTTAAGAAGAAAATTCAAAGTTTTCTACGCTATGTCGAAATGATCGTTAAGTTCTTCCCAAATTTTTTGCCACAATAATTAATGGAAGTAAAGGAATGAAACTATCATTTCTACTACACCCTGGAGGTAGATAGAATTTGTTGTTAATACCTGTGATAAAATTTTCATCGGAACAAAAATAATCGATGATTAAATTTAAAATTATCACATATGTACCTAATTTATTATTTAACCAAATTATAAAAGAAAATTATTTACGTAATATCTAAGTTCAGTGATAAAACGTATGAAAATAATGCAGACGATATTTAAATAATTTAAAATAAGAAATGATTAAATGAGATGGTTAAAGATATGACGCCATAATGCTAAAAAAATATTTTTAATTAATTGTAGAGCAATTTGTAGTAATGCCACGAAGTACTATAATGACCTTCCCATTGATTTTCATGTTTACAACAGCCAATAGACAAACAATAAACTGCCCTTCTGTTTGAAACTAATGCCAGAATTGTCATAAGTTGAGATGTTCCCTGCTGCCTGAAATCGCCTTATTATGTGACAAATTGATAAATTTCATCACCTGCTCTTAAATGGGGAAAACAGGACTTGAAATAATGGTATTAAAGGCCAGAAAAGGGGGGAACGGTAGATTTTGAACTTTGGTAACCCTAACTCCTCAAGAATCCAATATGGAGGCCTCTATCCATTCCAGGATCAACCGCTTCGTAAATTCGTGGACAGACGGGCATATAAGTTAGGCTATTATTATATAGGGAATGCTGAGGACATGTTACTATTAGTCTTCAAGCATTCTCCAGTTACCGATGAATTTTAGCCACGGTTACATGTTTTCCTCAGAGATATAAAAAAATGGAACAAGTTGTCTTTCCAAAACAAAAGCATGTTATGTTAACATTACAATAAACACTATAAGTGGTGGGTAGACACACTCTTATCAAATACCGATAAGAACTATCACACGATAATTATTAATTAATCAGAGGGAAAGCTCTAGAAATATTGTCCTTTTAACATTAAACTTCTATTAAATATTTTTAACACTTTGCTCCTAAACTTTCAAATACAAGACTGCTCTATATTGAGGGCACATCTGTTGTTCAGGAGTCATCTTTTCGAATGTTTAACTATATACGAGGGTCACACTGAAGGTTTTGAGATACAACTAAATTTTTAAAGTATAAAATTTTAGGTGTGTTCAGAATAGTCTCTTCCAGCATAAATGCACTTTTGTAGACGTATTTTCCTCAGATTAAATGCCTCATGCCATTCGTTTATTGGAATAGATGAAAAAATGCATTTATATTCACATCAATCAATCTCTTCTGAATGAAAACTACGTCCACGTAAATTCTTTTTTTAGATTAAAGAATAACCAAAAGTCACACATAACTAGATCATTTGAATGCGGTGCATGTTCTATCACTTTAATTTGTTTTTGTTTAAGAAACTCAACTGTTAATCCAGCTGAATGTGAAGATGCATTGTCATGGTGAAGCATTAGTCTCCTAACATTCACTTCTTGAAGAATTTGTGGAAGATATTTAGTGGTATACCAGTTTGTTGTTACTGGAAACACATACATAACTTTTTTTCAGTGACTATTTCACAATTTGGCATCATTTCAAAGACTCAATTTTCTTCTTGACTTATCCAAACACAGTATGTACGTTTCATCACCCGTTACAATTTTAAATATATTTAAAAGGATGATTTAGTTTTCTCACGCTTAAAATTTTGACTTAAAAGCCTACAGTTATAAGCATTTAAAATTTTATTTTTATAAAATTAGCTTTTCTAAATTTAATTTTCTTAATTTTATTACTTTTTTTTTGTTTTTCATGCGATTACAATACAAATTTCTAACTGGTGTTAGACTTATATAAAGATTATTATAGAAAATTAATAAATATTTAATTGATGTAAAAATACATAAAAGTTAATTTTAAAACAAAATCTACTGTACTGTAAATCTCTTAAAATATCTTTTGTGCCAGATATTTAAAACAATATAAGAAAAAAATAGAAATAAATTTATGTTATATTTTTATACCCTCATATAAACACACACACACACACACACATATATATATATATATATAAACAGACGAATATATATATATATATATATATATATATATATATATATATATATATATATATATATATATATGTAAATCTATTTATAAAATTATTTTACTCAATAAATAATCAGTTACCCAATAACCATCTTTAATGCATCCGGTCTCATATTCAAAATGCTTGAGAAGTCTAAAGATCGATTAAAATTATTATACTAGGAAATCATTGTGGGCTGTTTTATTTTACTGCTTCATGCAATTACAGTTGCAGTACTCTTAAAGTTACTGTTGATAGAAATGGTCATCTGATTCCGCTTTTATAGTCTATTGCGCTGACAACAAGTGCGGTCGCTAATTATTCCATTATATGGTTAATAGAGGCGCCATTCTACTTTGGAATATCTTATTGAATCAACGCGAATCACTCATGTCTCCGGAACACCTGTAATACATTTCTCTGTAAATTAGTTTTGGATAAAAGAATGTTAATGAATACTGAATAAAACTGATAGATACTTTCAAAGATATTATGAGTTACGAATTAAAGATGGAAGAGAGGAATTCGCAAATACCATATAAGGCATATGTTTTTTATTATATATATATAGTAAATATTATAAATTGGTACTATAAGGAATATATTTTATATATAATATTAATATAATATATATAAATATAATATATATATATTTATATATATATATATATATATATATATATATAAACAGACGAATTTGGAAAATAAAATTATTTACTCAATAAATAATACAGTTACCCAATATCCATCTTTAAATTATATGATTTTTAAAAATGCTTGAGATGTAGATTAAATCTAAAGATCGATTAAAATTAGCAATTTTATACTAGGAAATCATTGTGGGCTGTTTTATTTTACTGGCTTCATGCAATTAAGTTGCAGTACTCTTAAAGTTACTGTTGATAGAAATGGTCATCTGATTCCGCTTTTAAGTCTATTGAAGGCAGTAAGTGCGGTCGCTAATTATTCCATTATATGGTTCATAATAGAGGCGCCATTCTACTTTGGAATCTTATTGAATCAATGCGAATCACTCATTGTCTCCGGATGAATTGGATTTCTCTGTAAATTAGTTTTGGATAAAAGGAATGAATACTGAATAAAACTGATAGATACTTTCAAAATTGCATTATGAGTTGCGAATCAAAGAAACAGCAGGGAATTCGCAAATACCATTTAAGGCATATGTTTTTATTTAATCCAATTTCTGTAAATTTACAAATTGGTACTTTAAGGAATATATTTTATTGGGTAAATAGTAAGCATGCACTTCCTGTGATTTGATATTAAATTTTTAATGTATAAGTCATATAAATAAGTTATAAATAAAATAAAATATTAAAATAAAATTGTTTTTATCAAACAAAAGAGCATAAAAAATGCACTATAAAGTAAAAAGTTATGTCTAAGATTTTATTTATGTCGCTTGTAAATAGATGGCGATACTAGTTAAAAATCTCTTTATAAAGGAACAAATTTTATGTTTTTCTCCAATCTATTTTTTATGCTGGAATGTTGTATTGTCAACAGAATTGAACCTATATACAAAATATTAGATCTTTAGCTAGTCAGAATCCATGTCAAAATAAGTGTATCACAAGTGTGTCAAAATAAGTGTGTCACTTTCACTAGTGTGTCACAAGTGACACACTAGTGAAAGTATGTAAAAAAACGATGAAAAATATTCAATCAAATGCTGAAGTTATAATAAAGTAGCATTGTGTTATGTTTCATTTAAAGTTTAGGTGCATTTAATATTGGCTACACGCCTAATATTATTATTATTAGAACTATACTTTCTACTTATATGTTGAATAATCTGAGGCAGTAAATATCGTGGTTATTATTATTCGTCTTATACAAGATTAAATTAAAAAAATATAATTCTAATAACATATAAAAGACTACCATTTACTGACTATTATATTTTTATTTTTTGTAAGCTGTTGAAGCTACTAAAACATACATCATTCTATTGAAGCAGTGTTCCATACTTTTTCCGAACTGTATGTCACAGCAGTATTTAAGTATGTTAGTCAATTTTCTAAATAACTTAGTTTAAGTTCTTTTAAGTAACTGTAGGAACTTTGAGTTTTTAATAGTACTGTTTGATACGTGTTTTTGATTCTTATTTATTTTACAAGTATATACTTGACTCTGTGCATATATCATGGGTGGCCAAGACGTCAACCGCGAAGACATTTTAGGTAGTCCACGTGACCATTCTGAAAATGACCTCACATATTAACTATTTAATTTATGACTTAGGACATAGAATTAATGAATTATTTAAAATAAAAATTTACTACAGTTTACTCTTTAAAACCTAAAACAAACTGCAAAAATTTACTGTCTTCTTACCGAAACTAAATATATAAACATTTACGTTACGTTAATTTAGGTCTGCCATTGGTAGACCTCCTTTGATTTTTTAAATGGGGAGTAGACCACGGATCCCAAAACTTTGGCCACACCTGGTATATATAAATCGTAAATATTACTTTAAACATATTTAAAAGGAATTCTGGAATTTTAATGCATATGTTTGAAAGCACAACGTTCGTTCCTTTTACTAAACGCAATAGCTACAAAACACTGCAAATAGAATAACCTCTAAAATCCTCGTTATTCCATATTTTACTCATGTGTTTAATTAATATTTGGTTACATCAGTAAATGATACCCAAAAAACTCATTTTACCAAAATTTAAACACGATTTTTAACCAGGTTGTTATTTCTTTTACTTTTCACTTTTAAATCATACAATACTAGTTGCACATAATTTACTGCTAGATTGGCATACGGTTTTGCTTCCTTAGTGGACAAGACAATTTGATCTTACTACTTTTTTTTATTAAAGGAATGAATAAAGGTTGAAGTATGGAAGCGGCTAGCCGCTACCTCATTATATAGTGTGGCAAAAAAGAATCAGTTAATAAAAATGCCTATATCGTTCGCGCTTGCGTGTGAGCGTGCGAGCTAAAACAATACAATAATAAAGAGAAAAGTTAGCTGAAAACTAAAAATTAACATCCAAACTGCAGTAAATTTACCATTATTGCAGTAAGATTCCTTTAAAAAAGTGTTTCGAATGAAAATATTCGCATAAGATGAGCCTTAAAAGAACTCCTTGCAAATGAAAGCGTGTTGTGCTAAATTATCTCAAAGAAAGTTTATCTTAGTCAGTACTCTAAAGCAGTTCTTTCCAAATTGTCAGATTTCAAAAGTAAAAATACTCTTAAATCAGCACTGTAAGAGTTCTCATTCCATTTTATGCAATTTAAAAAAAATTATAAAATTCAAAAAATATTGTGGAAATTAGAAATGAATGATCTTGAATTACGGTATGAGCTTTTTAATTTAAAGAAATTCAATATTGACATTTAATATTTTTAGTGCGAATATAATGTAATGAAGTTATTAACAATTAATTAAAAGTAAACAGTTCTTTAATTATTTTAAGTTTAAGCTTTATCCAATAAATTTAGTTTCTTTTGAAAACAACGGTAAAAATATTTATTAAGTACTTAATAAAGAATTGGGGAGATTATAAGTCTTTGATTCTAATCGCAAAGTATTACGTTTTCGAATTTAAATTACTGTTCTATAAAACTGTATTTTAATTGACAAAAAGATAGCATAAAATTTTTAAAACATCAAAAACTAATTTTAAATAACTTTTATTAATTTTTATTCCTTTGTAGTGAACTACAAAACATAAGGCAATGAAAATGTTCAGATATCTTATACATTAGAACAATGATTATTATATTTTATTTTAAACAATTCATTTATTCCGATATATCAGTATGATAGTTATATTTCTAAACTGATAGAGCGCACATATTTATGATAGTGACTTTTCATGAAGATTTATCCGCGTTCACTTGTTTCCCTTACATACGATGTCCTGTTGATGTTGTGTACATTGCAACTTGGAAGAGCAAAACACTTAAGTCAGAGGACACAGGAATTAAAATGAAGTTATATCCTTGTCGTTTGACGAGCACCGCTAAGGTGAAAATACGTTTTAGCTCAGGTGAGTTCTCGTAATATAAAAGCTGGGACCAAGCAGACGATTCCCTGATTTGGACTGCTTACCCTTCAATGTCTTGGATGACATTGTGACCACGAACAAACAAAGAGTTGAAATTTCAATAGTGGCAACTATTTATTTACATGAAATACAAATTGATTCATTTCACCATGTTTTACAGTCCTTCCATAGTCAAACACATTGTGTATAACCTGCTTCCAATGATGTGGAAATCGCAGAACACCTGTAGCAGCACCTGTTCTGTTGATAGTCGAATGCACTGGTCTATTGCACAAGGATCTCTGGAACAGTTCTGAAGAGAATGCCCCGAAGTGGTTCCATCATCTTAGAAATTAAGACAAATACACAAGAGCTTAGACTTGGAGAATAAGGTGGATGGTAAAGCCCTAGATGACACTGTCCTGTTGTATGACCTGGGGAACACTGAATTTTTATCCTACTTCGTTTTTCTAGTTTTGTAAACATCCTGACAATGCTTTAGGCAGCAACCTAATACAAGGATAAGTTCTTTGCGTCACTCCTCATGAGCACGGTGTAGGAGGGACGATTATTTTTGCTGCTTGGTAAGGTAGGTATGTAGTTCAAGTGTGGTATTCTTTAGTTTTGTCACGTAGCGTTTTTACAGTATTATTGCCACTATTAAAGTTCCAACCCTTGTATTTTACGTGACAAAACGTTTGTCACCCTTAAGAAACTATGAGTCTTAGTCCGGCTAGAGCCCCGAACCCTACAGTAACGAGATCCTTTCCTTTACCAACTGAGCCTCCGCTGTGCCCCGATTTCCTTTTCTTTGCATTAATTAGATAAATATCACAATTCATGGCATTTCCGAAATGTAATATGCGATTTTTCTTCGGTATATTTTACAACATATTTCTTACTTAACTTAAAATTTTACTATTCCATAAGCAAAACCTCTTATTCAATTCTGTGGATATACTTTCAAAAGCAATAAATTTTCTTTTGTCTAGATTCAGTTTTAAAAAAATTGATAAGGACTATTGTAGATGAGACAACAACTAGAGTTAACTACGAATGATTTTTTTAAATATAAACAAAACTTATATATGACCTTAGTAACGTATAGTTCAATTTAACTTTAAAATACATACACAACGCAGATAATTTGTTCAATAATTACAACGTTAACACTTTCTTTCTGAACACCTTCATTGTATGGTTGAATTTCAATATCATTTACAGCTTCATTTTAACCCCAACAAGATACATTGCAATTCATTACTAAGCAGGCAACAAATATTATTTGTAGTTAGAAAGGCTTAAAAAGATCGGTGGCAATTCTCCTAGTCTCAATGAGTATTATGTTTAGGTTGTAATGGGATTAAATAAAGCACAATGTATAGGGCTAAATTATTGGAATAGAAACTGACAACATACATTACACGTCACATACATGATAATGTTTTCATGGTTTTATACTGAGATGTACCATTGAACTGAAAAGCTTTAGTTGAATAACATATCTTAATACAACAAATTAATGCTACAGAGCATCACAATTTCTACTTTAAAATATTAACTAATAGTAATGCATAAGATTGCGTATTTTAGAACTTAAAGAAATAGATTTCAGTTTATTTTGCTGTTTTATAAGGATTAGAGTATTTTAGATACAGCAACAAGACTAAACTTTTAGTTTTTTTAATTAAAAATATATGTCTATATGATATCAGTAATGTATAGTTCATTTAATCCGTTAAAATATTTATTGATGCAAGGGAGGTTGTTCAAATAATGACAACGTTAACACTTACTTCTTAATACCTACAATCTATGGTTAAATTTCAGTATCATTTGCAGCTTCATTTTAACCTTAACAAGACATATTGCAGTTCATTACTCTGGAGTGAACAAATATTGTTTGTAATTACAAGGGCTTAGGAAGATCTATACCAATTCACCTGGTCGCAATAAGTGTTATGTCTAAGTTGTTATGCGATTAAATAAGGCGTTATGTATAAGTACAGATTATTGGAATGGGGCTTAGCAACATACATTGATCGTCAACTGTAGTATAATGCTTGCCTGGTGTTATATTTATAGCACTATTGAATTGGCACATTTTATTTGAATAACATAACAAATCGTTAACGAGTCAATAATCCTGATATAGTGCATTTCAATTAAAAGCCTTAAAAGGACAAGGGATGCAAAAGTCCATTAGGAAAGATGATAATTAAACACTAGAAATTTTTTTAATAAAATTTGAAATTTCCAAAAATTTTTTTTTTTAAATATCCCTATTTCATAGCATACAAAGAAATTGCTTTTACTTGTTTCGTTTTCTATATCTTCCGAATTTATATAGAAACAAACTGGTTATTGAGTTTCCCTACGTTAAATACCATTTATATAAGGCCTTGTTTAAAATTATACATTATTTTAGGAATCAGTTTTGCCATTTTATGGTATTAAATTACCTGTGACTTGAGAAAATACTTCGCAATTTTTAAAAGTGTACGTAGTGTAACGTTAAACAAATTAGTAAAAAATCTTCAAACTTTTGATCATGAAATGCGTTATAATTCAACTGGACCATTTTGTAATAACTACCTCTATACAAAGTGAAGATATTTTTAAAAAAATAACGTAAAATGTTTAAATGTCAAAAGAAAACCTGTATGTATTTCTTATGTTTTATATTACTTTAATGTATGTCTTTAATTATTAGTTTTTGTTACTCAAAATGATATCCAGGTAAGTATAAACTCTTCAAGAAGGGCGATTTATTACACGACCACAATGCGAGTGCATCTGTTTGAATTCACTGAGTGTAAATATTGCTGTGACTGTTTTAATTTATTTTTACAGTTATCGTAGGACCTAGGGGGAAATAAGTGTTAAAGTCTTTGAATTTTCCTTAACACATAACGAAAGGGACATGCAAATTTACAATTTTGGTCTAATTACAAGTAGAATTTGATAGTTTAACTTTCTTATGCTTATTGTTTGTATTTATTTTTAGTTGTCATATCTAGTTAATAGTAATTAGTAAAATACGCCGCTTTAGAGCTTACATCATTTATATTTTATTAATTTAAAATAATGCCTAGAAATCGATAATATGAAAATACAACCAGTCTCTAAAGTGTTATGTATGTGAATTGGACTCCAATGCTTTATTTAAAAGCTTCCTAATTTTGAAAATCATATTTCAGTAATGTCTTTGTTACTTCATCGTCGTGTACAGATAGTTTATCTTATAAACTTACTTTAAGAAGTAGAGCGGATCCAAAGCTGCATTCCAACTCGTATCGCAAATGAACGTTGAACAAAAGGAAAGTGATTGAGCCGTTAACCAAAACTTAACATTTATTTCGACTCCATTCAAATATTTCCACGAGGGAAAAAGTACAGCAGCTAGCAGGACATTAGCGAGGTGAGAGACTGATGCACCGCTGTTCATATCTCGGGCCGGTAAGTGTTGTACCGGTACAGTTACAGTTACATGTTACCTCCGCACGTTGCTCGACCAAGGAGTCTTGGGGTGGCAACGCGTCACCGCAAAATCAACAGCTGTTTACTGTGATCTATGAGTTATATATTTTTGTAATATACGTATGTGAACTTAAACAAGTAGATACATGTAGGCATGTGTTACGCATGTATATAAATACATATACATTTATATTTGTGTGTATATATTTGTAAGTATAATTCACGTGTATATGTATACGT
>CM063505.1:33680670-33705670 GCA_032207245.1 Pardosa pseudoannulata | reverse complement strand
TTTTACTCGTGATTTACAAATAAGAATAATACATAAAGCGAGGTATTATACTTAAATTTGAAGTATAATCCCTCATCTAAGAAACATACAATACCTAATTTATCCCACCTAGTTTACTTATATAGTAAGATTAAACTCATTTTGCAAATTGTTATAGTTTAAATGGCATTCTATATGATATAATAATATTTTGCTTGTGATTTACAAATACTAATACATAATGCGAGGGATTATACTTAAATTTTCTTTAAGTATAATACTTCATAAAAAAAAAACATCCAATACCTAATTTATCCCACAGAGTTTACTTATATGGTAAGATTAAACTCATTTTGCAAATTGTTATAGTTTAAATGGCATTCTATATGATGTAATAATATTTTGCTTGTGATTTACAAATACTAATAATACATAATGCGAAGAATTATTCTTAAATTTTAAGTATAATCCCTCATCAAAGAAACATACAATACCCAATTTATCCCACCTAGATTACTTATATGGCAAGATTAAACTCATTTTTCAAATTGTTACAGTTTAAATGGCATTCCGCATGGTGTAGTAATATTTTACTCGTGATTTACAAATACTAATAATACATAATGCGAGGGATTATACTGAAATTTTCTTTAAGTATAATCCCTCATCAAAGAAACATACAATACCCAATTTATCCCACCTAGTTTACTTATATAATAAGATTAAACTCATTTTGCAAATTGTTATAGTTTAAATGGCATTCTATATGATATAATAATATTTTGCTCGTGATTTACAAATACTAATACATAATGCGAGGGATTATACTTAAATTTTCTTTAAGTATAATACTTCATCAAAAAAAAAAAAAAAACATCCCATTACCTTAATTTATCCCACAGAGAGTTTACTATATAGTGGTAAGATTGTTAATAGTTTAAATGGCATTCTATTTGACTATTAGATAATATTGTTTTGCTTGTGATTTACAAATTCTATAGATGCGAGGGATTATAATTATTGTTGCTCGTGATTTAAGTATAATACTTCATAAAAAAAAAACATCCAATACCTAATTATTTATCCCACAGAGTTTACTTATATGGTAAGATTAAACTCATTTTGCAAATTGTTATAGTTTAAATGACATTCTATATGATGTAATAATATTTTGCTCGTGTTTTACATAAACTAATAAAACATAATGCGAGGGATTATACTTAACTTTTCTTTTGTAGTAGTATGTAATTGTTTGCAAAGGTTCAGTTACAAGTAATAACTTGCTTAGAGTATTTTTTACTGAAAGCAAGAATTTTAGCTTGTTCAGTTTTTATTGTAATGTTCATTTTTTGCTTTATAAAGAGTTTTAAAAAAACAGAAAATAAATATTATTCCAAACTTTACCCATCTCACTTATTTACAATGTGAATATCTAAGAAAAAAATGTTTTTGAAAATTGTTGTACATTCGCTGGTATTCTAATTTATCTAAAAATTTTTTGTTCTTCATGACCCTGTAAAGCAGTTTCTTTTAAATAATCATTATTGAGACTCCAACGCGTACTATGGGATGAATCTGCAAATGCGCATTTTCAATAATTAAACAATGAATGCAGTGTACTTTAACGGCAAATAATAAACTTATAATGGCATTTTAAATTGGTATAAATGTTTTTCAATGTATTATCATAAAACGAACAAAAGTAAATAATTTTTTTTTATATCCGCGTTATCAATGTTTCTTAACTGCAATATCAAATTTTTATTTTTCTGTACCGAATTCTAATCAATAACAAATTCATATTCATATTAATACATGAGGCTTGTACGAACAAGAATTGTCTTTCAAGATATACGTGTATTGAAAAATCATTTCAAAGTTTATTTTTACCTAAACCGTTAAAGAGCAGTGGTTTCTCAGCGCAATCACTTATTATTTTTTATCATCATTTTAAAGATATATAAAAGATTTTGTTTATGTATTTCAAAGTATCCACAGTTAGTAGACATTTACATAATTTGTTTTTCTCTTTAGAATATGTATCGCTAAATTTCCCTTAGATAGAAAAATCAGGATTTAAGTTTTCCAGAATACTGACCAAGTACTTGTCCAAAATAACACTTTTAGATTATTTGGCTTTGCTTTTTTACACCGCTTCTGGGAAAAATATCCATTTATATGACATCACAAATAACTTTTAAGAAAAAATGTAAAATGTACACGTAGCTAATTTTGTTTCTCTTTTATACATGAAAAGTTGTCATTTAAAACGACCCTATTGTAAGAAAATCAGCTAATATACTGGTTTGTGACTTTAGTCGTTTATTGAATATTTTCATTGATTTCGTATAAGTGCCTCTCAAAATTTGGTTTAAAAATGTAAATATATTAAGAGAACCACATTTCATCCTGTTTGTAAAACATCAGGCAGTAATTATTATAATCGAATTCTCGACCGTTTAATTTGAAATATTTCTAAATTTAACGTACACTTTGATGGTTAGGGCTTGTTTATATTACTTATAGATACAGTAATTTGATGCAATAGTGCACAAACGAAGTAATTAAATTAGAGACATTTCAAGTCGACATAGCCTTAAATACGTGAAAAATCTAGTTTAATAAACAAAGTATTTTACACCCATCTATATACGAAAATATTAGTGGCTTTTGATTCTTACTTGAATCGCAATTAAGAAGCAAGTATGTAATATTTTTTGTACGTGTCATATTGGTATTTCAATTATTTATAGTGACTAGAATCTAAACCGAGAACTTAAGTCTCTCTATTTTACATATGTTTACATTTGTACATACAGAGTATTAAGTTATCGAAAAACTCCTAAAACATTAACATTTATTATATTATAAAGTTATTGACTGTCAAGCATCATTGTACTAATAACTACAGTGAGCTGTAATATTTGCATTCTTAAAGAACATTTTGTATTCTTATTAATTCTTCCATTTTTTTCTATTCATTTACTTTGATAAATGTATACAGTTAAAGATTATTTACAATTTTGGTATGCTATCTACGTCTACACAGTTCAACAGCATAGTTTATTAAGTTCCTTTATCTTAATTTATTATTCATATTTGTCTCCGCATTAAGAAGAATTTTAAAAGATTTTAATTCTATAGATTTGTTTTGTCATTTGCTCAATAAATATTTAAATAGCTAACATTAGTAGTATTGTCACATATTTTTTGCCCAAATTGTCTAAAAGAAAATAAAACTCTTCTGGACCAATACTCAAAATATTTGTGACACAATTGGTCTCTTTTTTAAAAACATGTACAGCGTTACGCTAGAAACCAAAGTCTTTAATATCCACTTAGAATGGTTCTCAAAGGCCGGTTATTTTTTAAATACGTGTGGCTGGAATATTAAGATTTTAGATACCTGTCGTCTCTAACGTTTACCTTTGTATTTATTTCAGGTAACTTTATTGGTGTCACCTTCCCAGGAAAAAAACTATCAATAATCATAACACCTTTTGTTTTAGTTTCAATTTTACATCTAATTGTTTAAGAAATATACCTCTTATAAATTATATTACATATTCTAAATTTTACAAGCAGATATTTCCAGTTTTTTAAGTTTGCATAGTAAAATTTATTTAATTTCTACCGAAATTCATTTTGATTTTTTTCTAATCATTTTTAGACGTATTTTTCTTTAAATAATTGAAAACTCGTAAAACATTAAAATTTATTAGGGTATAAAGTTATTGACTGGAAGTATCATTCTATTATTAGCTACAGCTAACCCTAATTTGCATAGTTATATGAAAAGGTTCAGTCCTAGATATTTACTCAATTTATGTATTATCTATATTATACAAACGCATATCAGTAATGATCGCACACCCGGATATGCTGCATAATCAGTTTTCAATTACTTGCTATAAGTTACATACGTTTAAATTACCTAATGTGGCAGTATACGGCAATATCATTGATATAACTCTCCTGATATTTAAATAAATGTGTATGCTTACTGTTGTAAGGTACTTATAACACATACACCAGCGTTTGTTCTTCAAAGGGGAAACACAGTAAAATACACTCTATAGAATTAAAAGTAAATGCCTTATATTTAAACTAAAACATTAATTATATAGATTATTTACAGATGCATATACGACATGACGTTTATTATTTTGTTTTGATATTCATCAATATTTTTAAAATGGTATTTCTTAGTCAAAATCTTATGAGACCCAAGTAACAATCATGGATAGGTTAAGTATTTACCTCCAGAGATTCAATGGGAAGCAGGACGAAACTCTAGGCAGGCTGAACATCGGTGGTGGGGTAAAGATCGTCCGTCACTTTGTGGGATGCAAGATCTGGCAATATTGATGTCTGCTGTGTCGGGTTATGTGGCTTGCTCATGGGATCTGGATGTACCCGTCCACTCTGGCTCTCGACCTCGACCCTTTTCCAACTTTTTGTCACAGTTATACACCTCGGTTCAACTCTCATTCTTTTCTCTTTTCCCAATCACTTGTTAGTGAAATTTTCCCACACCTGCACCCCCTTCGGTAGTGCAGGTGGGCTCCTGAGCTACTGAAGGGGGTGCATATGTCTGAAAATTTTGGTAGGATGATTTGGTAAGGTGGGTAAGATGACACCTTTGTAAAAAATTGACATTATTGCCTAGGTCCTACCCTCATAACTCACGGTTGCATCCCTGCCTGGGCTTGACTGTTAGAAATATGCCACTCCTCCTTAGGGGTCCCCTATTAAAACTCGAAGTCCACAGCTTCTTCTATATTTTTTGTATAAATTTAGTCTGGACGCGCTGCCCATCGTGGGAAAGTGCATCAATACACTTACATACTACACAATTATGTGTCATATAAACAATATTTATAAGTTTAACCCTCTAAGCGGTTTGCACGTACAATTCCGCCAAACCGATGATGTCTTCAAAGCTATTGTCACGTACAATTTTCGACCTCCAAAACGTTCCGAAAAAGGATGTAATGTACATTTCTGCCAGTGTTTTTCCCTATGGAGTTTTGAGGTAGGAGGGTCAGGTCGATTGTTTAAGAACTGCACATCTACGCTCTGAGGCACAAAGACGCTGATAGCTTTTCATGGCTTTGTAAATCTCTATTTCGAAGTATTTCGTTTGCGGTAACAGATGTATCTCTAATTGCACCACTTAAATAGCTTGGAAGACTTTCGTAAAAAAGATAGAAAACATTCTCTTAAAGAATATTTTTATTTGTACTTTTAGAACCCATTATTTCTTATGGGATGATCTTCGAGACTTGACGAGCTTTATGTGTTTTAAAAATTAACAATCTATAATGTCTATTTATATATCTATTTATAACCGGAAGTAAAGGGACAGTATCGAGGGTGGGTTTCCCGTATTCCAATCTAGTTGACAAAGGATGAAGTAAAAAATCATAGAACACTTTGGTCACTGACACAATGAAACTTTAGCGTATTTTTGGAGACTTTGTTTCCTCGGTGTGTACCACTCGGAGGGTTAATTTTAATATAAATTTAGTTCTATATATATTTGATTTCTAGAAACATTAAGAAGTATATTCTATGTTAATGACTGAAAGCTTCTTTTGACTGAAATGTTTTTTTTTTACTTATTTATAAAGTATTGAAATTTATTTATTTAAAGAAAAACATATATCGTATGATTTTCTCTTTAACTTTAAGATCAACGGAATGCAGAAAGAACGTATTACTTAAACGTACCGCAGAAAAATCTGCATTGAATCTTTTCTGGCACCGGAATGTAGCAATTCTTGACAACAGAATCAAATAACAGAACGTGGATATGAAAGAAGAATACACCTTGGAGAATATTCTGGTCCATCTTAGGCTGCTACTCTTGAAGCATAAAAGTTAACTGCCTGAATTGAGTTTTTTGAAGCGCTTTTGGAGCTTTCAGTGTAATCACTGAGATTAAAGTGAGTTGGAAATTCTGAAAAGGGAAGGTTTTAGTTTTAGATTAGTGATATCAAGAACAAAAAGCGGATATATAGTTCTAAATTTTTTATGAAATTCGATTTGTTAGTACTACATTTTCAGTAATGAATCTAAAAAAAATTTAGAATACAATCTATTACATTTATACCATTTATGAATTAAATTGCATAGATGTAATATTTTTGCTGTGTGATATAAATGAAGAAATTTATTCATTTAGATTAAACATATTTTAATGAACTTTCATTTACTATGAATTGAATTAATTTAGCTAAGACATTGGTTTTATTTTATTTAAATGAACAGTTTGTGCCATAAAATAGTGCCCCCCCAGAATTAAAAAATCTTGAATTTTCTCTCTCAAATTACATGCCTGATCGTATTTATAACTGTTAAAATTATGGTAGAATTAATACAATTTTAAGAAATGCAATATATTAGCTTATGAATGCGCAAAAAATGCTCAAATTTTGTTTTTAAAAAAGTCATGTATTAGTTACTTGAAATGCAATACGAATTTTATAATCTTTCATTATTGCTGAATATAAAAGTTTATTTCTATAATGTTGCCGCATAAAGAAACTTTGTCTGCGAGCTCAGTATCCGAATGATCAAAGGATGAAATCCAGACCCAAAATTTTTTGGGGGTTGATGCTCGCCATGGCGGTTGATCCAAAGTATGGATTTTTAATTTAAAAATGTTATTTATTGTTACCTTATGTTCTCTCCCATTCTAGATCTTTATTCACTATGTAAATAAGTTATTTCTCGAATATTCTGTTCGGGTATAAAAGCTTATACCCACTAGTTTTAGGCAACTTCTCGATCTTGCAAGGTTTCGAGTTGCTACTTAGCTTCAATAAACTCGTCTGTTAGGTTAAACGGTGTGTTATTTTGAATCTTCGTAACAATATTAAAGAGATCTCAAGAATACTTGGCTCTTAAGTATTCTTCCATAGAATGCCATAGGTTTTGTTGGTCATTCTATTATGAGGCTATATACTATGGCCTCATAAAAATTGAGAACTATATTGCGGCCATATGGAGCACTATATGCAAAACTATATAAGAAGCCAAGATACACAAATAAAATGGATCCTCGTAAATCAGAAGGAGTCAAACAGAAGACCTGTTACGCTTGATCTGCAACCTCGTCAGGCATCGTTTTCGAACGTGGAAGTAACTACGAACATGATCATATTTTGCATGTCCCAGCTGCCAAAAATGAACATGATGGAATTTGTTTGACACGAGCCTTAAACTCGCAACGAGATGTATGTCTCCTATTTACCAAAGCTCATATTTTCAAACACATGTTTAAAAATATTCAAAATTTCACAGATAAACAATAAAGTTATGTGGCAGTTACTCAAACTGAAATAGAATGTTATATTCTTTAATGATATATAACATATTAATTAAACTCTCTGGAACCTGAGATCTCTGGAACACTGGTAGACTGAATTCTTTATACCTCAAGAAAATCTATATGTTTTAAATCAAAAAATTTAAATTGTTATCTATATTCCTTATTAAAAATAAGCAGAATTTTTCCCTGAAGGCGTAAATTTTCAACCATTTAAAACCCATTTATTCGCCAACCTGAATCAGCAAGAATCGGTAGACAACTTTCACTAGCACGAAAAATATCCAAGCATTTTTCTGTGGATAAATTTATCCTTAAGTAAAAATGTTTTTTTTTTTAGTTGGCACAGGTTGACATATGATAATACCATAAACTAATATATTCTGGTTCTTAGACGCAATTAGAATTTACATTTATAGAGTGGCTAGAATCCTCTCACAAATTCTATGCTTAAACTCTTGCGCTTTGTATATTTAACCTTCAGTAAATAAAGAATCATAATTAATCCTCCCAACTTTAAAGTTGTTTACATACGAAACTATAGTTCAGAAAGTTCTGTAATGTTGTGTAGGGTGTAATAAAAGAAGGGGATTTGTTTCAACTAATTTAAAAAATTATTTCACCCTCTGTTTCTCGCAGCGTGTTAAGAAAAATTATGAACACATGCTATGAAATGTTGTCTATCAGATGAGAGATATATTTCTTGATTAATGCAGACTGACTAGATACTTGAAAGTCTCCCAACATTGTGGTCAACTGTAGAAAAATGCTCTCTAAAGATTTCAAATGGTTTTCTGGCCGAAAGATGGCAAAAAGTTAGGGCGCTAATTATCAGAATCAGAATTTGTGGATTCGAGTCGTGGCCATGGATGTTCGTCGCTATCCAAAATCGGCTTTAAGCAGTAGGTTTCATTAGCCCTCGTGTTACAAAAAAGTAGACCGTAGAGCTACAAACCAGTATCCAAATATTAGCTGAAAATGGTGGCAGTCATACTGAATATATCATGTTGTAATATTTATTTCACTAGAGTAAATATTGACTGAATGTATAATTCACCAGAAGACGCCGTCTGGGAGTATAAATGGGAACTATTTTTTTTATTTCCCCATACAAATTACCCTCTTTCTATTATGTATTACCTAACATTTACTAACTTTTTGACAAACAGTTTCAACTGTAGGCAACTTTAAACTATATAAGTTTAATTACGAACACCCAGTACTTTTAACTTACATTTACTTTTCAATGAATTTCCTACAAATTTATTTACATTATCTTACATTTTGAGTGACGTTAATAATTTAGAATGCTTAAATAAAAAATTAAATCAAGTTTTGCTAAACTCTACAAAAAATTACTTTAACATTATTTTTAAAAATACAACTAATACACATCAAAGGAATTAAATAAATTACGCTATGAAGCAGCATTAAAAAAATCTGTGAAGGAAACAAACTCTAAAAGAATGAAAAAAAAACTATATATTTATTTTTTAAGGTTTACTCTTCAAGCCCAGTGTTTATAGCAAACAGTATTTGTTAAGAGATGTAGTGTTCCAAATTCTTTAAAACATCCAATCTGAGTTTTTATAGTTGCCTCGGGCAGATTGAAACACCCAATAATCATGCTTGTACGCGCAGGTAAGCAGCCAAATTACAAATAAAACAGAATTTCAATTTTAAGCACCATCGATTCAGAAAGTAATTACGTTAAATTCAAACTAACAGATGCACGTTCACAGGGATTTTCATCCACGTTCTTGTAAGAAAATAATAGATATTGTGTAGTGAAGAACTTGGAATAGAAGTGTAATATATGCTGATAATGGTTTTAAAATAGCACGTATGAGTTTACGGTGATAATAATGAGAAAATACTTTACAACGAATGCATTTTTTCCACTAATGATACAATATTTATTCATTTTATTTACAGGAAAATAAATCTGTTGAGTATTAGAGAATTCGAACTATGGAAGCGTTTAAATTTATATTCTGTAAAAACTTAATGTTCTAACAACTTGTTTAGTGCAGTGGTGTGTATTTTTAATTTTCGAAGAAATTTTATTTTACATTATTGTTTAATTTCGATTGACTGTTTATAAATTATTTCCATTTTAAATATATGTGACAGCAAAATATGAAATTTCTGGTTTCAAGATAGCAATAATTGAAAAAAATTGCTTTCAATAATTTATAGTGAATTTAATCGTAGTTAACATATTTAAAAATTCACAAATATGTAGTCATTAGCTCGTTACGACAGAATTATGAATTTGTGTTGATTTCAGTGCACAAACAGGAGATTTTCCAAATCTATAGACTACTCATAAACAAAACAAATCACTAAATATGCATTACATAAGATAAAACTACATTTCTATACTTCAACAATGTTATATTGAATACTTCATGCGGTATTTTAAATGTATAAAATTGGAACGAAGTTTTCTAGTATTCTATAACTTAACTATTCGGTTCAAAAAGTATTACAACTGAATAAAACACTACTATTCTGTTTAAGATTATATAGTATCTAAAATTTTCTATATGTCACGAAATATTTTAAAATAGAAATATATGAAATATTTATGATTGCGCAATGCTTTGCCATATGTAATTCTGTGAATGTGATTTTTTCAGCTAAATTTAAATCAATATTTGTTTAAACCCTTCCCGGTTTTTCCCGAGCTGAACTCGGGCAGGCGAAATGTACCATCCTATCTCATCCCCAGTATAGCTCGGACACTGTGAAATTTTACACTGTGCAATCAGTCTCTCCTGAATTATCTCACATGTGCTTTTTATGGTTTCGAATGCTTTTGTCTACTTTTCTGGCTACTAGATTATTTGCTGCTCAAAAAGAGACAGTATAGGGAAGAAGGTAAGGAGAGAAACGAGGTTCTACTGTCCAGATTGCGATGTTGGACTTTGTGCAGTACCATGTTTCCGATTGTATCATATATTATCAAATTTCGATTAATAATTACTTAATTATTTATATAAATGCAAAGGATACAAATAAAATTTAATTCAAGATAAAAGCTAGGTATTCAAATCTTTATATTTATAATTAGTGTGAATTGACTCCTAAATCTAATGATTTCTGATGCACAGAAAGCGAACTATACAGGTAAATTACTCATTTATTTAAATTGATTATTTTACATTAATTTTTAGGGAAATTATGTATGCGAATGATGCTATTATGTTTAAAAAGCTATGTATGTATGAAAATAAGCATACAAAAATTGACAGTTTTTGACCCCAAATCCCGAAATAAAATGAACCTGGAAGGGTTTAAAGTGATTATATTATCTGTAATTAAGAGTTGTACTACAAAAATTCTATGTTATAAAGTCATTGTATCGTATTAATTTTAACTACAAATTGTGTATAAAAAACGAACCAACTTAAAATAAGATAAATGATAAATGTGAAACAATTACTACATTCAAACTTTAGTTGTCTTAAAAGTTTATGATTAAATTAAAATGTTTGCTTTAATTTCAAAATGAAAAATTATATATAAATATACAACTTATTTATATTACATAAAGAAAATTAAAAGTTCGAATATTGACAACAGTCTTTGAAAGACAATGATTTAAAAATTATTTTTTGAACAATAATAAAACGAAAAATGTAAATATATTTGAAGTTTGAAAGTAGCGTTCTTGTAGTAAGTGCATATACTCATTTAATACGTTGGGAGTGACATCTGGTTGTGGACTTTTTGTTTGACCCATGTCTGTTCCTGGAAACTGGCAGTAAACTTTCCTTTCAAAAGTCCACTGTCAGTGCAGATGGAGAAACGCAGCGTCAACGTAAAGTCCACTGTCTGTGATTAGGGACTGACGTATCAGTTAAAGTGTTAAAGAACGATATGTATATTTATAAAATTCTAGTAGTATTACGTAATTTGTTAGACGTGTACGCTGCCTAAAAAAAACAGAGAAATTTAAAAAATCGATACTTCCACTGAAGGCTGATTTGTAAGCTTCATTACTATTAGGAGTGGTACTTTAACAAACTTAACATTTTAGTATAAGATTAGAAACACATTTGAAGTGAAAAATATGTAGTCTGATCTTTTAATGACGTTAGGTTTAGGTTTGGTTTGGAGTGCTACGGTCTAATTTTTGCAACACAAGAGCTAATAAGACAGGGACCTACAGTTTAAACCCGATTCCGAACGGCTACGAACATCCATGCGACAGTGGGATTCGAACCCACGAACTCCGGTACCGAAGGCCAGCACCCTAACCAATTCTCCATCGTTCTTAATGACGTTAGGAATATGGTACATTTAATTTAATAAGTATCACATTCGTAACCTTTAAAATAAAATTCCGATAAAGAGTTGAGTAATTCAAGTAGACAGTGAGAAAAACTGTAATATGGATTAATTACTATACTTGCGTAACCAGTTGTACTTACGACGAAAAATGATAAGACATACATATACAATAAAATGAAAGGTGTTGATTTTCCATTAAGATGTCAGCAATTTGTTTGATTTAATCCAATACATAACACGTTCATAGAAGTTTTAATCAAAATTAGCATAAAGACTATATTAATTGTACACAAAGACTGTAATATGGATTAATATTTGTAACTGTATAACCATATACACACACTACGCAAAACACTAAGTGAAATTAAATGAATAAATTTAAGAGAGCCTTAAACGCATATTTAAGATTAAAAATTTTTATCTTTTTTATATTTGATATTTTTTGTCTTCAACATTTGTCCATTTAAATAAATCCTTTTGACTCAGTATTTACAACAGTCGAAACATATAATTAGTTGGAAAATCTAATAAACAGAAAACTGAAGCGAAACGCTTTCTGTAAACTTGCAAAATGATAAAAATAAAATTTTTTTAACAATTTTATTCCGAAATAAGAGGGAAAAAAATCTGAGAGTTATTTTATTTAACGAGAATCTATCCACATATTCATAAATTTCTATTTTCTGATGTGGGTAGCATTTTTCTCTGAAATAAATTGGGATCACTCTTCCAACCATACTTTTATTTCCTCCTAGTTTAACATTTGGAAAGAAATGTTCGATTCCTCTAAATTCAGATTACAAATCTCTAAGAACGAGAATATGTGAGCTGTGTTTAAAAGTAATTACTTTCAAGACTTTTGATCCTTAAAATACTGTTTTTCTGTTATTTCTTCAGCCGAATGTTATTATTAGCTAACTTATTTTGGAAACTATTTTATAAGAAAAAAGAAATAAATTGAATAAGAATCAAATAAATCTAGTAAATCCCTCATATTTATTTTGCAAGGAGATCCTTCACTGCTCCATAGTTCTAATTCTATACAAAATCGGTTTCTTTTGTTTGTAAAAACAGGATTAAAGAGATTTCTCAAAGGCGAATGTTTAACTAAATATCATCAATTATTTTAATTCTGTTTAACAAACGGAATTCTAAACAAATTGAAGAAATTTGCCTATATAGAAAACTATTTGAGTTACTCAATTGGATTTCCTTTCTACGTACAATTCGTAGTTTTTTTAAATTTGTAAAAAAATTACAAATGTCTGATCTTTTGAGAATATTTTTTTTACTTTAAGAAATTTTTTTCTAGTTTATCTATGGAGTTATTTCCTCATGCTTGGTTTAGAGGTAAAATATATTTTCAAATAAATTTTAAAATAATTGTTTCAAATAATGTATATAATAAATAATTTAGATAATCTAAATTTCATTTTAAGTAATATAATTTATTTAATTCTGTTAACAATTTTGTATTGTGAAAAAATTGATAAATATGGTCATAATTATTTTACTAATAAATTTAACAATTGATAACACTTTGATTAATTGATAAACATAGTTTATAGTTATTACTATTATAGATTATTTAAAAAATAGTTAACAATTTTAAATTATTGTTTATTTAATTATCTTTAAATTACGGAATTCTAAACAAAATGTAATCGCAAAACAATTAGATAAAAAGGTATAAAAAGTATAAAGTTAATATTATTTATAGTTTTATTAAGATTTTTATACATTTTTGAATACATTTGTCTATTTAATGAATACTTGAAATAGTAGATCCCATTTTTACTTTTATATTTTTGTCTGGAATTTATCGATAGAATTTTTAAAATTAAAGTAAATGATATTTAAAATAAGTAAGTGTTGTATAAGTCTATTTTTATAACTCAAATTAACTTTTACAGATATTTTAAACAGGAAGAAAAGGGTATTTTTATATTAAAGATTAATTTTATTAATTTATTGCATATTATGGTATCATATACATTTAGTATAGAGTTACAGATAATGAAAATATCGCCTTCTATTAAAATGAATACATTTTTAGCATATATACTTTTTTATATTTTACAATTTAGTGAAATAGAATTAAGTAAATTTTAGTCAAATTTTGTGCAGCTCAAAGTCAACCATATCCTTACTTATCTTGTTCCGTTGTCTTGCCACCACATTTTGGCTATATTTTTGTTCTAAGTAATTCCCGAGTTGTCACCAAGTATTGTTTGCACTTCGTTTTTCGTTGTGCATTAAGTTTATATATAATTTAGGGGCATATTTGGATAAAAAAAGTAGATACTGGCACCATGGTAGACTAGCGAATTTCCCTTAAATTAAAAAAAATCGGTTATAAATCAGCCAGAAGCCATCCTCAATATACAAAATGTTTGTAAAAAGTTAAAGGAAATATAAAAAACTAAAATTCACAAAATTACAGCCGAAATGGGCAAAACCATTAAATGGCCTCCAAAAAATCCAAAATCAGTGGTTTTGGAGTATTGTTAGTTACAAGAACCAATAACGGCCTGAATTCTAATCACGTGCCATTTTCTCAAATACCATAAAATAAAGGAGAAGAATGACACTCCAGTGTTTTACACAGATTACGAGTTTAATCGATTTGGATCTGTAGAAAAATCGCTATTTTTTACAGAAGTTAATCAATTTAATTTTACAAAATTAAAAATATATAAGAATTAAATACATTTAATGTGTTAAGAAAGGTTCCACAAGGTGGGCAAGATACCAAAATAGTATAAATCAAAATGTAGAAATAGATATTTTGGACAAGGCGAGATCGTCTGAATAATGTTAGGTTACCATACTTAGAGCTTGATCGTTGAGTTGGCGGAGTACATTTTACTAATATCAAGCCGTATTTACTTCATTGTGTCCAATAATCAATAATAATAATTTCATACAACAACATTCTGCACTATCTTAACGAGGTACGGTATATTTTAGGAATAGATTTTATAAAAGATCGTTGCAGATATAAGATTAAGACTTTATAGTTTTACACTTTTCTTTCCTACAGTTTATAAATGAAACTAATGTCCAATAATCAATTTTGTAACAAAGAAATAAATGTTCTGAAATGATCGGATAAATTTATTTTGACTAAAAGTCTATTTGACAAATTTCAATCTTACTTACATACAAGGCAAATTTAAATATATATTTTTATTATCTATGAGCACGTTTTAACTAGTTTCGGTCTGACGTCTATGGGTACGAACGTAGCTATCGTACCTACGTATGTATGCACGTAGCTTACATAAAAACCGATTATCCGAATGAAGATCGAATGGACACTGCTCATCTCCACTGGAATCATTGTATTTAAGGCTACTGCTTACATGAATGATAGCATCCGTTTGGAATCGTCTTTAAGCAGTAAGTCCCAAACTGTTCCGTCCAACAGCCATGATGCGACAGCAATTGCTTAATAGTTTTGTAAACTGTGTTTATTTTGTTACCGTTGAGCGTAGCACCATCTGTAAAAAAAATACAATGGTGTTCGCTGAAAGCGAGGGGATTAAATAGGCTATATATTCTGTTTTTTTCTTGGTTTCTTTAAAGTGGATGGTTTGGACGACGTTTGCAGTGAAAACATTCAAAGTCATTGTAATAAGTAAGTTCTTTCCTTTAATCATGAATCTTATTGGGTTTTCATTTTCCCAAAGCTGATCCAATCCATATACATTTAATTCTAATTGTTTGTGTTTATGTATTTTGTATCCCCTTCTTTCCTATTCTTATTTATTATACATTCCCCTAATTCTTAACATCTCACACAAACTTATTACCCCTTTTCTTGCAAAATATTTGATGCTTCATAGCATTAAATATTTACCACAGATGTCAATGTTTTGTATCTTGGACCGTTCTATTATAGAGAGCAAACATTCGATTGTATTATGTACTCTATATAACAATGTTACCAGGTAATGAGTTTTAGCTACCGATTATCGATTAAAATATAATAGTACATTATATCAATGTATTTAAATACAACAGCAACAATTGTTTTGAACATTAACAATACTTTGAAATAAATGATATAAAGGTATCCTGACACGAAGTAAATGTATTAATGTAATCTCGAAAACATAAAATATATATGCACAGTAATCTTAATTAGGTTTATGCTGCATTCGTTTGCCAGGTTGCAGTAGTAAAGATCTCCTAGGAAAACATTAGTTTGAGAAACAAAACTCACTTTTAAACTTGAAAGCAATGTTTAAATGATAAATCAGACGATGTGTAATAAAATTAAAATAAAAGTTGTGTATAATTTAAAAATCGTCAAGGAAGTCATATGATGTTCAAAGAAGATATTTTAAAATAAAGATTTTATGGATTTTTTTTTAAAATCATGTTATTAAATAATAAAATAATGAAACGAAATAATAAAAATCTACGAAAACTTAAATTAGAATACATACATTTATCTCATCATTATTTATCTAAAGCGTCTCAAAAGCAGAACAAATAAGTAACTTGTGACATTCTTTTAAAATATGTGAAATATATTTCTAGTACATGTCATAGAAGACATATCATATGTGCATTTAATGGAAATATCGATTTCATGTATGTCTTAATTAGTGCAAATCATAAATATTGATTAACTCTAGTATCTCTATTTAAATTCCCAAACAAGTCCAAATATTCTAATAAGAAAATAATTAAGTGTTTTAAAATGAATATATGTAATTAATTTGAATTCTGATAATTTTTTACTTTGATTTACGTCGTCGTAGAGACAAAATGGTAAACTAGAAATTTAATTGAGTGTTTTAAAACAACTAAAACCTACCTAAAATTTACTTATTTTGTACCTTATATTCTATATCTAGTGAAAAGCAGTAATTTCTTTCCTCCATGAGAGATCTGATTACTTTTCCAGTACAAATATGTGTTATACTTCCCGGATGATGCTGTACTAAGTATTGGCATTATTTTAAATTTGAAACATTTTTTTATGTTTCTCTATTAAGTTTTTTTTGTAAATACAATACTTCTTTTTCTTTCTACAAGTGAGTTATAAAAAAAAATGCATCACAGATTTATTTGGTATCTCATGTAAAGTGACGTTTTATAATAAGTAAATTCATTTATCCGGATTTCAGTGGATGCATAATTTGAATAAGTAAATTAATGAGCTAAAAATAAGAGATTTGAAAAAAAATTTTCAATTTTACAACTCCTCTTCAACCTCCACTCAAAATACAGTTTTCTTTTTTTTGTTTAAATTAATTTTACAATTTACACTAAATCACAAATTTGTGATGAAAATCACACTCAGTTTATTTAATTTGTGATTAAGTGAATGTTTCAGTCTATTTAGTATGAATGTTATGTGTTTCCTTTGTGTTTTCTTTGTTAATTCAATTAGATTTTAAATATTCAATTTTTCTAAAATTTTTCCTCAAAATGTTGTTTTTGTTTATGTATCAATTTGTTGAGTTACGATCCCCTCGCCAGATTTCAAACGCCACGCTGCAAGCACGCCAATTTCGCCAAATGTGGTTGAAGCACCAACAAGATCCATGATTAAAAACAGGAGAATGGGCTAAGAAGAGGAGTTGAATAATGATACATAAACCCATTTCACTAAGTTCACTAAGTCGCAAACCCAATTCACAAAGTCGAGTATATTCTATTATTTGTAACTTGTAAATAAAATTATTTTTCCTTCTCGTAAAAAATATGTTCATAAAAAATATGTAAGAGTTTTATTTGGTATCTCATGTAAAATGAAGCTTTATAATAGGTAAATTTAGTTATCCTGCTTTTAGTCGATTCATATTTTGAATAAGTAAATTCATGAGCTAGAAATAATGATACCTAAACCCAATTCACTAAGTTCACCAAGTCGCAAACCCAATTCACAATGTCGAGTATTTCCTATTATTTATAACTTGTAAAGAAAATTATTTTTCCTTTTCATAAAAAATATGTTCATAAAAAATATGTAACAGATTTATTTGGTATCTCATGTAAAGTGAAGCTTTATAATAGGTAAATTTAGTTATCCTGCTTTTAGTCGATTCATATTTTGAATAAGTAAATTCATGAGCTAGAAATAATGATACCTAAAACCAATTCACTAAGTTCACCAAGTCGCAAACCCAATTCACAATGTCGAGTATTTCCTATTATTTATAACTTGTAAAGAAAATTATTTTTCCTTTTCATAAAAAATATGTAACAGATTTATTTGGTATCTCATGTAAAGTGAAGCTTTATAATAGGTAAATTTAGTTATCCTGCTTTTAGTCGATTCATATTTTGAATAAGTAAATTCATGAGCTAGAAATAATGATACCTAAACCCAATTCACTAAGTTCACCAAGTCGCAAACCCAATTCACAAAGTCGAGTATTTCCTATTATTTATAACTTAAATAAAATTATTTTCCATTTCATAAAACAATTGTTGCTTTTTAATTGGTTTCAAACATTGATTGTTAGGGAGGTGTATTTAAGGGAAGTATCAGGTAAATTATTTTATCAATTAGTTTTTATTTTACAAACTAAAAAAACTTAATTATTCATATTTCTAAAGAGGTAAATTTTATTTCCTTGTAATACTGTCTTTCCTATAGACACCTGTTATGATTCTCACAAAATATGTGTTAAAGTTTAACAGATACTATTCACGTGATTATTATAATTTTATTGCTTTTATAAAAAAACTTATGAAATAACCAAAGTGTCAATGTGGAATGATCATTGTTTTCTTATCGCTGTTGAAAAACTGATTTAATTCTATTCATTTATGTAACAAAATGAGCAAAAAAAAGAAGAAACTGCTTATTTGTGCACTTTTAAACATGCTTAGGATGTATCAATACATTTATAAAATATAGTTGGGGAAAAATATGGAAAAGTATTAATATGATAACGTATTATATAATTCTCTACTAATTATTGAAAACAATTTTCTTACATAATTAGGTTTTAAGAACATTAAACATAATTTCTTAACACATTCGCTGCCGAACCTGACGTCATATATGCATTTTCCTATATGTTGATCACGCGCTGGCGCGTGATCGGCAGCGAATGTGTTAATAAACGCATGATTTCCTGGAATCATGTTAAAATATTACATTTTTTTGCTACACTTCATTTAAATGTATTTTATGTGAATGTGAGATATAATTAGCAAATTCTTCAATAAAATGACCAATTGTGCATTTGCTAAAACACTGCTCTTTAATAACATCAAATATTTATTTCAGAAATGTGAGCCACGGTATATCAGTCAGAGATGGTGCTAACTCAATCTTTAATGGTGGTTGAGACACCTTCGTGATGTTTTCTATGTTTAAACGATAGCATTTAATGTAACAGGCCAAACCTGGGGTTATCTACCTGGTATATGATTCTAAATTACAAAGATCCAGCAGGGGCAATTTTATTCTGGTAGAAACATTCCCTAATTTACGCGTGCTTAACCGGTAGTGTTTAATAAGAAACAGCTTCTCAGATGTGCTTGGCATAAAGATATCTGTCGATTTGCTATCTTCTTTGGATGAAATTCACTGAGAGAACCGCAGTGTGTATCATATTGCCGGTAGTCATGATCGGTAGTATTGAGATCCTGTGTATTAAAAGTTTCCGCTACATAGAATATTGATGTAAAGGAAAGACACAGGAAATTGTATACACATAACATTGTTAAGAATCCTAATTACAAAAAAAAAATCACTGAGAGGACCGCGAGTTCTGTCATATGGTTTCCACCGATAGTACTATGAATTAAAAGTTTTCTTTGTATAGATTGTAGATAGCAATCAAACAGAGGGGGTACATAGATAGTCTTTATTACAAAACTTCACCATTATACAGTTAGTATCTTCTGATTCATGCGTGGTAAATATCTATGTATGAAAGTATGGGTATCCTAACATAAAACAAAATGGATAGAAAGGTTGTGAAAATGGATATTTCCAGAGAAGCTTGAGACGAACGATGTTAGAATGGGTAGGTCACTGTTTTGTAGCATCTGAGTTTATGTAATTGAGTACCACTACAGGCATGGCTTTTTGTAGCCGTTCGAAATAAGCTTTAAAGTGTAGGTCCCTGTTCCATTAGCTCTCGTGTAGCAGAACAGTAGACCAAAGCTTTCCCACCAACCACCTAACAATTGGTTGAAGATTGATAACTGATATTTTTAGCGATTTCAGTACTTCTATTACTTCATACAAAGAAGGTAAAGGTTGACTTTTCAATGAAACTAAAAATTGGATATAATAATGGAATGAAATAAGTTACACAATCATTTTTTATAATTAAGTTTAATTATTACACCTAAAAAGCATTTTACCTTAAAGTTTTTTGATATGGTACTTTTTACACGCATGGTAATTAAGATTATATATTTCTTACATAAGATTAAAATTTTCCAGTTTATTTTAAAATTTAATAATGCCATAATTGGAGCCTAATATACTTCTAAAAATAGTTAGCTTTTAATATATTTCATTCCTAATACTCATGTTAGGCATTCAATTACATTAAAAACCCAATAAACTGTTCAGTAATATGCTCTGTTCAGAGTCATTGCACCCGTTATAGAGTTTCCAATATGCTAAGTATGCAAACCACTCCTTAAGATTCGTTAAAAACGATTTTCTTGAAACTTGTCCGGAATTTAAATCATCGGTGAAATTCCCTTCCCCAAGTAGTTTCGAGTTCTTAACAACACAACTAATTTTGTTAAATGATTCGATTAAAGTAAAGTTCGAACATAAATTACTCCGGGACGGGGAATTATCGCTCAGCGTCATGCCTGCTCACGGTGATTAAGAATTGCAGAATTGCATTTGGGGAATATATTCGGTGGTAAATTAATTTAATGAGACTCACTTTAATATTCGCTATGGAGTTATGTAACAATATACGACACTAACTGACGTGTAAGTTGTTTTTAAGAGAGTGTCGCGATAAATAAGCCTGACATGTTTCCCCCCGAGGTGACGTATCTGCGAGAATTGATTTCCTTGCGATATGAAATGAACGCGATCCGTTCTGAAAGTGTCAACCTCTGTGGATTCTAGAAAGTTGTAGTTTGAAATATCTCGATATAAGTGAAGTCTTGAATGAATTACATAACAGTTCCTAAATTACTTATATTAGAAAGTTCTCTTACGTACTATCATGCGTAATATCATATTAGGGAATTATATTTTGTGTATGTAATAATCTCTTAAAATATAAGTTTTACATATAGATTAAGTTTGGAACATGACACCAAGAAGCTTTTTAATATTAGTTTCAGAAGGGGAATTTAATATATATAATTTGCCTTGTGATTTTAACACTTTACCTGTCCTGCATTTCACAAATGAAATACACATCAAATGCTTTATATATATATACATATATATACACATATATATATATATACACACACACACACACACACACACACACACACACACACACACACACACACACACACACACACACACACACACACACACACACACACACACACACACACACACACACACACACACACACACACACACACACACACACACACACACACACACACACACACACACACACACACACACACACACACACACACACACACACACACACACACACACACACACACACACACACACACACACACACACACACACACACACACACACACACACACACACACACACACACACACACACACACACACACACACACACACACACACACACACACACACACACACACACACACACACACACACACACACACACACACACACACACACACACACACACACACACAACACACACACACACACACACACACACACACACACACACACACACACACACACACACACACACACACACACACACACACACACACACACACACACACACACACACACACACACACACACACACACACACACACACACACACACACACACACACACACACACACACACACACACACACACACACACACACACACCACACACACACACACACACACACACACACACACACACACACACACACACACACACACACACACACACACACACACACACACACACACACACACACACACACACACACACACACACACACACACACACACACACACACACACACACACACACACACACACACACACACACACACACACACACACACACACACACACACACACACACACACACACACACACACACACACACACACACACACACACACACACACACACACACACACACACACAACACACACACACACACACACACACACACACACACACACACACACACACACACACACACACACACACACACACACACACACACACACACACACACACACCACACACACACACACACACACACACACACACACACACACACACACACACACACACACACACACACACACACACACACACACACACACACACACACACACACACACACACACACACACACACACGTTTAACTCACTTAAAAAATATTTATTAACATTACTCAAAGAAAATGAATTGAACTTTTCAATATATTTTAATAAATATTTTGAAATATTTCTAAATTTTAAGGAGTAATTTTGGAATTTAGAATCTAAATTGTTGCCTATATTTTACATTTCTTGAACAGGTGACAAGTGTTTTAACTGAGAATATAGAAAATAAATGGTATGTGAAAGAGACATATAATGCTATTACATATAGGTATAATTAGAGAATTTCATTTATTAACACTAGATTTATGGACCGAGTCAATTTGACTGATTAAAAATTTAATCACGATGTATATATAAAACTTTAATACCACTTTTCAAAAACATATGTTGGTTTTTAGTTAAGTAATAAAATATATGTAAACTTTCATTCCTCTTTCCCGCAGACCCCTTCATTTCGCATTATCAAATGGGATATACCTATTTTCAAGGTTGTGAGACAATTTGACTCATAGAATGTATATGAAAATAAATAAATATAGTAATAAATATAGTATAAAGTAAGTATAAAGTATATAAAGTAAAGTATAAAGTAAATATAGAGAAGAAGTCAAGAACACATCCATTCCAGTGACAGAAATCCATGCTACTAACGCACGGAATAATTGTCATGTTCAACAATCATGCAAAAGAAACAGATGCAGAAACCATTGTGCTAAATGTAATAGAAATGTTTGCGAAAAATGTGTTTCAAAAACAGATTTTATATGTAAAAAAGTTTTCTATGAATGTTTTGATAACAAACATTTCATTTAAATTGATTTGGAACTATTTTCACTGCAAAAAACTACAATTTTCTTGTATGAGTCAAATTGGCTCACTTCAGTAAAAATAGGTATATGATCAACATCCGTAAATCTGGTGTTAAGGAAAATAACCGAATTAAACTTTATAAAACATTCAAGACTATTAAAAGAATATGATTTATATTTTATATATTGCAGTGATCAGTTAATGAATATAATTTTTGTTTGTTTTGAAACAGAAAATGTATTTTTTTGAAAATGTATATCTTTTGCCTGATTTGTACAGGACAAATGATATATACATTTAATATATCACATGTGATACACAATGGCCTACATTGTAATCGGGAAATAATTTGGTGTAGCATCATAAATTCAGTTATGTTTATGTTTATGCATGTCGTTATGCATCTGTTTATGCGTATGTTTTAGGCTTATGGTGTTTAAAGCTTTATATCTAATAAAAATCATGTAATTATTTCATATGGGGGTAGCTAAAATGTTGAAAAAACTATATATTTAAAATGAAAATATTAAACATATCTACAATAAAAGGTATTGATGTTTGTCTTACATTTACTAGAGGGGAAAATATTAACATTTATATGTAAAATGTATTATTAATGCTTTGAATTATCTTTGATGATTTCCTAAAAGAACTATCCCTGTTTAACTCCCGTTTTATTACATTTTACGATGGATTCATATTAAATGTAAAAAATTCTAATATACAATTAAGATAAATAACAGGAATAATATCATACCAGAACTGATAGAGGTTTAGAGATAAATTAGATTTTTTAGGAGTGAAATGAACGTAAAGATATTTTTTGGCAGAAAAAGCATAAACCAACATTGGTCTTTATTCTATCAAACAGTAAACACTTGCCTCATTAACGCGTTAATAATTATGGCATTAAAAGTTGATCCTCATTATGGAAAAATATTATTGAGAATTCTATTTAATTGTGCTCTCCAGATCTTTACTGCGTAGTAAATTTTGGATGCATTTGTTTTATGAGAGTGATGCAGAAAATACACCTTCAATCGTGTGTTTAGAGGAAGGCTAATGATACAAAACTTAAGCAAAGACCCTTCAAGCAACATTTAATTTGGTAGTTATTTGTCGTTCCTATGCTAATTGCAGGGTTTATCGAGCTTTTAAAACATTATTCAAATGTTCCTTTGAGATGTTACTTTTCAGTTATATTTACAGGAAATTTCTAGGTTTATTAGAAACGAACTACAGGTCATATCTCTTTAGGCGAGAAATTAATCGATGATGTTAAATATTGAAGACTTATCTTTTAAGCAAGCTGCATATTTCTATTAAAATGGAAGAAATGAAGTTGTTCTTATAGCAAAAATATATTTCAGAATCTAATTTTATAGTCTTCAGAATATAATTTTATAGCCTCTAAGATTCCTGATTTACTTCATGCAAATATTTAGACGCATTTAAAAAAATATATATCTAACATAATATTAAAATTATCATTCACATCATTCTTAATTTGTATAATATACCAAAAGTAAAACTACTTCATCAAATTATGTTTTAATATTTAAATTTGATATTTTCCATTTAATAAATTTGTCCAATTTGTTCTATCTAATGAATTTTATAAAATGATGAATAAAAACAAATCGATGATGTTAAATATTAAAGGTAATTCTCTTAAAAATTTTCATAGTCCTATTAAAATATTCTTACGAACTTCAAAGCTGGGGTCGGGGATTGAATGGGCTTAAAGTAAGACAGCACGAAAACAATAATTTATTGGCAATCAGTTGGAAAATACAATGTCAGGAAGTCATCAAGGTTAAGGCACTGCACACTCCAAGCTTACAAAATCATCGCTATACAACTCAGGCAGAATACCGTGGGCTCACATACCCCTTTCCGCCTAAACAAAAAGGAAGGTAAAACACAACACACCGTGCGTACTCTATACGCAGAAAAATCTACTTAACGACTCTCCTTATTTCACACAGAATAACACAGGAAGTTTTGTTATTCGGCCAGCCCTCTACTACTGAGTTTGCTATTATTGGTAATACATCTATCTACGAGTACTTTGTTGGCAATAACAATAAAAGAACAAGTATGGGAATGGG
>CM063505.1:33653170-33675670 GCA_032207245.1 Pardosa pseudoannulata | reverse complement strand
TGTGATGAGGCGATTTAGATCTGTTATATAACTGATTCATTCATACAAGAAGTAAAATGTTCGGGATCTAAATCTGACCTCATCACATCGTTGTAAACAGATAGAGGATCATAAATTTCTTTTCAACGGATATTGTTGTCTTGTACGGTGGTCTCGGGCGGGGTTCTGATCCCAGTCCCAGATTAGAATCCCGTCTCCGTACTTGACATTAAATAAGAATGTACCTTTGTGGAGTATTTATGAGTCCCTAAGGGACAGTGCCCAATTAGAAGGGATAAGGTTTTTCATGTTGGCGGTCTCAGGCGGGGTTTGGTTAGACCAATGGATTTCTTACAACTATCCCGATTGGAAGACAAGAAGGAAGAGGGGACAAGGTTGTAATAATAAAATATCAAAAATCTAAAAAGATGAGAGATTGGTTCGGAGGTCCCAGAGAAGAGGTTCGTGAGTCTCCCAAAAAAGGTGTTCGAAAGTCGGGAGTCCAGTCGGGTCCGACGGAAGAGATTCGTAAGTCCAGAGGAGAAGGTGCTCGATAGTCCAGACTAGGGGAATCCAGCCAAGTCCGACAGGAAGTGTTCCTGAACCAAATAGTACGGCCGCACCCCAGAGACTCAGGATGAAGCCTCTGACGAGACCAACGGATGATATAGATTCCCTCTCCTGATCAACCATAGATACCCTTCAACCAGAAGTGTTCCGGGCCCAACATTTTAGACCCACAAAGGTACCCCCACTTTGCATACATTTTTGAAATCGAGATTAGGTCCTCTATTTACAAAATTTCTTAAATATATAAAATTTGTCAGAACGAAATTAGAAGAGTTTGAAAAAGCTTACTTATGAAAATTAGCATCATTAAATTAGCATTAGAATTATTTGTACGTAGATGTATATATATGTTAATAAATTTATTTTTTAATATTAAGCTTGTCTCGGTTGCTGTCAATTTAGCTGTTAGTTTATTTTTATATTTATGTATGTAGTTTCTCAGAACCTGTGGTTAAATTTAGTACAAAAATACTTAACACAACGCAATTAAAATAAATCACCACTATACATTTGATCACAGGTTGATACTCAAATATAAAGGAGGACTACACGACAATATACATTTATTTTGTGCAATTATTATAGTCTAAAGTATAGATTTTATAAAGAATATTTATTTCATTACTAATTTGTTTGTTATTCTGACTCTTCAGAAAACTCTGAAATAAAATATTGTTGAACGGGCGACGAATAAGAGATGCATGATTCTGGAGGAAAACAGACCTGTTCTCAATTTTCCGAGAACGTCTGCATTTGCACTTTTTACAGGTCTGACTGGACAAGACTCTTTTAAAGACCATCTCTACAGAATTAAAATGGTGGATAAACCAGACTGTGCTTTGTGCGACTCTAGTCATCGAATGACTTTTGAACATTTATAACTTGTGTTGTACTTTCTCAATATGAGGACATTCTTAAAAAGTATTGGAGATCCCGTGAATTAATGGCTTAGGTACTAAGTGTTTATCAAATTAAGTAAAAAAAATAAAGAATATTAAAAGAACCCTTTTTTGTATTGTTTTACCATGACATTTGCATACAAACATTTCATATATATGTATACACTATTTCATGTAAAATGTCAGCTTAATTTCATACAAACAATGACAGTAAATAGTGTAATCATTATTTACATATTTAGTATGATTATTAATCACTTAACAAAATAATATTTAGTTATATTTAAAATGATAATATATATTTTGCGTGTATAGTTATTTTATTCCAAAGTATAGTATTTGGAAAGAATATTTATAATGACTATTTTATTCTTTAATTTTTATTATTAAATTTTCACATAAAATTCAATAATACAAAACATACGTGTAAAAACATTTCATAGAAAATTTCATTGAAATTCTATATAAACAAATCTATATAAATAGCTTATCCAATGTTTATAAATTTTGTACATTATAATTACTAATTACAGTAAAACTAGTAGTTTGTTAGTTTAAAAGGTAGTATAGATTTATATTGTGTAGTTACTTTGTTTCAAAATATTTTATTTTAAGAAATATTTTTTAAAACTGCATTGAACTTGTACTTAACTAAGAAGAATGTATGCAAAATATATATATATCAGTTATATAAAATATTGAATATGGTGTTAGGATGAGAATGTTTCATACATCCGGTATGAAATACATTTTAACCAAAATTATTAATTTAATAAGACTTAGACACTAAAACACCAATATTAAAGTTATTCTGTTGATGATATTTCGTCTTTACTAAGTCTTTTAAAAATCAAAATAACATCGGAATTTACATTAATATTTACATTCATCGGAAGGTTAAATTAATATTTTAATTTTATTTCGATACCTTTAGTGTTTAGAAAAAGAGCCCTAACCACTAAATACAGTAATGTTCGAATATCCCTAATTTCGTAAACCCTAATCATGATTAGGACGGTGTTTTTATGAAAGTTATGTTCACCACCTTTGAGTCGCAATTTTGAACACATTTAAAATACACAAAATGCTAATTTCGGTTACAGCATGCGCATATCAATGATAAAAATTTCTTAATCACCTCATCTCTCGCACACACGTGACTAAAACATATTTTTAAAGTTTATTAACAGTTGCAGTTTTCCTTTCATAACGGAGAAAATAAAATACAGAAACGAAAACGTCAGTTAATTACTACTCTCAAGTACTCTCTCTTTCCCTCTGAGGCACAATTTGAAGATATTTTTCTTTACAAAGCAGCATAATATGAATTATTAGTCAATTGAGTGTGTCACCAACTGGTTAATGATTGTACGGAATTATTAATAGTCGGGTTTTAAAATTCTAACCAAAACGTGTTTATTTTTTCCTGTACTATTAACATGTTAAGTCAGATTTATCAAAAACCTTTTTCTGTATTTATGCTAATAAGAAGTATTTTTGGATATTCCTGTGTACAGTTAGTCAATTTATTGCAGCTGCATAAGGAAAACGTGCAAAAGAGCAGATAAATTATGCTTCCGAATTATTAAAAAATTATGAATTAAATGGAAATTTATCTCAAGTATATTATTCTTATTGTTTTGTTTTAATAGTATTTTGTATAATTTGTATAAGCTTATTATTATAAAACTGAGTTTAAATAATATACTCTTTTTTCCAAAGACCAATTTAAAAGCCGAACGATGTCCGAATGGTTAGGGTGTGAGCCTTCAGAACCAGAGTTCATGGGCTCGAATCCCAATACGGCATGGATGTTCGTAGCCGTTTGGAATCGGCTTTAAGCAGTAGGTCCCGGTCTCATTAGCACTCGTCTTGCAAATAGTAGACCGTAGCGCTCCAAAACCAAACTATTCCAAACCTGCGTTGTCCTGATAGGCAAAAACATTTAAAATACTATTTACACACTATTTTTATAATACACACTATCTTTACAAAACCCTAATGCCTAATGTATTTACAATATAAATGTTTAACTGATGTATTTGATATAAAAATGTAATTGCTATTCCATTTATATTGTGATAGCTTCAATCCATTTTATGAAAATGTTAATATTTCTTCTGTCTATGTGCTCGCTTAATTACACATTTGAAAACGTGTCACTGTTCAAATATCTTTGAACCTTTGCATCTAATAACAAAAATTTCAATGTTACATTAAACAATAGCATCTGCATTGCAAATAAATGTTATTGCCATAAAATAAATTTTAATCCCTGTGCAATCAGTCTTTCCCGAATTATTTCACATGTGCTTTTTATGGTTTTGATTGCTTTTGTTTACTTTTTCTGGCAACTAGATTACTTGCTTTTCAAAGAGAGACAGTAGAGGGATGAAGGTAAGGAGAGAAACAAGGTTCTACTGTCCAGATTGCGAAGTTGGACTCTGTAATACCGTGTTTTCGATTGTATCATACACGACCAAATTTTGCTTAATAATTTCATAATCATTTATGTAAATGCATAGGATATAAATAAAATTTAATTCAAGATAAAAGCTAGGTATTCTAAGCTTTATATTTATAGTTAGTGTGAATTGACTCCAAAGTAATGAATTCTGCCGTACAGAAAGCCAACTACACAGGTAAGTTATTTATTTAAATTGTTTTTTTTTACATTAATTTTTAGAAATATTTGTATGCGAATGGTGCTATTATGTTTAAAAAGCTATGTATGTATGAAAATAAGCATAAAAATTGACATTTTTTGTCCCATAATCCGGAAATAAAATGAAACTGGAAGGGGTTAATTTATATAAACCGTAATGTGATCTGTGATATTATAGCTGGGATATTATAGTTTTAAATGCTGGTCAATGACTAAATCTGTGGATTAAAACAATCTATTGACCATTAAATGCAAAATACCTGGAACAAATATTTAGAGAAGGTTTTAGAAACGGTTTGGAGACCAGTTTTCAACTTTGAAAACATAGCAATTTCAAAAGTCACAGGATTCGGTGGTTAAGATATTTATTTACAGATGAATATATCAACTGGTAATTAACAAACGTGGTAAAATTAGAGGGGAAAACACCAGTTAGGTGACTTAATTCCTGATAAAGACTTGAAAATCTTAAGTAAGGGAGAGTGTTGAGACTTTGTTTCGTATAGAACCTGATGGTGCAGACTGATTGGGGTGAGTTTGGCCTGTAATGGGATGTAGTGTCCCATGATATATGTTCTGAACAAAATTCTGTTAAGGTGAAGTGTTACTCTATAATACTGAATGTGTCTAATAAATAAGAGATAAATTGCAACTTATAGAGCATGCATATTGAAATCTAAATGTAGTTTTATTCATAAAAACATTTTATGATATTATCCAATTAGTATTCTAAATATCTTACTAAATAAATTTGATTTATTATTCCTCACACATAATAATGACATATTTTGAAACTTGATTACCCATAGTAATTTGTTTTGAATAAAACATGAAATGTGATAGAAATATTTATTATTGCATGTAATTTTTTTTATTTTCTCTCATGGTCTTCAAGAATTTCCTAATTCCAAACATAAAGACTACATTTTATCTAAATTTTATCCGAATTCATTAAAATCATCAAATTTTCATAATTCCAGTAATTAAAATCTAATAAATAAAAATTCTTCGAAACTCATAAAAATTTAGAAATACTTTTAAAACAGATATAAAAGTATGTGTAGAAAATCATTTCATGCAAAATATTTTATGCTTATATATTAGTTTGGAGAAATGTTTACACACACACACACACACATATATATTATGGAGAAAGTTTATAACTTAAAAAAAGCATCTCAAAAGTTATTCACAAATTTAAATCTTTTAAAATATTACTCCATGTGAATATAATTAGAAGTCCAAGATTCAAAGCTATTCTATAGTGACTGAAATTATACTATATTAAGGAAATAAACGAGGCATACTAAAATATAGCATTATTTTCTAATCATGGTAGCTCTTTCCTTAATTAAAAAAATAATTCTTTAACGATAGTTGTTATAATAAAAAGGCTTTGTTCTCAAAACTTTTATACGCCATTTTATTCTCACAAAGATTTTGTCTATCTATTCCAGACAATTACACTGCTTTAAAATGCTTAAGCCTTTCACGGTAAAAAAATTCTCAACGTTTTCATTTAACGCTAAGTTAAAGTATTGAAAACTTTATTTAAATTAATTTCAAAACGCCATTTTATATATAATGACAAAGATTTTGTCTATCTATTCCAGACAATTACACTGCTTTAAAATGCTTAAGCCTTTCACGGTAAAAAAATTCTCAACGTTTTCATTTAACGCTAAGTTAAAGTATTGAAAACTTTATTTAAATTAATTTCAAAACCACTTCTTTTATATATAATGATAATGGTGAAAGTTGTGCTTTTCAGTTTAATTTTTATGCCTCTCCATAAAAATTAATAACAAACACAGATAATGGAACAAAAATTCCAAGACAATAACTAAAATTCTGTATCATAGGTTGAAATGAGAAAATAAATGCTCCATTAACTGTCCCTAAACCACTATAAGTAGCACCGTTTAATGATACCGGTTAAAATTGTTTTAAATTACAGAGGAAGTGTAATTAGATGAATACTCAAAATACGAAGATTAATTGTGTTTGCCGTGTGAACTAAATTATCAGGGATAATTTCTTTTAGAAGCGTGTTTACAAAGTTCTATCACTTATATTTTGGATTCTAAAGAAGTTGTTAAATTAATAAGATACCATAAATTGTATATCCATACTGATATTAATATTTTCTTCAATGATATATTCCAAAAGAAGTTTTAAATTAATAAGACACCATTAATTGTATAGCCATAATATTGATATTTTCTGCAAGGATATAATCCTAAAGAAGTCGCTAAATTAATAAGATACCATAAATTGTACAGCCATAATAATATTTTTTGTAAGGATATATTCCTGAAGAAGTTGTTAAGTTAATAAGATACCATATATGTATTGCCATAATAATGATATTTACTGCAAGGATGTATTCCTAAAAAAGTTGTTAAATTAATAAGATACCATAAATTGTACAGCCATAATAATATTGATATTTTCTTCAAGGCTATATTTCTAAAGAAATTTTTAAATTAATAAAATACCACAAATTGTACGGCCATAAAAATATTGATATTTTTTGTAAGGATATATTCCTGAAGAAGTTGTTAAGTTAATGAGATACCATAATTGTGCTGCCATAATAATATTGATATTTTCTGCAAGGATATATTCCTTAAGACGTTTTTAAATTAATGAGATACCATAAACTGTACAGGAATAATATTGATATTTTTGTAAGGATATATTCCTAAAGATGTTAAATTAATAAAATACCATAAATTGTATAGCCATAATAATATTGATATTTTCTGCAAAGATATGTTCCTAAGTGTAGAACACAAAATATATATAAAAATACAAAAGGATAATTTTAATTTGTTAAAAACAAATAAAAATTACTGCATGGATCCATGAAAAGAAAAAAAATATATATAAAATTATTTTGTCATTTTTGCTATTTTTATTTATATAATTAAGAGTACTTCGTTAATAAATTAGGTATAGCTGAAATTTTATATCAAAATGTCACAATGCCCTCCAAGTTCTTAACCGATACCTCTGGAGATGGCATACCAAGCCCGGGGGTATTCTTCCCGGCTTCTAAATTACGATTTCCCAGCGGGGGTAATGTTCTTCGCATCCGTAGCATATCTTAAGCTACACGTGCTTTTCTGGTGGTGCTAAATAGGTAACAGCTTCACAACCCTGTATAGGAGTTAAGATAATGACTATCTCCGGCTGCATGGGAATAAGAAAACATAATACTTAAAACATATTTTGAATATTTTTCGATATTTTGTTGACTGATTAGCTAATATATAGGAAAATATTTTGTAAATAGACTAAATATTCATTAAAAAAATTTAATTTTACAAAGATAAAATTGAATTATTATAACCTAAATAAAGTCAAATTTTAAAACTAATGCAATGTCTTAGTTTTATATTCATTGGTAAAAAATTTAATTTTTAACAAAATTAAACTTTATTACATGAATGCCCAAACTTGGCAGATATTAAAAAATGTTTCTTTTGTCCGCTATTCCTTTGATTTCCACACAATGACCATTAATTACGGGGAGGCAAAATGGGATCCAATTTTATATCGAGTGTTATTGTATTTTCAGTGGTATAATTATACAATAATTATCAAACAAACACTATGTAAAATGTAACAATTTATGATAAGAAATAAAATTATATGCTAAAACTGTGTGGGAAATAGCTAGAGTAGCTAATATAGCAGGTAGCGAACATTTGAGTAAAAAGATAAGATCTCATTTTACATGGGCGATGATTTAAATTTTTTATCGTATTTTTTCCCAATGCAGAAGGTGATACAAACATTATCCTAATGCTTAAAGAAGGCTGTGATTCATGTAGCACCAATCGAGGAGCTCATGTATCCTAAGGTATGCTAAGAACGGGAGTAACATTACCCCCCACTGGGTCTTCGTAATTTAGAAGCAGGGACCAAACAGAAGACCCCCAGGCTTGCCTGCCACCCCCAGATGTATCACTTGATAAATCCATCACAATGGGGAATGATGGTCCCGAAGCCCAGAGTTGCCACTATTGCCTCTCTAAGTTTCTTGATCTTCTAGCTTGGATACTCGGTTTTCCGTCTATAAGTGCAACGATCTCAATCCTATTTTTGGCTCCTCATCTAAGCCCGATTGGTTTAATTCATCTTTCCAAAGTCCGGCCTCAAAAGGTCCTCTAAATATCCAGTAGTCTTCCAAATTCACTTCCATGGATAGCACTACTCTTCGCCTCATGATGGTGCCAGCGAAGCGACGGGTGCACTTCGGAATCTTCGAAGGGTCGACTTCGCAATAGAGTGGGCCAGTACTTGCGATCTGTCCACCGCCTCCGGGATATGCCTGGAGTACCTAACAGCCATATGTGCCTGGTTTGGTTCATGATCATTTGAGAACTGTAAGGACATTGTGACTACGAATATATTTTACGTGGCCAGTCACCTTTAACTAAGACAACGGATCTTAGACTGGTACCAGCCCCGAACCCACAACCTTTCAGTTATGCGAGCACCGCTTTTACCGAATGAGCGACATCTTTTGTCACAATAATTTGCTTTTTTTTAATGATTGTGGTATGTTGGTTTGTTTGAGATTTACGGCGCAAGGTCCTGTTTCGGACATAAGCGCCAAGCACAAGGCGTTTTCATGAAAACAACAAGACCTAACTGATAAAAGAGCCCTAACCTAATAACAGAACAAGGTAAAACCGTACCAGTTTAATAATAAATGATTGTGGTTATGGCTTGATGGAGTAATACTTATACAGAACTATCATTTCGAGACTTATGTTTCAGTCAAATACAATAAACCAAAAGCCAGTACTAACATATATGCGAGTTTTAGTAATATTTCTAACAAAGTTGCTTTAAATTCTTTAAAGGTTCGAAATTAGGCATATTTATATTATCGTATAATGAGTAATTTATGAAAAGTAAAGTGTTAAACCTAAAGAAAATACTTAATTTAAAACATTAACTTCCAGCTATGAAGCTCTCTACTCATATGAATTGAAATATAATTAAATCCCTTTAAAATTATATTTAGATACGTCAGTCTAATACGACATTTAACTCAGAGTGGCAAGTATGGTGAGTGGTTTGGTTTTGTTTGGAGCGCTACGGTCTACTGTTTTGCACACGAGGGCTAATGAGACCGGGACCTACTGCTTAAAGCCGATTCCGAACGGCTACGAACATCCATGCCATAGTAGGATTCGAACCCACGGACTCCGGTATCGACGATCAGCGCCCTAACCAATCGGCCAGTGTTCGGCAGTATAGTGAGTGAAGAGTGAAACCATTAAAAAAACATACCGTTTATTTAACATGAGTTAAAAACAATAACAACATTATACATTGCTCCACGAGCAATAAAATAAGACTATCATGAAAACCCACACAGGGAATCAAATCAACCGTCAGAGTCAACCCACAGAAAATACAATTTATATACGACTGGGTTGAGCAGATACACGTGTAAATTTGCATAAAGTTGAAAATTAATACATACAAGAAACTTAAATACACACACAGTAACTAAATAAAGAAAATATAATTACAAATGATGACTAGTACATTTGAAACCGTTTACAATCTTAAAGCGTCGAAAATTTGATATAATCAGACCAATACGTAACCGCTGGTTAAGTCCAAGTTATACTAACAAGTGGCCCTCCTATACAATTTTAGACATAAAAACAATTAAAGCCATAATAGTAAAGGTAAACCGTCTTGAATTCACTCAAAAACAAGTTGTATTTAGATACTAAATCCTGGTCAAGACATCAAAGTAACCATAATAACATTTTAAAAAGACATTAAAATGCAAGTGAAAGCTGTTCTGAAAGTTTAAGTTAAACTAATTCACACATATACAGAACGTTATAAAAACACAGTATAACTTATTCTATCAGAATAAAGATAAAAACCTGATCTACCCCCAAAACATTTTTGAAACACGAATGACAAAACTTTATAAAGATTGTATAATGTTTATAACACATATCAAGGAAATAAAATTACATTTCTTATTCTAAGTGAAACAAGATAACAAGTATATACACACAGTGCATTAACAAAAAATCTCCCTACACATGTTTATAAATATATTAAATACAAAGTTAAAGAAACATTTTTAATAAAGTTTATCATATGCAAAAGTTTCACGTTTAAACACTGAACACACAGCTCATAAATTATTTTAGTTGCAGTTTAGTTTCCGCTTTCGTGAAATAATCAGCAAGATTTTTTTTTTGTATTAACATATTTTAACGCAAAAAGTTTATATTTATCAAATTTCTGATAAAATGCAATTTAACCGATATACGTTTCGTTTTGTGGTTTTCTATGGGATATTTACAAAAACTAATAGCAGCTTGGTTATCACAGCATAAATTAATTTCTAAAGGCTTTGAACGTAATATTCCATTTTCAGCACACTCATCAAAATTTCGAGTAAACCAAATAAGTTCTTTAGCTGCTTCTACCAGTGATACATATTCACTTTCCATAGTTGATAAAGAAACACATTTTTGCTTGGAAGTCCTCCATGAAATTGGGGTTTTATCAACGAGGAGTATCATACCACCCATAGATGTTCTGTCATCCCTGTTGGATGCAAAATCAGCATCACTGAAGTCGTTAAAGATTAAATTTCTTGTACCTGATAGTTTAAGCTTAAAATTATCACTGTGACATACATACCCCAGTAACTTTAGAACTGCATCCCAATGCACCATGCCTGGATTTGATTGAAACTGCGAAAGAATATTAGTGGCTTATGATATGTCAGGCCTAGTTCGTGAAGCTAAAAATCACAAGCAGCCTATCGCACTCTTATAAGGAATTGCTGTCATTTCTTTCTGTTCTACGTCAGTACTTTGACATTGGGTTTTAGACATTATACTTTTCGCGATGGGAAGTGATGTTATTGGGAGTTTAAAACTGCTAAACATGTTACGTATTTTTTTAACATGTTCTCTCTGTATGTATAATGTTCCAATACCTTCTTCAAATTCCACTCCAAGCAAATTTTTAGTGCTCCCTAGATCTTTGATATCAAATTCGACATTCAAAATACCTATCACTAAGTCAATTTGACTACTAGATTTTGCAAAAACTACTGAGTCGTCAACATATAACAGCACTACACTATCTTCGTATGTAACAACACAGTTCACCCATGATAATTTGCAGAAGCCTTTTTCCTCAAGTTTATTACTAATTTCGTGAAACCATTCACGACCGCTCTCATGAAGTCCGTACAACGCTTTCTTTAAGAGACATACCAAATGCTTCTCAGAATCAACAAGACCTTGAGGTTGCCTCATGTAAATAGTTTCAGATAATAGGGCATACAGATAAGCACTTTTGATATCCAACTGACTATGTCGCCACCCAAGGAAACCAACTAAAACAGCAAAGAATAGACGAATGAGGGGAGAAGTTTACGACAGGGCTGAAAGTCTCATCGTAAGTTTCTCCTCTTCTCTGAAAAAAACCTTGTGCAACTAAGCGCGCTTTATATCGAACAGCTTTTCCTTCAACATTTCTTTTTACATTGAATACCCACCGGTTCCGTATAACTTTGGCGTTCTGAGGTTTAACTACGAGATCCCATACATCACGATCATGCAATATTTTGATTTCCTCTTCCATGGCCTTATACCATTCATCTGCTTGAGGGGTTCTTAGAGCAGTATTAAAACTTAATGGAATATCATTGTCACCTGATCATGCTGAAAAATTACACGATTCCCTATCACTTAATTCTACGTTTTCATTAATCTTTTCTGCTGGTCTAGAGTAAGTGTTTTTTGTACTAAAAAAAGAGGGCTTTATCATGCTTTATATTATTTACACGACAGTATTTGTCAACATCATTTAGCGACCTTAAACTCGCCTTACTATTATCAGGATAATAATATGTCATGCCTACCCCCCATAACACGGCGAACGGCCCGTCTAGTCCATGTGGTGGTTTTTAAGGGAGGTTCGGAATCTTAGGTTCTTCAGATGAACTTTCGATCTCACTTTGACCATTAGTAGTATAGTCTTCCCTGGTCATGTGTTCAGCAACAGATCCATCACTATCTGACTCATTGTCAGCATCAACGTAAGAAGGTTTCGGTACAACAGGGTCCAGTACGTGACCACTGTGCTCTACAAACTTTACATTAATGGTCTCAATAACCCTACATGTCGACGCGGACCAATAACACAAACACAAAACGTAGACAATAACATTTGTCTTTAAATTTATTTTAAGAATCATAATGCCAGCAGCAACGTGTGGCCATCACTCTCAAAAATTCTCTTAAACTAAACTGCAAAAAGTGTTGCCATAAAAACGCAACTAAATTATACTACAAAACAAAACAGCACACTGAGCATAAAATAGAACATTTCAAAATGTAAAACATTGAGTTCGAGGATAAACAAAACAAAATACAAAACATTAAATATTCAAACACTACGTTCTTCTGGGATCCAAATATGGTAACTTTTAGTACGCATTGCATAACCAACCATAATGCCCTTCTTGGCACGGGAGTAACTTCTTACGAAGCTGTCTAGGGATCTCTACATATACAGGGTTACCAAAACACTTTAGATGTCTTACTGAAGGAGTTACCTCCAAAAAATTCAAAGGTTTTTTTTACCTGGTTGTGTTTCCAAAGTCTATTCCAGGTATAAGTAAAACATAATAAGGCCTCATCCCAAAAAGATTTCTTTAAAGAACTATGCTCTAGTAAGGTTTGCACTCCGTCTACGGCTGTGAAATTTAACCTTTCACCGACTCCATTTTGTTCAGGGGAATAAGTATTTGTTCTCTCAGCAAGGATACCCTGATCTTCTAAGTAATCTTCAAATCGTTTGTGACAAAATTCTAGCCCTTGATCGGTTCTAACATTTAGTACTTTGTTACCAGTGAACCTTTCGTCACTTTTCTGCCATTTTTTAAAGACACCAAAAACCTCCGTCTTTTCCTTAAGAGGGAAAACTGACACTTTCCTTGAGTAATCATCAATAATACTCAAGAAAAAATTATGTCCATCCTTTGACCTTACAGGCATTGCACATAAATCCATGTGCACAAGCTCTAAGGGTCTATCAAATCTAACCTTTGCTATAGGCTTAAACGACACTCGTTTAGATTTACTCAGTCGGCAAGACTCGCATTTAATTTCTTCCTTATTTTTAAAACTTAGTAGACCAAGATTTCAATGTTCATTACTAGTTTTGAAAATAAGCTTCCCATTAACATGATTAAACTTACAATGCCAAATACCAATAGAGTTATCAATAGTACTCAAAACTTCGGGGGTTTTAACCTTTGGGTACTTAGGGTAAACATAATACAATCCTTGACATTTCTTAGCTCTAAAAATTACGCGATTGTCCTTTCCAAAAACTCTTATTTGGCCATTTTTGCCCTCATAGCTAGCCCTATTGCTATCAATTAAATGACCAGCTGTTAAATTAATTTCGTCTAAATTTTGACGAATACAAAACGTTTTTAAGGGTAACCTCCTCTTCCCTATTTTTGTACTAAAAAATCATTCTGACTTTACCCATCCCCTCAATTGGGCAATCAATCCCATCTGTGGCTACAGCCATTGAGGTTCCAGAGATTTTCTTAAAATCAATAAAAAGTAACTTATTACAACAAAAGTGGGAACTTGCCATTGTATCAAACACCCAGGCAGTCTTTCGATCGTTACTATTACTCAAAGAAGCTTCTACGAATAAACTACCCTGTAGTTTTTAGAAATTTTTCGACGGGGTTTCATCTTCGTAGCTATTTCTCGTTCATCTGGTTTAGATGGGTTCAATAGTTTATTTAAAATTTTAACCCTACAGTTTGCTATTAGATGACCCTTTTTACCACACCGGAAACACATGAATTTTCATAACTTTTAGAACAGTTTGGGTTGTTTGTAACGCAACTGTTTCTTGCTCACCCCTAACCTGCAAAAGTCTAGACTCCTCAAGGTAAAAGTTCATTTAGAACTTTATCAGATTTAAATTCGGAGTCGGAATATCGATAGACTGAACAATGCTTGCAAAATCACTTGGAATGTGTCTAATAAGTTGAAATGCAATAAACCAGTCATCTATAGGTTTACCAGCATCTTTCAGTTCATTAATAATATCTGTTAAACGAGCAGCAAAAAGTCCTATATTTTCATCCTCATTAGGTTTGCATTTAAAAAAACTTATCGGTCAACCCGATAATGCTGGCACAGGAATCAGGCTTAAAATGAGTTTGTAACTTATCACATGCGATACTAGCATCACCTATTCCAGTTAAAAGTGTTCTATAAGGTTTAGATAAATTTAAGTATATGATACTAAAGGCTCTTGTTTTCCTGACCTCATAATCCTTTACTTCCTTGGAATCAGTTACTATATCTTTCACAACTACAGGTTTAACTTCACTTTTATTCACGATATTCCAACAATTTTTATCAATTAAAAGGACCTTTACGTCGTTAACCCAAGTGGCATAATTGTCAGCAACAAGCGGATCAATGAGAATTTGATACATAGTTATAATATAGTATACAGTACTTACGAAGAGGTTGTTTTTGGCCCGCCGTCGAAGAAAAAGCAAGATTCAAGTAGGCTCGCCAACGAAGTACGCACTTAATTCAAATACTTCACTCGTCGAAACACCCGTCGAAAAGGAGAAAAGTCTTACATAACACCACACATAGCGTGGATCAACACTCAAATTCAACATCAACGCCGTAGAGAAAATCCAGTCCAATTCCATCAGGTTGTATAAATATAAAAGCATCCTTCATCAGTTCTAATAGGTGATATATTCCGAGGGCTTCCTTCATCTGCCCAGACACCCAGTAGAAAAAGTATAATTCACTTTTAAAGTAACAGTGAAAGACATCTAAACAATTCCAGCAGAATATATAATTGACGGATTTCTATAGTAATTCAACTCTACCACACACCGTACTATATGCAGCCTGGGCCCATAACCAAAATGTCAGTGTCATACGACATTTAACGCAGAGTGGCAAATACGGTGAGCGAAGAGTGAAACCGTTAAAAAAACATGCCGTTTATTTAACATTAGTTAAAAACAATCATAACATTATACATTGCTCCACGAGCAATAAAATAAGACTATCAAGAACACCCACAGAGGGAATGAAATAAACCGTCAAAGTCAGCCCATAGAAACTACAATTATTTATATACGACAGGACTGACCAGATACACGTGTAAATTTGCATAAAGTTGAAAATTAATACATGCAAGAAACTTAAATACACACACAGTAACTAAATAAAGAAAATATAATTAGAAATGATGACTAGTACATTTGAAACCGTTTACAATCTTAAAGCGTCGAAAATTGGATGTAATCAAACCAATACTTAACCGCTGGTTAAGTACAAGTAATCCTAACAAGATATTTATTAACTGCTAGTGAATACATAATACTCTACTTGTGACAAGTTTTCATAAGATAGTTTAACGGAACACTAATAAGCTTAAAATACGTATATTTTATTTTGAGATTTGACTTTATTTCGATTATCATGAATCAATCTTAACTTTGGAATGTCCATTAATTTAATAAATAAGCAGTATAAAGGCAAAACAATTCTTATATTTTAGCTTTTCAATCCCTAAAATAGAAATTTAACATTTTGAAAATAGGTTTTACGCAATACCGTAAATTTAGAAGAAAAAAACTATGAGTTTAAGTTATATTTGCTTCTTGTTCTTTAATTGTGCTTAAAAACTTTCATTATAAAATCTATTTTATTTATAATATGCTTAGAAGAATGAATCATTATTAAAATCTGCCATTAACAATGTTTCTGGATAAGTCTTTTATTCTTCAAAGAAATACATTAAAAAGTTCTTTAAAAATACATAAATTAGTATAGTTAACCAGAATTTTAGAAGTATAATGAACCTGTATTGATATACATATAGAAACTACAATAATGAAAAAATATAGTTCTGTATTTCCATAAATTAATAAAAATACGAGTGATATTTCGCAGAAGATATTGCTTCTAGAGAAAAAATATATGGAATAAAACATACACTCGTCTTTTCATATAAATAAAATCATATGATGATAGAGAATCAATGATTTAAAAATTAATGTGGTGCAAATTCTTACGTGTTGCCCTTCAATACAAACTTTCGATCTGGATTATTGATCTATTTATTTAATTATATTTTTCTAAATTATAACATATATAAAACATAACATATATTATTATCCTGATAATAGTAAGGCATTAAGGCATCTGTACACCTTCGAGGTGATTTTTTGAAGTATTTGAAATTTTAATTTTTAATGTTAATTTTATGATGCAATATAAATTAAAACTATGAAAAATGCAGGCTATATTGTTTTTGAATAATATTTTCATATTTTATAGAGAAAAATAGGGTGAAATTTGCCCTAAAATTAGGCATTACGCAAAACACGATAACTCCAAACTAAATCATGTAGTCACTGTTTTGTAAATTAGATAATGTTTCTAATTATATATTTCAGGGAATAGACTACAATCATGGTGATCATAAATATATTTGTGAAGTTATAGGAACTTGTTTACAATAACATTGAAAATTTTTTAAAATTTTAATGCAAGTCAAGAATTAAACCGCTCTAAATCCCAAAGTAATTAATCTGGAACCACAATTGTACTCTATTCCCTGAATATATAATTATATAACACACATTTAAAATACCTAAGCATTAGGGCTAAATATTTTTGAGTTTTCATGTTTTGCAGCAAGCAAAATCCCGAAAAAATCAATTTTGAGAAAAATGAAAAAAACAACCTAAAATATTAGAAAAACTGTATGTAAACACTTATAATACCTTAATATACACCTATTATTTAAAGCCCGCCTTTTTTTCTTTGTAAGATACTGGTTATTGTCTTTCTGAATGCTTGTAATATATTCTTGGGCTTTATTTTGCAAAGAGTAGACCGCTGTTTTTAAGAAGGTAATATAAGTTAGACCCTATAAAAATCACTATAAATCCAAAATGAATAATTATATCTTTATTTTAAGACTTACTTAATGTTTCAAAGTATATTCTTTATGTAATAGACTTTTATTACTGTTATCATATTCATAGTTACATTTCGTTTTTTTCCAATGTAGCTGGCAATACAGATCTATCTATCTATCTATCTATCTATCTATCTATCTATCTATCTATCTATCTATATATATATATATATATATATATATATGTATATACATATATATATATATAGTATATATATATATATATATATATATATATATATATATATATATATATATATATATATATAATGTTACGAATTTGCGAAAATTGCTTGAGTTTAGCATGGGACTCTATGGGTATATCGCCAAATTGGCGAGATATAGGCTCGTTGGCGATGGATTTCGCAACCTATTTTTGTCGCCAAGTTCATCGCCAAGTTCGTCGCCAACTGTCGCCAAATGTCGCCAAGTGTAGCGTCACGTGGCCACTTCCGGTTCCGGCTTCTGGAGTGTTCTGGCAGTTTCTGTGAGCCTATATAAGGCAGACGGAGTCCCATGCAGAGGAGAGTCGTCGTTAAGAGAATATCTCGGTCTAAGAGGAGTACGCACGGTGTGTTGTGCTTGATGCGGAAAGTCTTGCGTGAGCCGACGGCATTGGGCTCAAAATTGTTCCGCGGAGATTTTGATGTTGTATTTCTTCCAATAAAGTATTTGTCTTCGTGCTGCAGTCTTGTTTGCTTGTAAAGCCCATTCAATCCCCGAACCCAGCAGTTTTAGTTTTGGAAGTTCGTAACAATATATATATATATATATATATATATTATATAGCTACATATGTATGTATGTACATATATATATATGTATGTATATATATATGTATATATATATATATATATATATATGTATAATATATATATATATATATATATATATATATATATATATATATATATATATATATATATATATATATATATATATATATATATATATATATATATATATATATATATATATATATATATATATATATATATATATATATATATATATATATATATATATATATATATGTGTGTGTGTCAGGATTTAAATTGTTGATTAATTTTAAAAGATTTTAATTAGGGATTCTTTACTGAGAGTGACGCGGCGTGAGGTGTTAGCCACATAAATAGGCTCATGCGCAGTAATCTAGAGCAGAGAGCAGTGTGCACATTCCACGGACAGAGCTGTGGCTACCCGAAGCAGCTAAGCCTGCCTTTGTTAAAAGTTGGGCGCCAAAGTGAGACGCCATTGAAGATGATTGAGGAGTAGTGTGCTCTGAGATTTGAATAAAGCTATGAAAATGATGTCAGGACTCTATATATAATATATATATATATAATATATATATATATATATATATATATATATATATATATATATATATATATATATATATATATACACATAATATATATAAAATTCTATATAAATAAGCTAAATTTATATATTATATAATGTTATATATATATTTATATACATGTATATATATATATACGGGAAACCAATGTTATTATATTTATTGTATATAATATAGATATATATATATAGATTGTTATATTTTTAATATACATAAATTATAGTATATATTATATATATATATATATTTCTAAAAGTACAAATAAAAATATTCTTTGAGAGATTTAATTATATTTTTTAGAAAGTCATCCAAGATATTTAAGTGTTGCAATTAGAGAATCTGTTAAAACGAAATATTCGAAATAGATGTTTGCAAAGCCATAAGCTATCAGCTTCTTTGTATATATTTAATAAGAAATGTCAGTGAAAGATTAATTGCTATAACAATATATATAACCTCCTATAAAACTTATGAAAAACACTGTATAAAAATGTATTACATCATTTTATTATTCAGACATCGTTTTGAAGTCATATGTTTGGCAGAATTATATATTAGAATATATATATATATATATATATATATATATATATATATATATATATATATATATATATATATATATATATATATATATATATATATATATATATAAATATATACATTTATGCCAATACGAAGCTGAGAAACTGTTACCCATTTAGAACCAGCTGAGGAGCACGTGTAGCTTAAGGAATGCTCTGGACGGGAGCAATATTACCCCTGCAGGGACTAAGCAGAAAACCCCCAAGCATGTTCTTTCCCTCTCAGAGGTATGGTTTGAGAAGTTTAAGGCCATTGTGGTCACGAACATATATTACCTGCCCCAATCACATTTAATGAACATGGCGGATATCTTAGGCCGGCTCGAACCTCGAACTCCCGAACTTTCAGTTATGAAATTACTGCCTTTGCCAACTGAATTACCATGTCTCATTAAATTCATAGTACGTTTCTTGTAAATGATGCTTGAGTTCAACTTTTCTAGATATTGTATTATTAAAAATACTTTAATATTTGGGAAATATTTATAAATCTATAAAAGTCAGTTACGAAATTTAGTTGCGATAATGTTCTTGGTTGTTACAAAACATAAAATGCTTCTGGGAAATAGGTTTTTACTAAGTTTTATAACATTTCAGATTACTGAGATAGAAAATAAGCGAAGCACTGCGTAGATCTATAAAAACTCATAAAAATGTTAAACCTGCGTCCAAAGTTTTTAATGAATAAAGAATAGATTTTATAAGCAAAGAGAATCGTAAAACGCAACTTTACCAAAGAGCTGAAAATAAAAAAAAATCATGTATGAACTCAGATTTTCTTGTCTTTGATATATTTATGGGTATAGAAAAGAAAGCTGCAGTGTTTTATGCCTTAATAGCTGGGAGAAGCCTGTAGCTCGAGGCTTCAAACGCGTGGCTATTCCAGTAAGAGTTTATTTAATTTGTGGACGGATGAAAGAGAATAAGGCCACTTTAGGCCGAGAACATTTTTTATTCTCGCCTTTTTTTCTGGTAGATATTTTTTCTGAATAGATATTGCGAACTCTTCTGAGAAATAGAATATGACGTAAAGCGGTGATAACGGACAACAAATATATAAAATCTCAGAGAAACACTAAATGGATTCCGGCAAGACACAATTCAAGTAAAGAAATTTTATAAAAATGAATTTACATGCTATTTTAGTTTAAATGTTGCCATTAAGTTTCGAAACTATATTTGAAAGTGTTGTTTACAAATATAACTTATAGTAGTACAAGACAAATATAAGCAAATTTAATAATTATTTTATTTTATAGATTATAAATAATTATATATTACAGCATACGTACTTGCAATTAGATTTCTGATATCTCTCTTTTTTACTCTTAAATTTCTTTACTGTTGTTATCTCGGTTAATATTTAAGATTTCTATACCCACAATTTTTATACAAAACCATACTAAGTTTACTTACCTAGAAACTGCTAATACAATATCACTCAATCATTTTCTAAAAATAGCTAATGGCCCCAAAAATTGTGTTAGCATTTAACCTGTTAAGAAACATGCATGTTTTTTACACACTCATTTATTTATGTATATATGTATATGTGTATATATATATATATATATATATATATATATATATATATATATATATATATATATATATATATATATATATATATATATATATATATATATATATATATATATATATATATATGTATATGTGTATATATATATACATATATATATATATACATATATATATACATATATACATATATACATACACACACACACACATATATATATATATATATACATATATATATATATACATACATATATATATATATATATATATATATATATATATATATATATATATATATATATACATATATATATATATATATACATATATATATATATATATATATACATAGATACATATATACATATATACATATATATATACATATATACATATATATATATACATATATACATATATATACATATATACATATATATACACATATATATATATATATATATATATATATATATATATATATATATATATATATATATATATGTATATATATATATATATAACGGCAAAGGATTTTGTAGAGGGTCTCTCCGGAGTTAAATATTAGAAAAAAAAATTTATTCCACACTGAAAATCAAACTAAACTTCTCTTCGCAACATTGTTCGTTTGTAAGTTTTAACTATCATCTATTTAATTCATATTAGGAATTTAGTAGTAAAAACTTCATTATCTTGTAGATTTCAATCAAATTTTCATACTTAATATAAAAACATCATTATCTATTCTAAGATAATTGTCCTAATTTTTATCAAATTAGATATTTATTGTACTGTAAACATTCAATTATTATTTTTGAAATAACACACCATAATCTTAGAGAGTAGAAAACACATTTATATTATTATGAGAAACAACGAATATGAAGTCAAAAATTTATTATATCAAGGTTATCAAAAACATATGCTTCGAAGTAATAGCAAAATATAAAAAGACATGAAAAAAACACTTCAAACTGATTACTTTTTAGATTCACTACATTTAATAAAAAGCAAAAATCTTAAAGAACGACGAATTGCAAATTGGCTAAATATAAAAAGTGAATAATATAATAAAATAAAAAAAAACTTAGATATTTAGAATCGTCAAGTTCGTAATCAGTAGAGTAGTTCTTCAAATGAAAACCGTAATCACAAAACACACTCAGCAAAAATTGTCATAACATCATCTCAGTTCACAAGTATGAAAACATCTGCTTAAGCACAAATCCCGTTCACAATCGTACAATCAAAACAAGTCTTACATTTTAAGTCCATATATCACAGGAAAACATAGTTTAAAAACGTCTGTAATTCAGGTCGAACCGAAACTGTCAAGTCATAATAACTTAGAGGCCACAGTCAAAGTTTACAACGGGCAAGCGCTTCTTCGTTTCCCAGTTACTCTGTTGATCAAGGTCACAGACACTCCATTCGTTGGATTGAAAGTTATCATCCTCGTGTGCTATCGAATTTTAATAACTTTATTTTCTTCGTTGTTGGTTATATTCACTTTCTCTGTATTGGGGTAATTTTGACTACAAATTGGTAATTTGGTTTTTCTAACATTTAATTTAAAATTTTCTGCAGCATTAAAATGTTTTAGTGTAGTTGAAAGTACTATATCACTTTCTTGTTTAGTAAGAGGATTGGCATTGTTAATCTCAAAATTTACACTTTGAAGTTGCTTTAAAATTACAAAGGGTCCCGTAAACACTTCAGCTTTGGAGTATTTGGATATGAGAAACTTTCTAGTATTACTTTATCACCTACTTTAAATTTAGATTCTTTGAAATGGGTGTCGTATCTTTATTTATTTCATAATTTCTTATA
>CM063505.1:33623170-33640670 GCA_032207245.1 Pardosa pseudoannulata | reverse complement strand
TGCAAACAGATATGTTTCAGTGAGCAAGTGGACATGAAGCTGTCAACAACACTCTACGCATGCCTTCGAATAAAAAGTGAAAATGGCTCAAGTTTTACTTTAACAATGGTTTAATACGTTTATTATTTATTATCAAGAAGAGTGTTTTCCATTCTGGATCACGACATGTCATATATATATATATATATATATATATATATATATATATATATATATATATATATATATAATATTTCATTATATTTTATCATATCCAAAATTAACTCAATTTATTACAATTAATTTTTCATTTCATTTTACCATAGATGCATAATTTCAAACACTGAATAATTAATTAAAATATGCATCAGCAGTCTAGTTTTATTAGAATTTTATTATGAACATATTAATTCTACTACACATATATAATTCTTTAGTTATGTAAGTTAAACCCTCTATTAAAATTAATGGTGTAATAGAATCTATGGATTTCTGGACTGAAAGGAAATATCTTAAATTAATAGCTTTATTTTATAGATTGTATTAGGGGGTATACTTATATTAATTTTTTTCTCTAGTAAAGAAACAAAAAAAATTGTAAAAAAAATCACATCAATTAATTTTGAAGAACATCGTTGATATATTTAAATTTATACTTTTATTTTAATTAATTAATATTTTACTTTTTATTTTGATACACTAAAAATATCATCGTGTAAAGTAAATTATTCATTATCTATTTTGTATTATTTACTCTAGCTTTATTAGAAGTATTATTTTCTAATTTTTTTCTATCATTTATTAAAAAATATTATTCAGTAATGTTACTGATCAACAATACTTAAAAAACACCAGGTCTACATTGAGCGCCTTCTTAAATGTACCTGTGTAAAATATTTTGGTGTACTCGACAAATATATATATATATATATATATATATATATATATATATATATATATATATATATATATATATATATATATATATATATATATATATATATAATATATATATATATATAAATATATATATATATATATATATATATATATATATATATATATATATATATATATATATATAAATATATATATATATATATATAAATATATATATATATATATATATATATATATATATATATAAAATATATATATATATATATATTTATATATATATATATATATATATATATATATATATATATATATATTTATATATATATATATATATAAAAATATATATTTATATAGTATATATATATAATTTTTAATTAAAATATATATATATATTTATATATATATATATATATAAATTTTAATATTTATATATATTATATATATATATTATTTGTATTTATTTCTTCATGAATTACATAACAAACGAAGGAAACTTGATTATATTCTCTCATCAGAAGAGTTTTTATTTTTTGTCTTTTAGAAACTGTTCTGTAATGTAAAAACAGATATCTTTGCATCTTATTTTTATCGGTTGAACTACATATCATGGTGATATAAAAGATATGGCATTTAAAAATAGAACAAGGAACTCAATAAGATTTTGAATAGGTTTAGTAAATATATAATTGTGTATATTTCTTCAGAAATTAAGTAGGTTTTATTCATTTTCCTCAAAACTCGTAGTTTTAATGAAGTGCAAACACATTTAAAAAATTATTTGTTTTAAAATTCAAACAGATAAGGAGCAATCATCAACTATTTTAGAAAAAGACTGAAAACACATTTAAAAAAAAAATCAATCTTCAATCTTGGATCAATCTTCAATCTTAAAAAATCAACATGGTATTAAAATATCCACTCAAACTTCTACTATCTACTGATTACATCATTATTTTATATTCTACTTATTTGGGATGAATATTTTAAAATTAGTCATATTTCCACTATGCAAATGTTTTTTTAAAATTTCATAATTAAAGTTAGAAATAGATTTTTTTTTTAAATTTCAAACTTTTCTAAATTAGTATATATATCTTATTATAAAATGTTTTTGTCATAGAAATATGTAATTATTTAAAAACTTCTATGTATTTTAAAGTGTTATAAATTCAGTATTATTGGGAATTAACGTAAGTGATTACAAGCTAAACATTTTAAATTATTAACTTACATGAATTTAAAACATAAATGAAAATCTTTAAACAAATTTAAACTTTTTCAAGTTCAATTCTATGCACTATTCAAATTTGTTTTTGTCTTAGTGTTCATACTTCAAATTAAACCAGTTATTCAATTATGACTGTACTAGGAGCATTTCAATAATTCCATTATATTTAAAAAGTTGATTGTTAATTTAATGATTTTTCCTCTAAATTTTGTTTTTATCGGCTTTACATAAATACTGTTATGTCAATTATTTATATTCATATTAAGAATACAGTTGAGTTTTAATTTGTCAAAAATTAAGATTTATAATCACTTTTCCTGCTAAGTGGCTGCGATTTTAGGCAGTTTCCTATCAAAGTTTTTTCAGCTGTGTGGTGGGACAATGCACATTTATGCGAATGTTTGATTACGATGTACAATTCTACTACCATCCCACCTTTATAAAATAGGTAAAAAAGGCAAGATTTAGTTATTTATATAGATTGTGCAATCTAAATAAATTGGAAAACCAAGATACTTATAAATAGCATGGAGATTTTTTTCTGCAATACTGATTTTTTTCCATCTAATTTTCTTGATAAAATATAACAATAAAGTGAATCCATTATACTGCCATATATTACAGAGGATAGACTTAAATTTACAACTCCATCGGTAAATATTCTTTTTTTTATTAGATAACAAATGAATGCAGTGTTCTTGATACATGCCCTTCAGAAGGTGAAGGATTCTGCATGTTTTAGAGACATCGTTTTAAAACTTTAATGTGTGAAAATAAGTAGAGCTTGAAACACTGAGACGTTTGCTTAAATATAGCGGAAATTTAATATGTCTATTACATTTTACAAATATCTTTTGTGCTGCCGCATTTAGCCTGGTAAATTTCAACGTATTTAATGCCGGAGGAAACGTATAGAACAATTTCCTGCATAATCCTTTCTTCCCTGGTGGCTCATTAACTTCAACAACTAGGACTTTGTTAACAAAGCACTTGTGCGGTCTCTCAGGACATTTAGTTTGCTACTCCTGTCGGAAGACTGCTACAGTTAATTGTCTGATATGGTGAATGATTAACAAGATAAGACTTAAAGTAAACTTAAGGGACTGACCATTTTGTAAGGTGAAAAATGCAAAAATACTCATCACGTATAAGTAGTATAGATCTCGTTTACTTGAGAAAAGATAGGAGTAAACATTTATTTTAATGTTCAAAAATTAAAAGGGAGTTTGCTTTTCTGAACGTATATCTTTAGTATCCGAAATACTTACTTGAGTTTCTATATTTAAAAACGCATGATTTAAAATGCAGTACAGGTTTAGTTAACTATTACAAAATCGAGTTGACATTCTAAGTAAGCTTAGAGCAGGAAGCTCAGAGAAGTGGTAAATGTCATAAATTTCATAAATGTTCATTTCTAACTTGGCGCTACACATAGATTAAAAAAAAAACTCTGTTAGTTTGTTTAATAGGGAATGCACCTATAGGCACACACTGATATTTTTTCTGTTTAAATTTATTTTAGAGTGTTAATATAAAAATTTAATTAATTTATTCTGGCCCAGTGCATATTAATAAAGTAATTAAATGACAAATGAATAGCTGAATATATTATGATTTTATTCAATACAGACATAACCTATTTTAGAACAGATTTTAGAATAGAGAGAATATTTAAAAAGAATAAAATTATACATCTATTCTATATAAATACAACTAAATCATTTATTATTTTAACATGCAACATTAGTTTATATTATTGAATGTAGCTTTACATAAAGGAAAATAAATAGAGTAATATATAAATATTTATGGTGTTTAGTTTATAACACACATTATAAGTTTCGTGTTTTAAGTTCACACGTTATGTAAACTAGTTCTTGAACTAAATATTTCTTATTAAAGTCCCTGCAATTTATCGGCAATGCAGTAATGTGAAGGCTTTTAAAAATTAATAAGATACAAGTGTTATGTAAAATTTAGTATTAAAAATGTATTTTGTATTTTACCTTTGCATGGATTTGTTGTATTACCGAGAGACGATATCTGTATTTACAATTATCTGTATTTAAAATTTCTTTTCTTACAAAATAATATTACTTATATTTATTACGTAATATATTATATTACGTATGTCTAGATTTTGTTACTTGAAAAATCCTTACAAAATACTATTTTATGTTCTGGCGTGGTTGGCATATTCTACGAGTATTTTTATAGTTTTGACCTAATTAAATCAAATTTTTTCTAGAAAAACATTCTGCTATATCTCGAGATAAAATTCTGCAGATATGAGATAATTCAAAATTAAGGATTTTATTTTATAAAAATCCTTTTAATATTTTTTATAGAATGATACAATCAATTTATTGTAGTTCTCCTAATATTTATCCAAAATAAAATATATACAAAATAGCTGTTTGAAAAGTTACCTTAACACTAAACATACCAACACTTAATATATACCTATTTCTACCATAGCGGGTCAAATGACCGGACTTTATTTTTCTGATTATAAATGTATGAAATATGAAAATTGGAAGGGAATAGACAAATAAGCTTTATTATTATTAAACAAATTCGTTTTTTTGTCAATTTTTATGTATTGCAAACACAAAGAATAAGAATTTTTAATTCATTTCCCATCGCTTTTTTTACATTAACCTTTTGGGTCATTTGACCCGTTTTTGGTATGTTTAGTGTTAAAATGGAAAACTAAATAATAAATAAAAAATCATTCACCGCTTAACAATTAACTCTTGTAATTTTCAATTACTATTTTACTTGTACGAGGGGCTTCCAGAAAGTAAGTTTCCTTATTTAAAAGTGAAAAGGAACTCACTCTTTCTCTTACATATTTATTGGCAACAAGTACAGCAATGTTTCAGCTATTTTTCAAGATAGCTACCACCAGAACTGAGCCAATTTTCGTATTGTGGAATCAACTTTGTATACCTCTGTCTTAGAACTCTGCAGCCTGTGAATAAAACCAGTCTGTGCACGGTGTCATAGAACACCGTGCACATCCCTGTCCATACCGACAGCGTCTGTTTAAATTTGCTGTTGACAGAAGATCCACTATGATGCCAATGCATTAACTGCTGCTTGATTTCCGGGGTAAAGTGCGAAATCCAAGTCTCATTGTCCCTAACAATCCTGTAGAGGAACTCGTCTCCGTCATCGGGATACCGTAGCAGAAATGCCAGTGCTGCTCCTAAGCGTTGAATTTTGTGTTCGGGTGTCAGTTTCGTCTTATATACCTGACGGAGCTGACGATGAATTTCAATTGACACAATGCTTTGTGCATTCAAGATCACCGAACGAAACTTGCAGGCGGCGGGAGAAGGAATTAGAGTTTCCATTTCGGACCACTGCTACCCCGCTACTGGCAGAAATCGGGACTTGTCCATCTGGCATATGATTAATACGTCATATATCTGTTACGCATGCGCAACTGATACGGCTAATTAAGTTTACTTTAAATGGGAAAACATCGATAAGCTTACTTTCTGGATGCGCTTCGTAGTATAAGTAATTGTTTACTTTTTCTTAATCCATTAGCTATAACAAATAATCTTAAGAATTCCATACTATTTCAGAATGTGCGAGACTATTGTAGAGTGTTATGTATTATACATATACTCATTGCTGATGGCTGAATGGGTCTTTTTCTGGTCTTGGTATAAGGGTTCAAATGGTGGAATCCCACTTCTTGCTTCGATGCTTATAGCATTCGGAGTAGACTTTAGACATCCTGGTCTCATTAGACGTCATATAGTTAAACATTAGACTTTAGAGTTCTCTACCAAAAAATAAACATCGCTAATGATCTGTGCTTTTTTATATAAAAACACTGTTGAATTAAACAAAGTTTAAAATTTAAAATTTTCTCAAAAGGGCATTAGACTTTTTTATAATTTTTTATTTATAATAATGAAAGCTCTAACAGTATCATGGAATAATAATGATAAGGCTAAATATTGATTTTATTATGCGTCATAGGGTGTTCAATATTTTTTAAAAACAATTTTTTATGATTTACGTATTACATAAAAACTTAGCTAATCCTTTAATCAACTATATTTTCGAAATTCAAAATATAGAGATAATTCCTGTAATCATAAAGTACTTTAGTTGACCCTCTTTGTGTTATTTCTCTTTAACCAAGATGCGACATCAGCCATTGGCAGTAGATAAATCTGAATATATTATATTACAAATCAATATACTTACGTTAAAATTAAATTTATTATTTTATACACTGTATAATTTATGAATACTGATTTTGAAAGTAATTTAATACTCTTCAATTTTCTATTCATCATATTTAACAGTTGCATAGAATATAGTGATTCATGCATATTGTAAATGCTTTCAAATATGTAGCTTATTTTTGAAACTTTTTAAAGAATGTTTATACATATAAATGGATTTTATTAAGTGAGTAATAAAGAGCGAAATAACATTTAAATTTTAAATCAAATTTAGAAAAAGGTCTCAACATATATTAAACAAAAATTAAATTTTTCAAGGAAATCTTTCACATAAATAAATCATAAATATTTATGATAAGGGAAACGAGTCTAGGTGGCCCAAATTTAGTTTAATTTTCCTCAAATGACTAAAATGAGAAGAATCTCTCTTCCAGCTTTCCATAAATTATACTACTTTCAAAATGAAGAGGCTAAATTAACTTACTTTGTTGAACTACACATCTCAAGACTGGATTTTAAATTAGTCTCTGACAGTAGAGATTTTTCGTTATAATGAAAGGAAAGCATGTGAAAGTATGAAAAGAAAACAGACTTCGTTCCTTTTTTCCTACTCTTCTCACAAGATTATATTCACTGGCCATACATCACATTAAATAAGGTACTGTAATTTTTTTACTGCTGTATTCAGTTGTGAAATTTGATATAAGCGTAGTGTTTTAAATTTATATTAATATGTACAAGGGTGCCGTGACTGATCTTGGTGTATAAAGCAAAAGGCAAACATTTCTAAAATATAGGAGGAATAAATTAGAATGATTATTGATATACTATAGTTAAAAGTTTATAAAAATCATTTAATATTTCCTGTAATCCCTATGAGATATTGTGAGGAGTGAAGTAGACCATTACTCAAGAAGAGATGAGGCCTTTCTTCTGATCCACCGGAGAGATCCTGAAACACATAAGGGACCATGTTACTAAATTAGAATGATAATTGCTATATTATACTTAAAATTTTGTAAAAATCATTTAATATTTCCTGTAATCCCTATGAGATAGTGTGAGGGGTGAGTTACGCCACATTGAAATTGCAGAGTACTGTAGTCGAATATGCCTTCCTGCTGTGTTTTGCTCTCCTAGACCATTACTCAAGAAGAAATGAGGCCTTTCTTCTGATCCATCGGGGAGATCCTGAAACATATAAGGCACTATGTTACTAAATTAGAATGATAATTGATATATTATACTTAAAATTTTGTAAAAATCATTTAATATTTCCTGTAATTCTTATGAGATAGGGTGAGGAGTGTATTACGTCACTTTGAAATCGTAGAGTACTGTAATCGAATATTCTTTAATACTGTGTTTTGTTCTCCTAGACCATTACTCAAGAAGAAATGAGGCTTTTTTCTGATCCATCAGGGAGATCCTGAAATACATAAGGGACTATGTTACTAAATTAGAATGATTATTGATATACTATACTTAAAATTTTGTAAAAAGCATTTAAATTTTCCTGTAATCCCTATGAGATAGTGTGAGGAATGAATTACGCCACTTTGAAATTGCAAAGTACTGTAGTCGAATAGGCCTCCCTGCTGTTTTTTGCTCTCCTAGACCATTACTCAAGAAGAAATGAGGCATTTCTTCTGATCCACCGGGGAGATCCTGAAACACATAAGGGACTATGTTGCTAAATTAGAATGATAATTGATATATTATACTTAAAATTTTGTAAAAAGCATTTAATACTTCCTGTAATCCCTATGATATAGTGTGAAGAGTAAATTACGCCACTTCGAAATCGCACAGTACTGTAGTCGAAAATGCCTTCCTACTGTTTTGCTGTTCTAGACCCTTACTCAAGAAGATATGAGAATTATTTTGTCGTCCATCGGGGAGATCCTGAAAAATAAGGGACTATGTTATTAGACAAAGAATAAGATTTGATTAGTTAATTATATGGAACTATGAAGAGGCATATAAAGCATGTGGAAGATCTCCTAGGGATTTTCGTAGAATTTTGAGACTTGATAAATAAGAGTAAAGTAAGAAATGTTATTTGGGATCACTTGGCTCTTTATACATTTATACATATCGAGTAAGAGAATGCATGTGAAAATATGAAAAGAAAACAAACTTTGTTCTTTTTTTCCTACTCGTCTCACAAGATTATATTCTCTGGCTATACATCACATTAAATAAGGTACTGTAATTTTTTTACTGCTGTATTCAGTTGTGAAATTTGATATAAGCGTAGTGTTTTAAATTTATATTAATTTATACAAGGATTTCATGATTGATCTTGGTGTATAAAGCAGAAGACAAACATTTCTAAAATATAGGAGGAATAAATTAAAATGATTATTGACATACTATCCTTAAAATTTTGTAAAAATCATTTAATATTTCCTGTAATCCCTATGAAATAGTGTGAGAAGTGAATTACGCCACTTCGAAATCGCACAGTACTGTAGTCGAAAATGCCTTCCTGCTGTGTTTTGCTCTCCTAGACCATTACTCAAGAAGAAATGAGGCCTTTCTTCTGATCCATCGGGGAGATCCTGAAACATATAAGGGACTATGTTACTAAATTAGAATGATAATTGATATATTATACTTACAATTTTGTAAAAATTAATTAATATTTCCTCTAATCCCTATGAGATATTGTGAGTAGTGAATTAAGCCACTTCGAAATCGCAGAGTACTGTAGTCGAATATACCTTCCTGCTGTGTTTTGCTCTCCTAGACAAATATTCAAGAAGAAATGAGGCCTTTCTTCTCCGACTTTCTGATCCATCGGAGAGATCCTGAAACATATAAGGGACTATGTTACTAAATTAGAATGATAATTCATATAATATACTTAAAATTTTGTAAAAATTAATTAATATTTCCTGTAATCCCTATGAGATAGTGTGAGGAGTGAATTACGCCACTTCGAAATCGCACAGTACTGTAGTCGAATATGTCTTCCTGCTTTGTTTTGCTCTGCTCTGCTTTGTTTTTACTATCCTAATTTTAAGAATTTTGAGTGTTGATTTTTTGTTTAAATTATTTTCACTCAATTTTAGGGTTAGAAAATTATATTCATTTTTTCTTTCATATAAGATTACATCTTTCTCTCTCTGTGTGTATATATATATATATATATATATATATATATATATATATATATATATATGTGTGTGTGTGTGTGTGTGTGTGTGTGTGTGTGTGTAATATGGGCGAGATTCATCAAAAAGCACTACACATTTTATTTTTGGTGACAACACATCAAATCAATACAATCGGCAATAACTGTTAGAACATCGTTCACACAAGCTTTTTAAGTAGGGATTTCTCAGGTAAAAAGACTACATATAATCCCTAATATAATCCCCTACGTATAATCCTGTCTGTAGGGAAAAATCAGAATTTCCTCGCAAACCCCAATAACATAATTTATGAACGGAAGTTATTAAATTAATATTAAAATATGTAAATAAGAGATATTAATACTACACGCACACACACACACATATATATATATATATATATACATATATGCGTGTGTGTATACACACATATATATATACACACACATGTACCTCTATATGTTTCAGAAGACATTTTAAAACACTAATGAGGTGTTAAGAACTTGACACTAAAATTATTTTTAAGATTTAATCAAACGTTATGAGAAAAAGAAGTTAAATAGAATTGAAAATATCATTCAAACTTTTGACTTGATCATAAATTGCATACGTAGCTAAACTCCTTTAAAAGAGAAAACATTTAATCAATTTTAATTAGATTTCTTTATTTTGAAAGTATTTGGTCCCTTAAAACCAGAATGTAAAATAAAGAAAACATAGAAATAAACAAGACACTTTGATTTCGAATGATTCTTTTTCAACCGCTGTTTCTGTTAATCCTCTAGATTAAGGACCGATAAAGCTAGCCGTTTTTATAGCCATGAGAAATAAGAGTTCTACTTATCTTACAGTGATCAATACGTGAGGTGTTCAAATACATTAGTTGATTTTGTCAAGGATTAAGGTGATATTGTAATAAATGGGCTTGAAGGCAGAATTGTCTTGTGGATAAGAATATAAGTTATTTTCTATTTTTATAAATGCTTTGTTACAAATATTTTGTTGAACAATATTTATGTATAATTTACTATATATTTATAGAAAATAAAATCTCTTAAATAAAAAGATTTTTGTATAGACAGTAAGAGATTTTAAGAGGGTAGTATTAAACATTTCGTGAGGTTTTTTTTTTTCGAAAATAAAAATAAAAAAATGAAAATAATTTTTTTTTTAATTTTTGTAAATTAGAAAAAAAACTAGTTATATTAATGTATTTTATTTGGCATATATAAAATATACAATAAATGCCCTCTATTTCTGTTTTTAATCCTCTAAGTGGTTTGCACGTACAATTCTACCAGTTGTCACAGACAATTTTCGACGTCTAAAAACGTTCCAAAAATGGATGTATTGTGACAGTGTTCCCATGAAGTTTTGAGGTAGGAGGGTCAGGTCTATTGTTTAGGAACTGCTCCCCTCTTTGACTGATATTTATTGAAGGATGCACCCCTACTCTCTGAGGCACAAAGACGCTGATAGCTTTTCATGGCTTTGTAAATCTCTATTTCGAAGTATTTCGTTTGCGGTAACATATATATATATCTCTAATTACACCACTGAAATATCTTGGATGACTTTAGTAAAAAAATATAAATAATTGTCAAAAAAATTTTTATTCGTACTTTTAGAATACATTATTTCTTATTTGATGATCTTCGAGAATTGACGATCTTTATGTGTATTAAAAATTAACAGTTAATAATGTCTATTTATATATCTATTTATAGCCGGAAGTAAAGGGACAATAGCGAGGGTGGGGCAAAGGGTGAAGTAAAAAATCATAGAACACTTTGGTCACTGACACAATAAAGCTTTAGCGTAATTTTTTGAAGACTTTTTTACCGCGGTGTGTTCCACTCGGAGGATTAAAAAAGAGGGACGTAATATTAAAATGAAGTTATCGTATATACACTCAAGAGCCAAAATAATATGACCACCCCTACATTTTGCAATGAACTCGCCTCTATGACGTGGAAGGCCATCGTGTCACAAAGCTTAAATTGTGTTGGAGGGGTTCCAGGAACATGATGCTGAATTCAAGTTAATGTCCTGGCCGCCTAACTCACCAGATCTCATTTTGAAGACATTTGGGATGTGATGATACGGAAGCTCTGAGTTCAAAGACTACCAATTCGCAATATCTCGGATTTGCGTAACCGTTGCTTAAACATCTGGTACAATCTGTCTCCGGCCATCTACCAAGGACTTGTGGCATCCATGCCAAGGCGGGTTGAAGTAGTGTTGCGCGCCAAAGGTGGACCAACTCGTCATTGACAGGTGGTCATAATGTCTTGAGTATAAATGTTAAGCCTTTGCTGAGTATGACTGGATATCAGCTTTTAGATCAAGAGCTGCTTTGTCGAGTCTCACTCGACATTTTTTTCCAATTAAAACCGATACATGGTTACATAGAAAGATATATGAAGGAAAAATATGAACCATTTTTTGTGTGTATGTATGTGAAACGTGAAATGTTGTACATAAAAATCCCATTTACTTGTCTTTTCATTTATTTATTTAAACTGTCCTCTATTTTAATTTAAGAATATTTCAAATAAATTATATAAAATACGTTGATATGTTTTGCTAACAGAACTGAAATATAGCTTGGAATTCAAAGGGTTAAATAAGTTGAAGTTTTTTTAACACAGATGTTGGTAATAAAGCTATTAAGCTCCTTTTTAAATTAAAATTATCTTTCTAAATAAAAATGTCCTATCATAAAAGCTTTCTATTAACTGAGAAACACATTACTTTGTTATATTAATGTATTTTATTCGGCACACATAAAATATGCTATAAATGTCTTCCATTTCAGTTTGAAAAATAAGAGGGGCATAATATTAAAATGAAGTTATTGTATAAAAATATTAAGCTTTTACTGAGTGTGACTAATCAGCTCTTAGATCAAGAACTGCTTTGTCGAGTCTCACTCAACATTTTTCAAATTTAAACCAATACATGGTAAGATAGAAAGACACATAGAGGAAAAAGATAAACCTATTTTTGTGTGTATGTGTGTGAAATGGGCAATGCTGTACATAAATATCCCATTTACTTGTATTTTCATTTATTTATTAAAACTGTCCTCTATATTAGTTTAAGTATATTTCAAGTAAAACATATAAAACACATTGATATGTGTTTCTAACAGAATTGAAATATAATTTGGAATGCAAAGGGTTAAATAGGTTGAGGATTTATTAACATAGGCGTTGGCATTAAATGTATTATGATCCTTTTTAAATTAATACTTTATTTCTAAATAAAAATGCAATATCATAACAGCTTTCTATTAACTGAGAAACACCGAAGTGTTTTCCCAACAATTCTTCTCATTTTCTTTAAATATTACTCTTTCAGCCAAAAAAACCAAACCACCACATAAAATGGCTTTCTGTCTATAAGAGAAGAGAAACGGTAACGGAATAGCTAGTTCAAAAATTTAAATTATCCTTTTAAATATTGTTTCAATGTCATTTCTTATGATTTATCTGAAGAAGTTCCCATTTTATGTTAAAATATTATCTTTTTGTCTGTTTATTTTACAGGTATTACTAAAAGATGCGTACATCTAACACCTCAGTATGTTCATTTACACTTCTCATAATTTATTTACTTTTTGGTTTATCTAATTCAAAACACATATAAACTATTTCTGTAGAGATTTTCAGGAAAATCTTTCCTTTTAAACATCTGAAATTATCTGTCGATATATCTCTGATAGTATATCAGTTTAAATACGAAAAATCGTAAACCGAAAGATGTAAACATATTGTACATTTAATGCAATTTTATGTTAGTATTTAAGATATAATATAATGTAAAAAGCTTTTAAATCTGACCTATAAATCTGAAAAAGGTACTACTAAAATTGTGATTTTGCTTGCAAAGAAAAACATTAAACCGTAGCCCTTTTAAACGAACCAACTAACCGTATTTTATTATTGATTTTTGCAATAGTGCCTCTTTTTTATTTCAACACATTACAAGAAAAATTTGTTTGGTATCATTTTTGGGCGACATTCATTTTGGTTTTTGGACACGAATTCAGTCGCAAAAGATGCGTGCACAATCATATAATATATACAGCTATAAACTATCATTTTTGGGTTGAAAAGTAGACTGTTAGCATTTATTATTGTAAGAATTGTCAAGATCAAAGTTATTATGTAGGCAAGTATCTACAAAAAGCTTTGAAATTGTACTGTAGGTGGTAATAAAACAGAGTACATTGTAGCTGCTTGTAACGTTTTGGTATTTGTGATAAGTACTGTGAAGGCTTCAAAATTTATTAAACAGTATATAAAACTAAAAAAACAGTTATCAATTTCTTGAGAAAAATGTAAAAAAAAAACATTTTTATTTGCTGTACATTATGGAGAATGAGGGTCAGAATGAGTTTTAAACTTTTGGTACAAATAAACCGGGTTATTATAATTGAACCTTTACCAAATTCATAGGATATATAAGTTGACACCACTTTAATGATGTGATGTAAGACTTCGTATATCAACTATTGATATTATTCCTTAAAACAAACTTAACCCTAGTGTTGCAAAAAGTAGACCGTAGCACTCCATATCAAACCAAACCAAACCTTAAAATGAACAGCGTTTGAATGACTGTGGTTCACCTCGTACCTAAAGCCGTCAGAGTTGTATATCTGCAACACATATACACACGCACACAAATCAAAATGATAATCACAGTTGTTTTTAAAAGGTATATTACTATAGTGTTGTTATCGTACAATACTATAATTAACAAAATTTACTATCAAATGGTAATTCTGGAACTATTTTTTCCTCCTAAATTTCAATTAGCAATTGATGCTATGAACATGATTATCATTGAGAGAAGTTTGAAAAATATAGGTCTACACTTTGTGGATAGAGCTAATCGATAATCAAATGTGATCACTAACGTGATAATATCTCCGCTGCAATAAACCTAATTAGACGACTATATTTCAAGAAGCATCAGCAAAGGTAAAAAATACCTGGAGGCAAATTTATGCCTACAGTGATAAGAAAATTGTTAAATACCTTGCCTGTGAATTATATTTGAGAAAAATGTGCCAAAAATGGTTTGTTTTGTCATCCAAATGTTAGAAATAGATTGAAAAAAACCCGACATAAATACTGTTTTCAATATTTTCTCATATATGGGAGAAAAGATAAAAAATTAGAAATTTTTGCTCTAATTAAAACAAAATAAATGACGTAATGTTCTCTATAATTATAATAAACTAATACAACAATATCATCATCTATATCAACTATCATGAATTCCATATCCCGCAGATTCCTTTGAATTTCACACATCCTTTACAGAATCCGTAAAATAGCGACAAATGGCTTGAAACTGCAGGGCTCTTCGCGATAAATGACAAATCTATTGGGAAATCTATCTATTGGGGAAATGTCAAATTAAATATTATGCATTGGGCGAACCTATTTCGGGCTTAAAGGAATAGAAATACCGTTTTACCATTGTCCGAACTCAGGTCGGGTATTCTAAAATTGGAGCATTTGTATTACCCGAACTCAGTTCGGGCGCGTCACAGTCAAGGAGTTAAAAATTTAGAAAAAGATATTTTTATGCGAAATGCAAAAGGTGTTACGATATAAGAAATGAGTAGTTTTCTGTACATAGAAATTACTTCGTGCACTTAATTTTGCTAGCTTTTTTGCTGAATTCTGCTAGTTTTTATCTTTTTTTGTGTGTTTTGAAATAATAGTTTTTACATTTTGAGAAATATTTCTGAATTAGGGCTTGTTGATATACAAAAAATTAATAGCGTGGTAATAAGTAAAATGTCGAATTATTTATAATATTTGTTAAGTCCTATTATCAAACATATGAGTCCGATACTTATAAGAAATGAGTAGTTTTTTGCACATAGAAATTACTTTTTGCACTTAATTTTGCTAGCTCTTTTGCTCAATTTTGCTAGATTGTATCTATTTTTGTGTGGTTTGAAATAATAGTTTCCACATTTTGAGAAATATTTTTTAAATTAAGGGTTGTTGATATTCAAAAGATTAATAGCGTAGTAATAAGTAAAATGTGGAATTATTAATAATATTTGTTTAGTCCTATTATCGAACATATGAATCCAATACTTATAAGAACTGAGTACCTTTTTTTCATAGAAATTAATTTTTGCACTTAATTTTGCTAGCTTTTTTGCTAAATGTTGCTAGTTTTTACCTTTTTTTGTGCGTTTTGAAATAATAGTTTCCACATTTTGAGAAATATTTTTTTAATTAGGGGTTGTTGATATACAAAAAATTAATAGCGTAGTAATAAGTAAAATGTCGAATTATTAATAATATTTGTTAAGTCCTATTATCGAACATATGAGTCCGATACTTATAAGAAATGAGTAGTTTTTTGCACATAGAAATTACATTTTGCACTTCATTTTGCTAGGTGTTTTGCTCACCTTTGCTAGTTTTTACCTTTTTTGTGTGTTTTGAAATAATAGTTTCCACATTTTGAGAAATATTTTTTAATTAGGGATTCTTGATATACAAAAGATTAATAGCGTAGTAATAAGTAAAATGTCGAATTATTAATAATATTTGTTAAGTCCTATTATCGAACATATGAGTCCGATACTTATAAGAAATGAGTATTTTTTGTACATAGAAATTACTTTTTGCACTTAATTTTGCTAGCTTTTTTGCTAATTTTTTTTAGTTTTTATTTTTTTGTGTGTTTTGAAATAATATTTTCTACATTTTGAGAAATTTTTTGAATTAGGGGTTGTTGATATACAAAAGATTAATAGTGTATCAATAAGGGAAATCTCGAATTATTAATAATATTTGTTAAATCCTATTATTAAACATATGAGTCCGATATTTATAAGAAATGAGTAGTTTTCTGTACGTAGGAATTACTTTTTACACTTTATTTACGATTTAAAATTTTTTAGTTTTTATTTTATAGTGTGTTTTGAAATAATATTTTCCACATTTTGAGAAATATTTTTGAATTAGGGGTTGTTGATATACAAAAGATTAACGGTGTAGTAAAAAAGTGAGATGTCGAATTATTAATAATATTTGTTAAGTCTTATTGTTAAATATATGAGTCCGATATTTATAAGAAATGAGTAGTTTTCTGTACTTAGGAATTACATTTTGCATTTAATTTATTTAAGATTTAAATTTTGCTAATTTTTTTGGTGTGTTTTGAAATAATATTTTCCACATTTTGATCAATATTTTTGAATTAGGGTTGTTGATATATAAAACATTAATAGTGTAGTACAATTATATCCTTTGTCGAAAAATATTTCTGCCATCTTGCAGATAACGACTTTTAGACGAAAGTTACACCGTAGTAATACCTTTTTAACTAGAAAAAAAATCCATCAGCTTTTTAATACACTCTTTTGAACATATTCAACCATTCTTCTATTTAGAAAGATTAATTACTAGTGGTTTATTTTACTTAAGTTCTTAAAGTAAAGAAAGTGTTTTAAAATGACGCAATTTTTTATAATAATCTATGGGAAAACCATTAAAACGAAATTAAAAGGATTCAGCCAAATCCTCTTGATTACCGACTTCTGTAAACTTGAGTTAATTCAATAGATCTAAACAAATATTTAAAAAGTCAATTATTTAGAGATTGAACTAAAATTTAGTTCTCGGTTTATGCTTATTATACTCTTTTGAGGTACCGGTAAAATAGCGAATAATTAATCTTTCTTTCAAACGACACTTTAATTGACGTTGGTAATTAGTTAAGAGAAGTTAATCTTTGATTTAAAAAAGGGAAATTCATCATTATAAACTGGAAATACTGTGAAGGAATTAAAAATAACTTAGAAGTAATTTTGATTTGAAACAATACTTTCGATACTTGGATTAGCACTTATGTTAGTTATTATAAGTGAAATGTCGAATTATTAATAACATATGCTAATTTCTATTATTGAACATATGAGTTAGTATTAAACAAATTATTTATTTTTTATAATTTTAATTTTCAGTTAGGATTTTACTGTAGTTTTAACTTTGAAA
>CM063505.1:33575670-33603170 GCA_032207245.1 Pardosa pseudoannulata | reverse complement strand
GATATATACCGTGTACTGTGGCAACTGCCAGTGAAATGAAATTTTAATAATGAACAGCAATTCAGCCTAAAGAACTGGTATGGAAGTAACCTCCTCCATCCATATGGAAATGCAGTCTAAATATGCACTTTGAAATAATCGTTTAAATTCTCCATCAGACATACACTTAATTCTCTCGATCTGAAATGTGGTAAAATTTATTGCTTCGACTTAAGATATTAACTCTGTTTGAGAAATGAAATTTTCACCATTCATTTAATGAAAATTTCCGTTTATAATGTTAAATTTCTGTTTTTTATATAGTTAGGAATTTTTTTTTTGTATATTAGAAGTTTGTTGTTGTAAGTTAACTCACAAATTTTAAACCTGCGGTAAGAGTTCTCATTGAAATTATATTTGTCAGTAAATGGGTAAAAACACTATTAGAGTTTTTATGAAATGTATTTTATAAAGTTAAACATCTGCTACTAATTACATTCTAAAATATTTAAAACCTCATAAGTGACTCATTTAACTTATAGTTTTTAAAATGTTTTCGGTTGGTAGAACTTTTTTAAGACAACATTTTCTAAATCGGCCTGTATTTTTATTTCAATTTCATGAACTCAAAAGTTTTGAATCCATTTTGACTTTATTGCTAGCACTACACAGGGCTTAAAAAGTATTTAATATTTATTTCCCTGTATGTTTGTGTATATATGTACATAAATTTCCTATTTTTAAATGATCTCTAAATATATTTTTTATAATTTTTACAATAGTATTTGTTACAAAAGTTGTTACATTATCTCACATAAGTAGAGGTATATTTCACGCAAGTCCAGAAAGATTAGTTCTTTTACATGCTGACATATAAGTGTCTATTCAATTTTACGTAACTTAATTTGCATCTTTGATATTCCAATATCAAATTTAAATATTTTTTTAAGTTTTATAAGCTGATTGCATAAACTTTGTAAATTATGATTAAATATCGCAATATTTCAAAGACAGATTTTATATCTCGTTTAATTTGATCTGTGTTTAAAAATTCATATAAACATAGCCAAAAATGAGTTGTAAGTTACTAATTTAATGAATGGACAGATATCGTTTTTGTTGAATGATAATATATGTTCCTGATTTATGAATATTATGTTTAGAGAATTATTCATATAAGAGTGTTCCTAATAAATCCTTATTGCTTTTTATCATTGTATGTACAATGCAATTAAAAATAGTTGTGTTTTAGGAACAATTTCCTAATATGAAATGTACAAATATGATGATACTTCACTATTATAATTACTCTGATAGTAGAGTACAATCAAGTAATGTTATACCTATCTTTTTTCATATATTTCTGCCTTCAAGTGTTAAGTTATCTGTATCTCTTAAGAATTTTGCATGACAATAAATATTGGTCATAATATCTTTATGCATTCTGTTCCTGAGTAATGTTGCTGTAAATCGTTCAATTGTCCTTCAGTGTGTACGATCCGGTGCAGAAATTACGGCATGAACGGAAATGAAATTTGCTATGATGACATCAGGACTGAAATTCCTGCTTTGATGAAGGACTCTCTAAATCATTATTAGTATAGCGAAATGAGTCAACTTCAAGTTAACAAACAGTCGAAGCACTCTGGCTTAAAATAAAACAGGAAATGCATCGGATTATATATAGTAAAGGGAATGTCAGAGTCATTATCAATTCACTGTATATACATAAAAAAGGAAATATAAGTTATTAGTAAACGATATCTAAAAAATATACATAAAGTGGAAAATTTCTATTTTTTAATTCAAATTTTTAATTTATCTTCTGAGGAAAGTTGCGAAAAAAAATGACAATAGAGATAAGTGGAATGATGTATTTAAAAAGACATAAAAACGATTTAAAAGTTTAAATGATTTTTGCATAAATTTACACACGTTTGCAATTCGAGATAACTACATATTGTTAGCATTGTTACATATTGTTAGATTTATCACAATATGTGGTCTTTACTCATTCCCTTAAGTTCATTCTGACTGGTCCATGGCAGAAGGTAAATACACAGCTTCACTTAAGCGAAGAATCACCATATCTGAAGACTGGTGAAATCTCAAAAAAGAGCACCGTCAAGGTTAAAGGGAAACATTAATCAAGTGGATCCTCACAATTTATAAGTTGAGATCAAGAAAAAGACACCCAGACTTAGTCTGGTATCTTCAGAGGAATCGACGTGGGTCCATTGCAACCACAAATCTATTTTCAAAGACCTAGAATTCCGGAATGAGAAGCCCAATGGTACCGAAAAAGCGCTTCACGCTCCCCCAGCGACACATGGTACAGGTCCGAGGTTCCATCCCCAGGTTGAGCAAGAATAAATAAGCCTTTCATCCTTTCAGTGTGTAGATAAACAGCTTGATTGGGTACTAAACACTGGGGTTACCGCGTAAGGTTGACCATCTAACCGGAACATATTCTTCGCCCCCAGGGCCTTTCTTCTCGGAAATGGAGTTTGATACTGTAAGCCATTGGATCTTGGAGCTGTTGCATCGAGGAGTTTCAGTTTTTTACAACGCCGCCTTGTGTTGCTAAAAGATTTACGAAAAACAATCTCTCCCATAACTATAAATTTAGATGCAAAATGAACATAAGTAGACACTAATAAGGAAGTACATAGACAGCTATTACATTTCTTCGCAACCTGGGTCAAACTGATATTGCTAGACATTGATTACTTTTTGCACTGAGTAGGGTGCTTACCCGATGGATTTAAGCATATATGTGCAAATTTATTTATGAGTCTTACTTCTGATTAACACTGTGACAATGTCTTCGCATTTTATGTTATTTTCCGGCATACAGGTTTTCCTTTCCCATATATCATAAAAGTTAGAGCCTTATGAGTTAAGATGATGGCTAAACAGATAGAAATATATTTCTGCACATCAGTTCATTATTTCTTGTCTTGGTTGAATATTTAATCATAGCCTATTAAGATTTTCTTTGATTTTACCCATATAATGAATTTTTATAGATAATTATTATAAAAGTTAAAACACTTGTGTTTATTCTTAAATTATCGCACTTTACACTCTTGATTAATTTGATTTGTTACTTTTAATTGAATTCTTGCATTTTTGTTTACATGTGTGAACTGCATGTAGAAAAAAGATAAAATATTGGAGAAATATTCAATAAGTTATCAATAATATAAATTATTAAAGAGATCACGAATTTTCTATTCATATAAACTTACTAATAATTGTATAAGTATTATTAATAATTTCATGGCTCTTTTCGTAAACATATTGTGAACAATATATAATTGCTTTTTGATATAAATATTGCACTTTTTTTTCTGAATTTTACATAAATATATCTGAAGGCCTATACTACTTAGAAAGTATTTCTTACAACTTACAAACACATGTAATCAAAAATCATAAAGCTCTTTTATTATCCATGGATATAATTAAGAAATGTTTTCTGAAAGTTAGGCCGATAAATTTAACAAATGCAAGTTCATAAATACAAAAATAAAGTAGACGGTATAAAGGTAGATACATATATGAATAACGAAATAGGAGCAGGTTCTGCATTTTCGTATCTTTATTATCCTTGATTTCGAATCACTAGTAGGGAGATTTATCTCACAGTTGATCCAAAGTATAAATTCATATACATAATAGGTAGGTCTATATAGCTACCGCTATAGTTTATTGCTTTGAAAATTTGCAAATAGTATAACGGAGGCAGGAAAATGACATTCCTGGGTTAAAGTGTAAGCTAGGTTGAAGTGAATTTTAAGAGTAAAATCTTTTATCTATATAATTTTCTAGGTCAAAATAAAACCGCCATCAGTGAATTTCATGTTATATGCATAGAGATATCTTTTAAATGGATATTTTGTGATTATAATGAAGTTGTAATTTAATTTGATGAATTTCAGTTTTAAGTACGAATTGCTATATAACTTTCCAGCATTATGTAATCCTTAACATAAAAATATTTCATAGAAATACTATAGACTACTTACTAAATGACCTATTAGTCTGAAAGTGATGTAAAAGTAAATCTAAAATAAAATCTAAAATTTCGGGCAGAACATTGTTTTTAAATCATCAGTCGTAAAGCACTAAAGATTTACTTTATCGCATATTTTCATAAAGGTTTTATAATAATTTTTATTTGCATAATGAATTGCATTTTTGTTTTGTGGGAATTTACTACTTTTAGAAGAATTTTAAAGAGACGCTTAACTTTTAAAAATGTAAAAAATTAGATTTCTAAAAATCTATCATAAAAATTATGTTTTTTATTCACTACTTCATATCACCGTCTACATACAACCTTAAAATTTAACAAACAAAAATTTGATTTGAGTCTATCTGAATATCTTCTAGCTATATTTAATGTATCAAAAGTTATATGACTCAATACAGTTTTTGAAAATTAATATATATATATATATATATATATATATATATATGAAACATATTTATACAAAATTAAAACACATGTGATTATCGTCAATGGACAAAAATAATAGAGAAAAGCTTTGAAAAATATAAATATGATTTAAATTTGTTTTAAAAAATATCAATTTCATCTTAAAACTAAATTGATGTTTTTTAAATAGAAATAAATCTTATAATGTATATCATTATTATCATTAAATAGCGTATAAAATGTATGCAAATTAATAAAAATATGTTGCGTAAAATTTATAAAATTATGTGAGCTTGAGATGCGATTATGTTATAAATTTTATAACATCATTAATAAATATAATTGTTTTACAAATAATTATATTTGATTGTAAGAAACAATATTAATTCATAATATTAATATTTTTTTTTTTCGTATTATTTTGGGTTCTGAAAAACATGTGTGAGAAAAAGAATGTTGTGGTAGTGTATAGATTGTATTTTCAGGTAAAGTCAGAAATCGTTGAATTTCCAACTGTAATCTACGGTTTAAATATTAATGATCCCTTAATATATTATCCTTTTTCTAATACAACCTTTATTATAGCGTTTTACATGCAAATTTCAAAATTTCCAAATGAATAAGATTAGGGTATTAGGATATAAGCAATAAATATTGTATAGAGAATGAATCAGTGAACTTTAAATTTTAGATAAAAATATTTTCTCACCTTAATACGCTAAAAAATGTGATGACAGAACTAAAGGAGTAAATTTTTTTGAAAGATCATTCTAAACATCTTCTAAAATACTTCGCAATATCACATCCCATATTTCAATTTTAAAACTAAACACGTATTAAAATAGTACATTCGTTAGACATCAGGACATATATTGAGATTAGTAATGACATAAAGATTTTAATGGTGGTTACTCTTATAATAATATTTTTATTTATTACTTTCTACATTTTTTTTATTTGTAGTCAAAAACGTACTGAAACTATATATAATGCTAGAATATGCCAACATGTCATATATATATATATATATATATATATATATATATATATATATATATATATATATATATATATAATATATGTATATATACACTCATGTCCATAAATTAAGGATAATGAAGTTCAGGCAATGAAAGGGACAAAAGCAAAACAAATTTGACTTATTTGTAAAGTCTATTTATTAAACAAAAGGTAAAGAGCAAAAAAGATGCTATATGTTTGACATAATTAATAAAAAATGCGATTTTTACTCCCTGGAGCAAATTTAAAAAAAGAACCTATTTACAGAAAACAGTATAACATGGTTAGTATGATGGTTAATACGGAGTATGTCTCCCGGACGATGCAATACAAGCGTTACAACGCCTACGCATGCTGAGTATCAGATTATCAATCTGATCTTGGGGAAAATTACACCACTCATCAAGCAATGCCCTCCGAAGTTCCGATAGACAGTTGGGAGGGGGTTGACGGGCTGCAATTCGTCGCCCAAGCATGTCCCACACATGCTCTATTGGATTCAAGTCCGGTGAGTATGCTGGCCAATCCATACGGGTGATATCCTCCGATTGAAGGCATTCGTCTACAATGTTTGCACGGTGAGGGCGGGCGTTGTCATCCATATACAGAAATTCAGGACCCATGGCGCCCCGAAACAAACGTACATGTTGTTCCAGAATGACATCCCGATAGATGTGGCCTGTCATCGTTACACTCTGAACATGCAGGTCAGTTCTGGAACCAAGAATAATTCCTCCCCAAACGAGCCATCCTGCATTACCGTAACGGTGTCGTTCAGTGGTGTTCTATTGGTAGTAACGGGTACCTGGCGCTCTCCATATGAAAGTTCGGCGAGAATCAGAATGTAAACTGAACCTGGACTCGTCGGAAAACATCACACAAGACCACTGTTGCGGTGTCCACAATGCATGCTCTCTAGCCCAGCATAATCGCAGGCGACAGTGAGTTGGGGTAAGGGGAACACATCTGACAGGCTTACGAGCATATAGACCAATGTTCCCTAAGCGTCTGTACACGGTCTGCCTTGAAACTGTCGTACCGGTAGCTGAATAGAGCTGACGAGACAGGTCTGATGTTGTGCTCCGTCTGTTTCTTTTGGCAGTAACTGCCAAATACCGGTCATCATTCGGCGTAGTAACTCGGGGGCGACCTGTGCTGTAACATCTACTCACATTACCATCATGTTTGAATCGTTGCCAAAGCCTGGAGATGACACTCTGGGCGATTCCAAGTTCCTCGGATACTTCCAAGCTGGGTACGTCCACATTCCAGTCGTCCGATAATTCTACCACGTAAAAAATCATCCAAATGCTTCCTTTGTGCAAAAACTATGCGGTTATTGCACTGAAATTCTTTTAAAGCGCTTGTGAACAATTTTATTTCTTTGCTACCATTCCTCATATACCCCTTTCATACACTCTCGTCATTGTGATGTACTATCCGCGCCATCTGGTGTTTTCCTGCAATTTGTTTTCCTGCAATATTCTTCTTCAAGATGTGTGTCATAATTCTACAGGTGAAATTTTTTATTTAGAGCTCAATTTCTGTGTGATTCTGAATGAGAGTATATATATATATATATATATATATATATATATATATATATATATATATATATATATATATATATATATATATATATATATATATATATATATACATATATATATATATATATATATATATATATACATATATATATATATACTATACATATATATATATATATATATATATATATATATATATATGTATATATATATGTGTGTGTGTGTGTGTGTGTGTGTGTGTAATTCAATAATTATAAAACTGCTGGACAAGGAGAAAGCTAATCCGCTATCAGTTATAACGATGCAGTCGGGCAGCATTAAAGAGAACGGCAAAAGTCTAATTAGAACTTTATTTCAGAGCTGCTAAAACGGACATCTTTACTAGTGAACGACAGACAAAAGAAAGACACAAAAATCACTCTGCTCGAATAGAGGTGCACCCAAGACCGAAGACATAAAGAATTTTTCCAAGATAGAAGAAGCTTACTTGGCGAATTAAATGTTGAGATAAGGAAAAAACGAGACATTTGCCGGCGTCAGCTGGAAAACGTGTTGAATAGACAGAAATGTTACATCTATAGGACAGAAGACTTTTTCGGAAATGCATCGAAAGAATTTTAAGTCGAAGACACTCCCTTGATTAAGACATTTAAAGGCTGGGAAAAATATTTTAAGTAATTAGAATGGAAGAGAGGAGGTTTTTTAAGGAAAAATTAAAGTGAAATAATTTTGATATATTACACACACACACACACACACACACACACACACACACACACAACATATATATATATATATATATATATATATATATATGTATATATATATATATATATATATATATATATATATATATATATATATATATTATATATATATATATATATATATATATATATAAATTATATATATATATATATATATATATATATAAATATATATATATATATATATATATATATATATATTATATATATATATACATATATACATATATATATGTATATTTATATATATATATATGTATATATATATATATATATATATATATATATATATATATATATATATATATATATATAATATACATATATACATATACATATATATATATATATGTAATATTATATATATACATAAATATTATATATAAATATATATATATATATATATATAGTTTATATACATATATACATATACATACATAAATATATATATATATATTTATAAATATATAAATATATATATATATATATATATATATATATATATATATATATATATATATATATATATATATATATATATATATATATATATATATATAAATATATATACATAAATATACATATACATACATATAAAATATATAAAATATAATATATATATATATATATATATAATATATATTTATAAATATAAATATATATATATAAATATATACTACCTTCGTTTTATAAAAATATGACTTTTGATTTGTAAATATAGTAGTGCAGGGGCGGTAAGTACTCTGGAGATAACGTTATTTTATTTTAGACTTTAGTTTTGCCAATTTTTTCTTGAAAGTCTGGATAGAAGAGTTCCGGAAAAAATGGTATTTTCTTAACAATCCCTTCAACAATTTCCACCTTCGCTATTTTCCTCCAGGACGTCAAATGCCTCTCTCTAGCTCCCTCGTGGAGCAGACTAGTTCTTGCAAGTGCTACCCTGAAGAGATGTCTACCTCGGATTTAAAGAATTAGAATAAATAAATAAATAAAGTAAACAATAATAAAAATAAAGAAATTAATAAATTAAGTTGATTTTACTTTAGATGTTAAGAGCATGGAAAACGATGTTTTGGTATGGAAGTTACGTGCTGAGTATAATCAGGTTAGTACAACGCTATAGTAATGAAGGGGTAAGGAGAATATTTACAAATTATAACAAATAAATAAAGATTAAAATTTCATAATGACTAAAGTAAATAGCAGGTACGGCTCGAAATACTTTTACAAATAATACTAAGGCAGTGGAATAATTGTAGTAACTGCGGGTTATTATTTGAAAAAGGACAAAAGATAAATTGATTTCTGTTGACGCTCACACAGATAAAAGTACCTTGTTACATAAAATGTTAAAACAAATATACATATATATAAAACTCATGAATAGACACTTAACAATTATTTTCTTTTCATCCCTCATTATTTGCCAACGGAATTTTGAGCAAAATATCGCCAATGAAAACAGTGCCAATTTATGCTCTCCAAAGTGTTGACCAATTAGCGGCGAGTCAAACAGGAAAATGGTGATAACGACAAATTCACGTGATATTGAAATATCCTGATTGCACTAGAAAAGTTACCCTAACGGGATCTGAAAATAAAGGAGGAGGGTTAGTGAATACAGCCCCTGGAGAGTAATTGCTATGCTTGTAAAACACCCCAGTATCTATCCTTGCTGCTCAGTGTACACATTTGTCTTTCGCTTATGATTATTATAGAAATTATGAGTAAATAAAATCAAATCATAGTATGGTATTTCACTTTCAGTACTGTTCTATAATTCAATAAAATAATTTTGCTTATAAAAAAAGGCGGCTGCTAACGAAAAATAAATCTTTTAGTGCCAATTATAACATTTCGAAATTCCATATTAGATAGATTATAGTTGTTAATTATTCAATTTTATGAAATGAAATAATGAAAAAAAAATCATTTTTTTCTTTGGAAATGCAAATTTTAATCCAGTCTGCAATTCCTGGAATTTTACTTTTTTATATTTATTATAATAAAAACATAACTTTATATACTTTATTTTATAACATGACATTATGTTTAATAATGAAATTCTATTTCATTTAATGGTTACTTAACAAGATTTTCGTTTAAATTTGACACATGATCTGTTATGCATTTGAGATTAATCAAAATAAATTGAACCTCTCAATAATAGTTTCTTCTCAATTATGTCATAATAAAAAGTGTCAGTAAATATTCTATACAAAATGAAATTTATCTATATTACTCACTAGAAAGTAACGGTGGCCGAATGGTTAGGGTGCTGGCCTTCGGAGTTCGTGGGTTCGAATCCCACTGTAATGTTCGTAGCCGTTCATCGGCTTTAAAAGTCTCATTAGCCCTCGTGTTGCAAAAAGTAACCGTAGCACTCCTAACCACTAGAAAGTAATTGTCCTAAAAACTTTACCAAAATGTAGTAAGTTAAAATTAAGTCTCAGTAAAATTATGCTATGTAAAACATCTTTTGTTTATGAATATTATAAGTAAATCAGTTCTATTCGAGACACATTTTAGAATTTTTTGAAACACTGATTTTTTTTTAAAGATAATAAACTATTGTGAGCAAGTAGCATTTTTTAAATTCAGAAATGAGATATTCTGGATGAAAAAGCAATTAAAGAAGTTAATATTTTTCATAATATTTTTTTACTAAATATAGCATTGTTTATATTAATAATATTGAGTTTAAAATACGTAACATTAATCTTAATATCTAGTCTCTTCTGGGATTGCATGACATACTTCATTTCCTTATATTCTAGAATACCTTAGATTTAAATTAGAGAAAATATTTTGGTTTGGTTTGGAGTGTTACGGTCAACTTTTTGCAACACGAGGGGTAATGAGACCGGGACCTACAGCTTAAAGCCGATTCCGAATGGCTACAAACATCCATGCCGTTGTGGGATTCGAACCCACGATCACCGGTATCGAAGGTCAACACCATAATCAATCGGCCATTGTTCGGTCATAGAGAAAAGAAGTTTAGGTGAAATCATTAAAAAGAAAAAAAAGGGTTGTTTTATGGGCTTTAAAGTCATAAATTAATTTCTCTTTTTAAAATTGTAGGTTATTTTTACGTATTTTCTATATTGTTTTTCTATACTATTTTTAATTCTTATTTTCAAAAAGTTAATTACAATTTTTTTTTATTTTTTACAAACATTTTAATTGGAACGTTAAGTGGAATCTTTTACCTCATCTTAAAATAAATAGCTCCGTTTCAAAGAAAATTTAAAAGACTGCTTTCTTGTCAAAGATATTTTTCTTTACAGTTATAAATTGCTGTAGAATGCCAGCTTTTTTTTTTTAATATTTGTTTTAGGATAGCTGTTACACCCTGTCTAATATTCCAAAATACTTGGACTGAATAATTTTGTAGCAGCTTCTCTATTGCCTTGGCGAAATAAAGTAAAGTAAGTTATCATACACCCCGTTTATTGGGTAGACAAAATAAGTATGCATAGAATCAAGATTTTAACTAGTATTTTTTGTCAAAACATTTCATAAAAATTATGTAAAAAAAAAGAGAATACATTGAAAATATCGTTCAAGTGGTGCAGTCTATGTACTTTTTTTTCTCTAAACATGCGGAAAAATATCCATTATCCATACACAGCATGTCAGAGACATTGAAGCATGTATAGTTTTTACATTCTATGTCTAACGATAAAAATTACATTAATGACTACACTAGATAAGAAAATTTAAAATATGGAAGTTACATTTTTTCTTCGAAGTAAAAAAAAAAAAAAAAAAAAACGAGCAGTAAAATTCGTCCTACGAGCCACATAACATCTGAAGAATTTTTCTCCTTAGCTTAGGCGAAGATTTAGAGAGATAAGGGACCAAAATTCGATATGAAAGCTTATTTTTTTCAGGTATATATCTCGGGCGATTTCCTTCAACATGCATCTGCTTTCAACCATATTTGATGATGTTGCTTAAACTTCCTCTCTTGATCCGATTTTTATGACAAAACCCCTCTAGAAAAAAAGAGTATCTTTTCTCGAAAACTTTGGTTACCGAGCAAGAGTAAGTATGCATAAAATACCCATACTTTACAGTAAACTGCAAATAAAAAAGTAGCTATTAAGTGTATATCATGAAACCAATGATAGAGTAAATAGAGATTTTGTTATAATGGATTACGTGTAAGTAGATATATATATATATATATATATATATATTTATATATATATAAGTAATATAATACGTATATATATATATATATATATATATATATATATACATATATATATATATATATATATATATATATATATATATATACATATATATATATATATATATATATATATATATATATATATATATATATATATATATATATATATATATATATATATATATATATATATATATATATATATATATATATATATATATATATGTATATATATATATATATATATTATATATATATATATATATATATATATATATATATATATATATATATATATATATATATATATATATATATATATATATATATATATATATATATATATATATATATATATATATATATATATATATATATATATATATATATATATATATATATATATATATATATATATATATATATATATATATATATATATATATATATATATATATATATATATATATATATATATATATATATATATATATATATATATATATATATATATATATATATATATAAATATATTGTTATATTAAGTGTTATAATGGATTAAGATGAAATCCACGAAAATCAAAAAATGCAATTAAGTTATACATATATACACTTGTGTGCATGCGAATTTAATCTCGCGTGCGTGTGTTTGTGTTCGATTTTCCGTTGTTTTATTCATAACCGGCTATACATTACTTTCAATTATATACATTGAAAGAAAACTATTTAATATGATAATATAAGATAATGATGATAAACGATTCAATAAGCTAACATAAGATATCGGCTTTAATTACTAATTTTACTAATATGTTTTAATTTCCTTTTATATAATATTTAATCTATCTATGCATACAAATATACACACAAACATCAAAATTATTGAAAATAAAAACATCGATCTAAAATTCTCCTTTTACCTTTCCCATTCTTTCACATGTGTTTTTCCAGCCGTATAATGTCAGATTTCAAGAAGAGTTCTCTGACTTAAATTCTTTTACCTGACTCCCAAAAATAAAGCTAGAAGTGCTTTGGGCCTTGCGTCAGACACTTGCGTACAAAAAAACTTAATTGCAGACAAGTATGAGAAAATTTACTTCTAAACATTTTCAGAAACTAAAAATTTAACACGAGAAAAATTAATATAATATTAACATATTTAGAAACTATAATTTTATATTGTGTTTTATTATATGTTACATATTACAATTTAATGATGACCGTATGTGATAGGTCATAAAAACGATATAATTATATAAATATAGATATATAAATAAATATTGCCTACAATTTAAGTAAAATTGAAAAAAGGTTTGTAAAGATATCGTAGAAGAGAAATTTTATTTACGTTTTAATTCAGAAATTATCACTGTATAATTGTTAAAAGAAATACTTAATATATATATATATATATATATATATATATATATATATATATATATATATATATATATATATATATATATATATATATATATATATATATGTATATATATATATATATATATATATATATATATATATATATATATATATATATATATATATATATATATATATATGTATATATATATATATATATATATATATATATATATATATATATATATATATATATATATATATATATATATATATATATATATATATATATATATATATATATATATATATATATATATATATATATATATATATATATATATATATATATATATATATATATATATATATATATATATATATATATATATATATATATATATATATATATATATATATATATGTGTGTGTGTGTGTGTGTGTGTGTGTGTGTGTGTGTGTGTATATATATTTATTTTTTTTGTTGTATTGTATATATAGAACCATTTATATATGTAACTTATATATATATATAAATATTTATATAATATATATATACATATATATTTATATATATATATATATATAATATACATATATATTTAATCAGAAATACTTCAAATACTGATAGAAGTTATTGCAAAGCTGAAATAATTGTATATAAACTAAAATAAGATTTTTTCAAATTTTTTTACGACAATGTCAGTAGATATAAAATAAATATTAGTAGTCTAGTTTTCATGGAAAAAAATAATTTTCTTAAGTGAAAATGAATATTATAATAAATATATTTAATATATATAATCTAAATATATCTGAATTTATATCAGCATAGAATACTAAGTTATGTATAACAATATACTTCACCTGCAAAAATCTGAACATATTATAAAGTTACATATTACCAGTTTTTTTCAAAATGGACTTACAGTTACACATATAGGGTTTTAGTAAACTGTCAATGAAATATGAATTCTAAAAACTGATTTCCTGTCGTTTTCAGTTTTTGAAGGTAAATAGTGTGAAGACCCCCTATGTTCTGAACACTAACGACCGAAATCAGCTGACCTTGGTCTCACCTGCTTGACAGACTACAAGAGCGCGGCAACACAGTGTCTGGGATATTAATAGTTCGGTTGAATAGGCGTCCACGTCCTAATCAGTCTCGATAATGATTTCGGAGCATTACCTTGAGAATTCCGGAACGGGACAGCTAGCGAATGAGAATTCGGCTAGTTAACTAGCTGTAACCTTAACTGGATTTTTAAATTAACTGGGATCGTAACTGACCAGAAAACGGTTGGCGGGACCGTAATTGACCCCGAGGTATAAGAAGCCTAGAATATTGCGATTCTGGGCTTTTCGACATTTTTTACGTAAGTGCTTTGACCTCGTAGAGGCTTCCACGAATTTTGACAGGAGCCAGCTGTTTATAAATTACTTTCGGGAGACTCGTAAGGTCCGCTCATACAAGGAACGGCAGAGCTTCGGACACCGAACGGGGGATAGATTGGGATTGCGTTGCACACTGCAAAAGCCTCCCCATCGTGTTAGATTGGTTTGGTTTTGAGTGCTACGGTCTACTTTTTGCAACACGAGGGCTAATGAGACCGGGACCTACAATTTAAAGTCGATTCCGAACGTCTACGAACATCCATGCCACAGTGGGATTCGAACCCACGAACTCCGGTACCGAAGGCCAGCACCCTAACCAATCGGCCATCGTTCGGCCCATCGTGTTAGAATATTTGATTCTTTTTTAAGACTGCGATCATCATGGATATGTTATCCAAGCAACAAACCTTTACATTTCGAATTCTTTTGGGATATTAGAATCCCTTTGTATATAGCAGTATTTAATCCAGAAATAAAAATGATTTCGAATTCTGTTATGTCCGTGATCCTTCTTCACACTACCTCTTGACTCAAGAAAATTAAAGGCGTCACAATAGTTCAACACTTTTTTGGCATTTGGTGTGCTATATTCTTTAACATTTATTCGATAATGATTTTATAATTATTAATTTACTAGCTTTTAAAGTTCGCCAATTATCTTCTCTATATACATTTATTTAAACATTAATCAAAAGGTATGAAGATAATGTAGAAATTTTAATAAGGGTTGAAATTGTAAATTATAAGTTCTTTATCAGTTTTTTTTATAGTATGTAATCTAAATTTTATATTTTATAGCTTTGAACAGAACGTTTTCTTCCATTTTATAATGAAGGAGAAATCACAGACATTGTTTAGATACATTACATAAATATTTTTAGTACATAAATTGCGATTAGTGTTTCACGAATCACTTAAATTGAATGCAAAGAAAGTTATAGATATGCTTAAACTCATCACAGGCATTTTAATTTAATCTAAAAAATCATTGGCATCAGAATCAAATAATTTCAAATCAATTGTAATACAAGCAATTCCTATTTCAAGTTTGAAATAATCCATTTTGGCAACATTACAAAATTTGCCTTGGTTGCTATAGAGGAAATGTTTACTTTTTCGACAGCTTAAAACGAAGTCTATGTTCAAAAGATACTTTTTTCTACTTTGACTCAAGCAACGACATCTAAAATAGGTTGTATGCCAACAAAATGTCTTTTTTAAATATAAAAATATTCAAATATATATTAAAAATTTTGCCAATTCTGAACCAAGAGAGGAAAGATCAGATACTGAATACTAGCTAAAGATTTTAAAAGTAAAAATTTAAAAAAATTATATTTTTTATATAAGAAGTGTTTAATAAAGTGTGTATAATTCGCAATCCTCAAAAAGAGGATAATTGTATTAAATAATTTTTTTCTTATAAGAAATAAAATATTAAGTAATAGTAAGTATTTTCAGAAATTAGCATTTACTGATAAATTTTACTGGAAGAGGGATTAAAAACTTGGTCATTCTCTTTAAGCATTGTATGTATAAGATCTTCTAGTAAGAATAGTTATGATATGTTTAACACTAGAATTACGGTGGTCTTTGTATATCTAGAATTACGGCGGGTGTCATTTTTACACCTTGATCAGATATATCTGCATATTTCTCTATATGATATAATATATTTGTGAAAAATAAATTAAAATAACTGAAATTATGACAACTACAGTTTGTTTTTAAAAATATACAGACTTTTCAGGTATGTAGGATCCATTAAACGATTTACTACGTTCTTTCCTAAACTTTGATCACTTGGTCGCATTTCATCTTTTCCTAAATATGGAAATCCCTTTAATACGTATTTTGCCCTAACATCTACTTCTAGCCAAAATTTTATTCCAAATTTATCGAGCTTGTTAGGCATATACTGCAAAAAAATGGCATCTTGTTTTTGTAGTGAATAACTGTTCATCAAACGTAATATTTTCATTTGGTTTGTAGCAAAGTTTACAGTTTTCTATAAAAGTATTCCTAAATTATATATTATTAAAAGTAGATATTAGTGTAAATTTATCACACTGCAAATAGAATGGAAACCGCCTTCAGCAGCCGTCATTTTGTTTGAGTGCGCATGCCTTCTATATAGATGGCTGTGCAGCATGACATATGTTCTTGATGAAATATTTGTAATCTATCTTAAAAATTTCAAGGAGAAAACTGGAAACGGAAAGTGTTTCGGTGACAAGATATTAAATAATACAGCATGATGGCAAGAGATTAAATGATACAGCATGACATATGTTCTTGACAATACATTTTTAATCTTTCTGAAATATTTCAAAAGTGAAGACCTTGTTAGTTTATTTTCAAAACGAAGAAATTTCATAACTTCCGGAAACATATCGCTACTCATAGTTTCATGAAAAAACTTTGGTCCCCAAGTCTTGCACCACAAACTAAGAATTGGTAAGACCTTGGCGGCTAATGCCCCCTTACGTACAACAACGCTATGAATGCTTCCAGTTCTGCTAATAAAATAGTGAAAGAGTCATTATGAGGTTTACACTTGTCTTCAACATCAGTATATAGCCTGCCGTATTTCTAGATATAATCATTTGTTAGGGCTAAAATAAAAATACCATTTTCTTGAAATCTTTACTATTTTGTAAATCACAATGATTTAGGAAAAGTCAAGAAAGGATTAAGATATTTGCAAAAAATAGAAGAGCTCTCAGAGATAAAAGTTCGCTAGGTGTTAAAATGACCCCTTCCGTAATTCTAGTGTTAAAAGGATAGTGGAATTTCAACAGCAGTTTAATTTTATTTTAATTTACCATAATTTCGAACATATAATCCGCACCATCGTATAATCCGTGGGTACGATTTTTTATTTAAACAATTTCATAAATTATCAAATAATTCGCACCACTAGATAATCCACGGACTATAAGTACAAAAATATGTATTTTAGTATGCAATATTAAATCATTTTAAGAATAAAAACCTAAGTACAGTAGAGGGCTGAAAAATCTGAATTAATTTTACTTTTAAAATTTGAAAACATTTCTTCTGCCATAGCCTCGGAGACGAATGTTACCGGAAGAAACAAAGCGACCTACATTTCTCTGCTCTAGAACCCATCTATGTAAATTATCTTCTAATGCAGGCCATTCTATTTTTCCAAGACGATTGCACAGCTTTCTTCTCATATTTTTAATGTTTCCTTTTGCTTGCGCCATTTCTTACCGCTTTCTCGTAGACCTCAATCTTGACCTACCGAATTACTTTCAGCTTGAAATCAGCAGTAAAACGGCTATGTTTTAAAGACATAATGAACTAACATATAGCCCGTCATGTGACTGGATTAGTAAAATTTTTAATTTTCCAGAATTGTAAAGTACCATATGAGGCATATAAAAAATAGTTTGTTTTTGGTTGAGAATTATCTTGTACACTCTCAATAATTTGTTTATCTTCTTACTCCTCTAAAGTCTCCCGATACTGTGAAGGCAGTTTAAAGTCACATTGAATTTATTAAGTCAAACCGTGTGGTTATGTATAAAAAACACACAAACGAACAAAGTTCTTTATTTTCAAAGATATGTAACTGAAACGCTAAATATTTATTAGTCAGGAAAATAGACTCCTAGACATTTTATGAAAATAATTTGTTGTTAATACCCGTGATAAAATTTTCATTGCAACAAAAAATAATTGACGATTAAATTTAAAATTATCACATATATATAATCTATTATTTAAGCCAAATATAAAAGAAAATGATTTACGTAATATCTAAGTTCAGTGATAAAACGTATGAAAATAATACAGGCGATATATAAATAATTTAAAATAAGAATGGTATGAGATGGTTAAAGGAATGACGTCGTAATGCTAGAAAAAATGTTATTTTTACCTATTAATTATGTGCTGAATTGATGAATTTAATCGCGTGATCTTAACCGGTGAAAATAAGGCTTGAAATAATGGTATTAAGGGGGGGGCAGGGGGGATTTAGAACATTTTAAAGACTTGTTTTGAATTTTGCTAACCCTAACTCATCAAGAATCCAATATGGATGCTCCTATAAATTCTAGGTCCAACCGCTTCATAAATTCGAGGACAGACGGTCAGATAATTTTGGCTATTATTATATAGGGGATGACCAATATTACCACAAATCAAAACATTGAAAAGAAAACAATCTGTTACGAGTGATCCTCGTGGTGAATTGACCTTCGACCATCAACCTTCGATTGAACCTATCCATAAAATGGTGTCAATCAGAGCTGTAATTAGTAACTATCGATATTTTCCCTTACTCAAAGACACAATTTAAAATTCCTCTACTTGCTACTACTGATTCGTTCTGCTTTACGGGTTGCATTTTTTTTCATCGTTTATTACCGTAACGGTACAATGTTTTCTTGACGTCTTGTGAGTCATGCTTTTGTTTACATTTGATCATCGGCCCTTCGCAACGTGCTCTTTTCTGATTTTGAAGATTTGAGCAGTGAACAATCTGCAGATGGTCCGCAACGACAGATAGTCCGCGACTGAAGAAATTTGATTTTTAAACACAGATAGTCAGTGGACTATACGTGCGAAATTACAGTATATAGTTTAACATTTAATAGTAATGAAAAATGGCTTGATTTGTTTTGAACCACTGCTGTTTTTATTTTCACCAAAAGAGCTACTCAAATTTGTAAGAATACGTGTGTCTTTTTTTAGAGTTCAGGGTATTATTAGATTTATCAATACGATATGATGTTTTCTTGGCATCTTGTGAGTCGTGCTTTTGTTTACATTTGATGATCGGCCTTTCGCAACGTGCTCTTTTCTGATTTTGATGATTTGAGCAATGAACAATCTGCAGATGGTCCGCAACGACCGATACTCCTCGGTTGAAGAAATTTGATTTTTAAACACAGATAGTCAGCGGACTATACGTGCGAAATTACGGTATATAGTTTAATATTTAATAGTAATGAAAAATGACTTGATTTGTTTTGAACCACTGCTGTTTTTTTTTCACCAAAAGAGCTACTCAAATTTGTAAGAATACGTGTGTCTTTTTTTAGAGTTCAGGGTATTATTAGATTTATCAATACGATATAATGTTTTCTTAGCATCTTGTGAGTCATGCTTTTGTTTACATTTGATCATCGGCCCTTCGCAAATTGTTCTTTTCTGATTTTGATGATTTGAGCAATGAACAATCTGCAGATGGTCCACAACAACATATAGTCCGCGGCAGAAGAAATTTGATATTTAAACACAGATAGTCAGCGGACTCTACGTGCGAAATTACAGTATATAGTTTAACATTTAATAGTAATGAAAAATGGCTTTATTCGTTTTGAACCACTGCTGTTTTTTTTTCAACAAAGATCTAGTTAGATTTTTAGAGCTACTTACATATTTAAGAATACGTGTGTCTTTTTTTTAGAGTTCAGGGTATTATTAGATTTATCAATACGATATGATGTTTTCTTGGCATCTTGTGAGTCGTGCTTTTGTTTACATTGGATCATCGGCCCTTCGCAACGTGCTTTTTTCTGATTTTGATGATTTGAGCAATGAACAATTTGCAGATGATCCGCAACATCAGATACTTCGCAGTTGAAGAAATTTGATTTTTAAACACAGATAGTCAGTGGACTATACGTTCCAAATTACGGTATATAGTTTGATATTTAATAGTAATGAAAAATGGCTTGATTTGTTTTGAACCACTGCTGTTTTGTTTTCAACAAAAGGGCTAGTTAGATTTTTAGAGCTACTTAAATTTGTAAGAATACGTATGTCTTTTTTTAGAGTTCAGGGTATTATTAGATTTATCAATACGATATAATGTTTTCTTAGCATCTTGTGAGTCGTGCTTTTGTTTACATTTGGTCATCGGCCCTTCGCAAAGTGCTCTTTTCTGATTTTGATGATTTGAGCAATGAACAATCTGCAGATGGTCCGCAACAATAGATATTCCACGGCTGAAGAAATTTGATTTTTAAACACAGATAGTCAGCGGACTATACTTGCGAAATTACGGTATATAGTTTAATATTTAATAGTAATGAAAAATGGCTTGATTTATTTTGAACCACTGCTGTTAGAACCACTGCTGTCAACAAAAGAGCTAGTTAGATTTTTAGAGCTACTTAAATTTGTAAGAATACGTGTGTCTTCTTTTGGAGTTCAGGGTATTATTAGATTTATCAATACGATATGATGTTTTCTTAGCATCTTGTGAGTCGTGCTTTTGTTTACATTTGATCATCGGCCCTTCGCAAAGTGCTCTTTTCTGATTTTGATGATTTGAGCAATGAACAATCTGCAGATGGTCCGCAACGACCGATACTCCTCGGTTGAAGAAATTTGATTTTTAAACACAGATAGTCAGCGGACTATACTTGCGAAATTACGGTATATAGTTTAATATTTAATAGTAATGAAAAATGGCTTGATTTATTTTGAACCACTGCTGTTAGAACCACTGCTGTCAACAAAAGAGCTAGTTAGATTTTTAGAGCTACTTAAATTTGTAAGAATACGTGTGTCTTCTTTTGGAGTTCAGGGTATTATTAGATTTATCAATACGATATGATGTTTTCTTAGCATCTTGTGAGTCGTGCTTTTGTTTACATTTGATCATCGGCCCTTCGCAAAGTGCTCTTTTCTGATTTTGATGATTTGAGCAATGAACAATCTGCAGATGGTCCGCAACAATAGATATTCCACGGCTGAAGAAATTTGATTTTTAAACACAGATAGTCAGCGGACTATACTTGCGAAATTACGGTATATAGTTTAATATTTAATAGTAATGAAAAATGGCTTGATTTATTTTGAACCACTGCTGTTAGAACCACTGCTGTCAACAAAAGAGCTAGTTAGATTTTTAGAGCTACTTAAATTTGTAAGAATACGTGTGTCTTCTTTTGGAGTTCAGGGTATTATTAGATTTATCAATACGATATGATGTTTTCTTAGCATCTTGTGAGTCGTGCTTTTGTTTACATTTGATCATCGGCCCTTCGCAAAGTGCTCTTTTCTGATTTTGATGATTTGAGCAATGAACAATCTGCAGATGGTCCGCAACAATAGATATTCCACGGCTGAAGAAATTTGATTTTTAAACACAGATAGTCAGCGGACTATACTTGCGAAATTACGGTATATAGTTTAATATTTAATAGTAATGAAAAATGGCTTGATTTATTTTGAACCACTGCTGTTAGAACCACTGCTGTCAACAAAAGAGCTAGTTAGATTTTTAGAGCTACTTAAATTTGTAAGAATACGTGTGTCTTCTTTTGGAGTTCAGGGTATTATTAGATTTATCAATACGATATGATGTTTTCTTAGCATCTTGTGAGTCGTGCTTTTGTTTACATTTGATCATCGGCCCTTCGCAAAGTGCTCTTTTCTGATTTTGATGATTTGAGCAATGAACAATCTGCAGATTGGTCCGCAACAATAGATATTCCACGGCTGAAGAAATTTGATTTTTAAACACAGATAGTCAGCGGACTATACTTGCGAAATTACGGTATATAGTTTAATATTTAATAGTAATGAAAAATGGCTTGATTTATTTTGAACCACTGCTGTTAGAACCACTGCTGTCAACAAAAGAGCTAGTTAGATTTTTAGAGCTACTTAAATTTGTAAGAATACGTGTGTCTTCTTTTGGAGTTCAGGGTATTATTAGTTTTAACAATACGATATGATGTTTTCTTGGCATCTTGTGAGTCGTGCTTTTGTTTACATTTGATCATCGGCCCTTCGCAAAGTGCTCTTTTCTGATTTTGATGATTTGAGCAATGAACAATCTGCAGATGGTCCGCAACAATAGATATTCCACGGCTGAAGAAATTTGATTTTTAAACACAGATAGTCAGCGGACTATACTTGCGAAATTACGGTATATAGTTTAATATTTAATAGTAATGAAAAATGGCTTGATTTGTTTTGAACCACTGCTGTTTTGTTTTCAACAAAAGGGCTAGTTAGATTTTTAGAGCTACTTAAATTTGTAAGAATACGTATGTCTTTTTTTAGAGTTCAGGGTATTATTAGATTTATCAATACGATATAATGTTTTCTTAGCATCTTGTGAGTCGTGCTTTTGTTTACATTTGGTCATCGGCCCTTCGCAAAGTGCTCTTTTCTGATTTTGATGATTTGAGCAATGAACAATCTGCAGATGGTCCGCAACAATAGATATTCCACGGCTGAAGAAATTTGATTTTTAAACACAGATAGTCAGCGGACTATACTTGCGAAATTACGGTATATAGTTTAATATTTAATAGTAATGAAAAATGGCTTGATTTATTTTGAACCACTGCTGTTAGAACCACTGCTGTCAACAAAAGAGCTAGTTAGATTTTTAGAGCTACTTAAATTTGTAAGAATACGTATGTCTTTTTTTAGAGTTCAGGGTATTATTAGATTTATCAATACGATATGATGTTTTCTTAGCATCTTGTGAGTCGTGCTTTTGTTTACATTTGGTCATCGGCCCTTCGCAAAGTGCTCTTTTCTGATTTTGATGATTTGAGCAATGAACAATCTGCAGATGGTCCGCAACAATAGATATTCCACGGCTGAAGAAATTTGATTTTTAAACACAGATAGTCAGCGGACTATACTTGCGAAATTACGGTATATAGTTTAATATTTAATAGTAATGAAAAATGGCTTGATTTATTTTGAACCACTGCTGTTAGAACCACTGCTGTCAACAAAAGAGCTAGTTAGATTTTTAGAGCTACTTAAATTTGTAAGAATACGTGTGTCTTCTTTTGGAGTTCAGGGTATTATTAGTTTTATCAATACGATATGATGTTTTCTTAGCATCTTGTGAGTCGTGCTTTTGTTTACATTTGATCATCGGCCCTTCGCAAAGTGCTCTTTTCTGATTTTGATGATTTGAGCAATGAACAATCTGCAGATGGTCCGCAACAATAGATATTTCACGGCTGAAGAAATTTGATTTTTAAACACAGATAGTCAGCGGACTATACTTGCGAAATTACGGTATATAGTTTAATATTTAATAGTAATGAAAAATGGCTTGATTTATTTTGAACCACTGCTGTTAGAACCACTGCTGTCAACAAAAGAGCTAGTTAGATTTTTAGAGCTACTTAAATTTGTAAGAATACGTGTGTCTTCTTTTGGAGTTCAGGGTATTATTAGATTTATCAATACGATATGATGTTTTCTTAGCATCTTGTGAGTCGTGCTTTTGTTTACATTTGATCATCGGCCCTTCGCAAAGTGCTCTTTTCTGATTTTGATGATTTGAGCAATGAACAATCTGCAGATGGTCCGCAACAATAGATATTCCACGGCTGAAGAAATTTGATTTTTAAACACAGATAGTCAGCGGACTATACTTGCGAAATTACGGTATATAGTTTAATATTTAATAGTAATGAAAAATGGCTTGATTTATTTTGAACCACTGCTGTTAGAACCACTGCTGTCAACAAAAGAGCTAGTTAGATTTTTAGAGCTACTTAAATTTGTAAGAATACGTGTGTCTTCTTTTGGAGTTCAGGGTATTATTAGATTTATCAATACGATATGATGTTTTCTTAGCATCTTGTGAGTCGTGCTTTTGTTTACATTTGATCATCGGCCCTTCGCAAAGTGCTCTTTTCTGATTTTGATGATTTGAGCAATGAACAATCTGCAGATGGTCCGCAACAACAGATATTCCACTGCTGAAGAAATTTGATTTTTAAACACAGATAGTCAGCGGACTATACTTGCGAAATTACGGTATATAGTTTAATATTTAATAGTAATGAAAAATGGCTTGATTTATTTTGAACCACTGCTGTTAGAACCACTGCTGTCAACAAAAGAGCTAGTTAGATTTTTAGAGCTACTTAAATTTGTAAGAATACGTGTGTCTTCTTTTGGAGTTCAGGGTATTATTAGTTTTATCAATACGATATGAATTTTTATTGGCATCTTGTTAGTCGTGCTTTTGTTTACATCTGATCATCGGCCGTTCGTGTGACATGCTTCCTCCCCCCATCTTCCAATTTTGATGATTTGAGCAATGAACAGCCAGTAGATAGTCTGCACTGGCAGATAGTCCACAGCTGAAGAAATATACTTTTTAAACAGAGATAGTCTTCATATTATACGTGCGAAATTACGCTATTTGTAAACTTACTATAATATTTAAAATATAAATATAATTGTGGTTGATGATTTAAGGTAAAATAATAATTTCAGATATTAGATATCACTTGTTTAATAGTAGCTTTTTTAAAAATATTTAATTATAATCCCTTTTACACATAATATGACCTCTTTTACTTAGAAATTAATTTTTAAACTTTATCGCGCGTCGTAAGTATTAAAAATCAATTCTAATAGCCTAGATATCCATTTTTTGTCTATAAATGAAAACTTTCTTTGAGAACATTTATTGTGAAGTACAGTACTAACAGATTTTGCATTTCAATTGATCCTTTTTAACTAAATTTCTTTTTACTATTGTAAAAGATAAAGATCTATAAATTTAGGGCAGATAGGAGAGAAAAATGTTTCTTCTGTAATGATTTTCAGTTACATTTTATTAATTTGTATGTCCAGTGTGCCACTGTTAAAAATATGTGGAAACATTTCTGGTCATAGAGACATTAAGGATAATATAAGTTCTTCAATACTGATTTTAAAATATCTCTGTAGATATAGACAGTCTGAAAACAAAAAATAATATTTTTACTATCATGCTCTTCATTAAAAATAGAAAAAGGGGGAGGATAATTGGGAAATAAGAGACTTTAAAGACTGCATAAATACGTTGAGTTTAAAGTTTCATTGCTTATAAATGGTCTTTATAAAGACAATAATAAACTTTAAAATTACGATCACGTCTGTAAAAACTAAAATATATCGGGAAATTTTTGCATAGATAATAACTTTAAAGATTAAAAATTACGTAGGTTTTTAATTTCAAATATCACTGCAGATATAGGTATTCGTTACAATATAAAGTTAATAGTATAGGATTTCATATTGAAGAATTCCAGTAAAATGTTAATTTTGTAGCAGAAACTGTACGAATAACCACTCCCAAATTAAATTTATAGTATTTTAACTCTAAGGAACTTTATTATGCGTCGTAAGTATTAAAAATCAATTATAATTTCATAGATATTCATTTTTTTGTGTATAAATGTAAAACTTTCTTTGAGAACATTTATTGTGAAGTACAGTACTCACATATTTTACATTTCAATTGATTCAATTTAATTAAATTCCTTTTTGCTATTCTAAAAGATAAAGATGTATAAATTTAGGGCAGAAAGTAGAGGAAAAATATTTTCCTGTAATGATTCTCAGTTGCATTTTATTAATTTGGATGTCCACTGTGCCCCTGAAAAAATATGTGCAAACATTTCTGGTCATAGAGACATTAAGGATAATACAAGCTATTCAAAACTGATTTTAAAATATCTCTGTAGACATAGACAGTCTGAAAACAAAAAATAAAATTGTTACTATCATGCTCTTCATTAAAAATAGAAAATGGAGGGGGGATAATCTAGTAATAAGCGACTTTAAAGACTTCATAAATAAGCTGAGTTTAAAGTTTCATTGCTTATAGATGGTCTTTATAAAGACAATAATAAACTTCAAAATTACGATCACGTCTATAAAAACTAAAATATATCATGAAAATTACTTTAAAGATTAAAAATTACGTAGGCTTTTAATTTCAAATATCACTGCAGATATAGGTATTCGTTATAATATAAAGTTAATAGTATAGGATTTTATGTTGGAGAATTCCAGCAAAATGTTAATTTTGTAGCAGAAACTGTAAGGATAACCACTTCAAAATTAGTTTTATAATATTTAAAATCCTATAGTCTGCACTTTTAGTAATAAAGTAAAAGCTTTTGAAGATTAAAATCAGTCGGACAATGCTCGCAATTGTATTTCAATGTATTTCGTTAATATCATGGTTAGTTCGAATAGATGAAGCTATTTGGATTCGACTTTACACAGTAGATACCGGAACAAAGTAGAATACAGGGTATACGTATTGACAGTAGCATTATAAAACAAAACTAGCATTAAATTTTATATTAACGTAGCATTTAACTTACAATAACTTAAACGAATATTCTATGACGAGAAAACGTTTTCCAAAATATAACTTATACAACAATACCACAATCACAATATAAATAAAAATTATGAAATGTTGTATTAATTTTATTTTTTATTACATGTAATTTTAGCAATCACTTTAAGATAACTACTTTCAAATACACACAAAATTCTTATATTCAAACTAAATGTAATATAATTTGAATATAAAAATTTAAAATGCTTTACATTTTAGTTTCGTATTTCAGTCTTAAATGTATTCTTTGGATAAGCGTCTTCCGAATCAATTTTGATATTATGGTCTGCATTTTTAGAGAACGACCCATCAAATCGATTTTCGTTGAAAATCTTCTCATTTTCGGCCATAACAGAGTATTCTTATGACTCTCCTATTCTTTTTCCAGTTTTTAAAAAACCCTGCTCTTCAGTTTTTGGTAATTTTTTTCAGATAAAAAAGCCTAGCGTCAACAAAAAGATATTTATCCCAAATAATCTTATCTTCAACGAGATATTTGGTCCAATGGATATTGCAAAGTAAAATTTTTGGGGAACTATTCAGCTTTATAATATTCACTATTCAAAAAATCAGTTTAAATAAGGGTCTTGTAATTCAAGCTTTATTCTTCGGTTTTCATTAA
>CM063505.1:33568170-33573170 GCA_032207245.1 Pardosa pseudoannulata | reverse complement strand
TATATATATATATATATATATATATATATATATATATATATATATATATATTTATAAATAAAAATAAACACAATTTTTACTAAATGCAAGTATAATTGCTATATTTTCCTTAATAAATACGATATTAACTGAAAAGATTTTATCGTTTTACATTTTCTGATTCAAATATTTCAGTGTGGTTTGTTTTAAAAGATTAAAAAAAAGTCAAAAAATGTTTAAAATGTAAAATTATAAAAATCGAATTTTTGACGGTTTTCATACGTGTCCTTAATTTAATTATTCTCTTAATTCATTTGTTCACCTGCTAATGATCTTAAACATATTGAGAACGGGTCAGTTTTAAATTAACAAATAAACGGACATCCAAACAAAGAAAACATATGATCATTTCATGACTTTTTTGAAAATTTTGCATGGTTATGTGATTCCCCCCCCCAAAAAAAAGTACTATAATATAATGGCGTAATATATATAGTGCTTACGAGTTGTCCTGTTGTGTGACTGAAATACGAACTTACCACCAAATACACTTATTGGAAGTAACCACTCCATAGAAAATGCCCAAATGTAAAATTTGTGATCGTGTTTCAATTATAAAACTATCGTTCCTTCATTTATTAGAAGATAATAAAATGGCATTGTTTAATTGGTGCGTACTAAAGAGTTTTTCAAGATATGCATAGGACATTTTTTGAGACAGTTTTCAATTTTTAATGTTTTTTTTATGTACGAAATAAAGTCAGCAAAAGTTATTTCTGGGAAAGGGAGTTATAAGAATAGAGAGAGGAAGATATTCTCGGAGTAAGGAAATAGGAAATAAACTCGAAAATGATGTTACTCCCACGGGAAATGAGAATTTAAAAAATAAGAAATGTAGGCATGCGCCAGGAAATGTTATGAGACATTGCAAACATACTAATATCAAATAAGATAAATCAAAACAACAAATATTTTCGATAACTGGAACAACAATGAGAAAATATAAAAATGTATAGTTCTAAGGTGGAGAAAAAACAAGTTGTATATTAAAGTTTTAATTCGTTTGATCTTTCTTTTGTGAATCATATTAAATTTTTTTTAAAAACACATTCTACATTATTATTTTAGAACCGATTTAAGGTATTGTTACGTGTCTCAACATTTTGTAACTTTTAAAATCTGAAAATAGCTAAAATAAATCATGTTTAAATAAAATGTATAGTTATTAAATTTTAAAAAGTTGTCTTAAAGATGTATCGGTAGTAACAACGAAGAATAGGTTTGGGTAATATGGAATACCAGCATATATCTTTGTTGTTTTTATATAATAGCATTATAATTTACTACTTATGTCTTAATGAATGGATTCAGCCTTTTTAATAGCTTTTTATAACTTACTTTGAAGAAAAATATTAATTAATGATCTATAAATATTATATTGTTACGAATTTGTTAGTGAACATTGCATTTAACACGGGACGCTATGGGTATCTCGCCAAATTGGCGATATATCGGCTCGTTGGTGACAGCTTTGGGAACTTATTTTTGTCGCCAAGTTCGCCGCCAAACATCGCCAAGTGTCGCCAAACGTTGTCAAATGTGGTGATACGTGATAACTTCCGGTTCTGGTTTCTGGTCTAATCTGGAATGTTCGAGCAGTTTCTTGGGGCATATATAAGGCAGGCTGAGTTCCAAATGATGAGAGCCGTTAAGTAGAATTATCGGTGTACAGAGCACGGTAAGTTGCGCACGGTATGTTGTGTTTTACCGGAGCTTCCGTTTTGTTTTATGCGGAAAAAGTACGTGAACCCACGGCATTCTGCTCGAATTGTATAGCTATGATTTTGAAAGCTTGGTACGGGTGTATTGTGCCTAAAACTTGATGCCTTTCTGACATTGTATTTTTCAACTGACTGCCAATAAATAAATGTTTTCGTGTTGTCTTACTTAAAGTCTATTCAATCCCAGCTTTGGAGTTCGTAACAATATTATTTTTTTGTCTTAAATATTGAATAGGAGATTAAGAAACACTACATACACTACGCAGTAAATACTATTTTTGTGTATTAAATTTATGTAAGCGATTATTTATTCCTAAACCTTTTTCTCGCACAATAGTACATTTAAATGGACTGTATTAGTATGCATATTCAAAACAAAATATACGTCTGATTTTACTTCATCACTGTTCTCTCTTTTCAGCTATTCTCCATTACTGTGACTTTCTTTGGCATTTCTGGAAAAATATATTTATATAAAACTGAAGTTATGAATTATATTCTGTATAAACAATGTGGAAATTATAGACTGATTGATATAAATAGAAAACTATGTGGAATATTATTCATCCATATTACCCATCAGGCCTTAAAGAAGTATCATTAAACGAAAATAAAAGAAAAATGTAAAATATTAGCTGAATATTTTAACCTTTGATATGATCATAATATATGATCATATCTCTTTATATCACTAAAATAGTCTCAGATGTTTTTGCCAATTGTTTAAACATTTATCTGAAAATATTTTAGATGATAAAAATAAGACAATGAACCACACTCAAACACAACTTGCCACAGACCAGGCAAAACTGCTTGCAGGGCTCATAAGGTCACCTCTACTATTTTTTTAGTAGACACCATCAGGTAAATCTGGCAAATAATTTGACAATACTACAGAACTTGCATATTACTCGAGCCCACTCTATGAAGAAAAACAGGATAGAATTGCAGAGTTGAAGAAAATAAAATGTAAAAGCTGAAAAAAATTAAATTTGTTCTTTTAAAAAAATTATTCCACCTGTTCATCTAAAAGTCGTTAAAATGAACTATTCAATTTACTTGTGGATATGTCATTATTTGGAGCTAAAATTGAAGCGGGCATGTCCTTGATATTATTATAAATCGAATAACATAAAATGTTTTAACACTAGATTTACGGATGTTGATCATATTGCCGCATAAAGAAGAATAACCAACGAGCTCAGTGGCCGAATGGTCAAAGTACGAGGTGCAGACCCGAAGATCGTGTGTTCGATGCTTGCCATGGCGGTTTATCCAAAGTGCGGATTTTTAATTTAAAAAAATGTTATTTATTGTTTTTTTATGTTCTTGAACATTTTAGATCTTTCTTTAATATGTAAATTAGTTATTTCGTGTATATTCTGTTCGGGTATAAAAGCTGATACCCACTAGCTGTAGGCAACTTCCCAATCTTGTAAAGTAAAGAGTTGCTACTTAGCTTCAATAAATCCATCTGTTAAGTAAAGCGGTGTGTTCACTCAAATCTTCGTGACAATATATCTATTTTTACTGAAGTGAGCCAATTTGACTCATACAAGAAAATTGAAGTTTTTTGCAAAGAAAACTGTCGAATTAAACTCAACGTAGAAAAGATTTAACCCCAGAGCTAACTAAAAACAAATAAGGACGCATGTAGTATATTTATAGGACATGCTATTAGGATTATTCAGTGGATTTAGTTCTGATCATGACATATGGATAGCAGATGAAGATTTGTTTTAAATAAAATATATCGGTAACATTTATTTTGACAGACAGAAATCTGACTGATGGCAACTGTTATAGCTGTTACAGCTGTTATATATAACTGTTATAAATCATTAAAGTTTATCTTTAATAATCATCCATCAAACAAATATTTCCTTCACGTTCACCAAAGAAGGGGAATAATTATGTGTTTCAGAAATTTTAGATCGGGTTGAATTATATAAAAGGTTACATTAATTTTTAATGGAAGTCTAATGTACATAATTCAAAACTCTTTACAGTAGAATTAAAAATTAGAAAAAAGGCATTTTAAAACTATAATTTTTTATATTATTTATCAATAAAACTGTATAATTCATCAGCGGATGATCTACTTACACTTCTCAAGGCTGTTTTTAGTTTACTCTGAATTTTCCTAAAACGTATCATGTCGCAAACAATAGTCATTATATTGCTGCATAGTAATATAATCATTAAATGATGTAAATAATATAATGATTAATTAATGTAACGTAAATGATAAATAATTAATATAATGATTAGTTATTAATGATAATTAATAATGATAACTTTACGTCACACCGATGAAATTAACACCTTTCTTACGTATAACAGCAGCCAAAATCTTTAAAAGAACACATAACATATCAAATACATGAATTTTAATAAACAAAATCCGTATATATACTATGTAATGAAAAATTCAGTCTTTTCAGTCTTCTGATAAAAATGACAAAGTAAAAACCCTCCGAATTTCTTAAAGTGCAATTTTGTTACTTTAATCTATAAAAGAGTATTATTGTGTAAACTATTAAAATAAAATCTTAAAAATAATTTATAATTTTTCTGATTTAAAGTCGTTTTTATACGTTACAATTCAAAGGGAAATAATTAAAATCGTTAGCTGTATAATAAATTCCATCACAATGAAAAATAAAAAAATATAAAGTTTAGATACAAGAATTCAAAATTCTTTCAGATATAAATATTTATAGGAAAAAGAACATAAACATGAATATAGTTTCTATTATAAACCCAAATATGAATTTAACATTTATAAATTGCGTAGATTTATTCAGAAACAATAATTCTTGATTATGTAACACTAACATAAAAATGCTAATTTAAGCTTTTATTTTTTATTCATATAACATTTAGGAAATGAAACTTCGGTGTTTTTTTATATAAGAATGATAAAATAAAATTTTGATTTCTGGAAAATAAAATTTTTATCAATAAAAGTTTTAAAATATTCTTCTCTGCTTCCGAAATATTTAAGTATAACAAAATATTAGTTCTCGTTTTTTTGTTGTCTATATTTGTTGTAATTATGTTTAAAACGAAAATGTTTGTTAAGAAACTGTATCTTTTAAAGGTAGGTTCAATATAAATATGCTGATATATTAAAAATAAAACGGCAGTATACTTCTAAAAACCTTGCACTAAAAATGAGTATTTGATTTTAATGTTTTTAAAAAGCAGATTTCTTTAATTTATCTGTCAGTTACCTAT
>CM063505.1:33560670-33565670 GCA_032207245.1 Pardosa pseudoannulata | reverse complement strand
AATTTCGTCTTAAGTCTGTCTGCTCGGCAAATCTTCCTCGCGCATATCAGGATTTAAACATTTGACAGTAAATTAAGTCTAGCACATTAATATAATAACCACCGTCTTAACATATTTTAGAACAACACAGGGCACTCAAGATTAGATGGAAAATTACTAATTCAAATGTTTAGTGTGAATTCATTGAAAATTCTAATTCATTTCATCTGGGATTTTCAGGCTGAGAATATAGATCTCCGGAGAATAGTAGTTCATTGTATCATCATAACCCATAAGTGCAGTAGCAATTAATTTGATTCGTATTATGAATTTAAATGAAGTTTCTTGATTAGATCACGTGTTAGTGTACATTTGAGAGGCAAATTTAAGGACGAATAGTAAGCAACTTCGTTTAAATCATTCAGTAATTGCATCAGTACACATCTAATCTAAATATATTTGCATTTATCAAGTTTTCTGTTTAAAATAACGAAGTAGTACTCGCTGAAATATCTATACATTTTGAAGTCGGATGTATAACGTGATATGAATGTTTCTATAAATGGTATATAAATGTAGTAAAAACTCGAAAATTAGCTTATGTATAACATAATTTTATTCTGAGGCTATTTTCAAATATTTAAATAGCATTATAAAATTCTATAGAAAGGAGCATGCATATTTAAAAGTTTTGTTAAAAATTTTACCTTTTTTACTTACTTTTAAAAATAATTAGCTTTTATTAGTTTTGTTAAAAATAATTACCTTTTATTTAACTTTCTATAAGATTTAATATTTTTAAATAACTAATTTATTAAAAGTTTATATTAATTATCAGCAAATAATTTAATAGATAGAGCAATAATTAAAATTATAAAATTAAGCTTTACTTTACACTGTCTTTAGTGTTTAGAGACAGAATAGAGATTAGTTTTCACATCGACTGAACAGTTTCCCATTTAATATCGCATATATAAGATTTTTTTCTCTATTAGACGTAGATATAAATGATACTTGAAATCGAGCGGAAATTTGCTAAGAATAAACTAAATTAGCATATATCAGGAGTAATTCCTATATTTCAAAGACGTGAACTAAATAACCTGATCCTTTTGTTCCATATTCACGTCTGATAGTCGAGAGCAAATCCAATATTATATTTTCCAATAAACAGAGTAACTTTGATACTGGATTGTAAAGGAGCATTTTTATAAATCTAAAACTAATTTTATATCTGCCTTATTATATCAATCTATATTTCTTCTCTTGTTGTATTAGCCGAAATGACAAATATATGAAGTTACATTGGATCCCCAGCCATTGCGGCATTTATGAGAATGATCAGGCTGATCTTCACTCACTTAAAGTTGCAACAAAGGCACAGCTAACAAATGCTTCTGGACTGTCTTATCACTCAAAAAAGCTCTTTTGGAAACAAGCTTTGAATATGAAATTCAAATCTTAAATGCAATATATTGTTAAACTGAAGACCTGGAGAGCCGAAGACCTCGCCAACATTCCCGATCGTCCTCGACGTGAGGCAGTGGCGTTGTTCCGGTTAGTGACAGGACATGACTGTCTAAGTGAACATCTCCATAGAATTGGCATTTTTGACTCCCCTCTTTGTTCTTTATGTGACCTTGGAGGACCTTTAAATAGAGGTCATCTGCGTCGATGGGGGGCATTAGCAGTTCTTCCGACTCCGAGACTACCCTGTATTGGAGAGCCTGAGGCAATGACTTCGGTCAATGTCAATTTTGTTAGTTGTTCCACAATTGTTATTTTTATAATTGTAACCTGCCTTGCCATTAGAAATAAAAATAATATCTATATATATCTATATATATATATATATATATATATATATATATATATATATATCAAATGTACTTATGTGAAATAAAAATTGACCGTTTTTCTTATGTCTTAAATATATATATATATATATATATATATATATATATATATATATATATATATATATATATATATATATATATATATATATATATATATATATATATATATATATATATATATATATATATATATATATATATATATATATATATTGGAATAGCATCGTAATGTGAAACCCATATATAAAAGTAGGTCTATAATGTTTCAGATAGTTTATATTTAAATCACTTTTATCAAACATTCTACTTGGGACCAAAGTGAAAAAGACATACGAGTCATAGATATATTTACTCTAGAAGCTGTGCAATGTTCTCTAGCAATAGTCTGCTTCCACGTCTCATGTAAACCGCTGCACGTTCGATATTTGAGCCTTGCCATTAGAAATTAAAAAAAATATTTCTTCTCTAATTCTGAATACATTAACGGAATTTACAAATTGTATGACAATATGCAAGTTAGATTGTAAACACCTTATATGTATAGTGTACAAAAGTGAAAATAATAACCTTATGAGAAAAATTTAGAAGCTACCAAAAAAGTGCATTGTTCTGTAATTTTTGACTACCTTCTTGTTTAATTATTTCGCTTTATTTTTTTTTTTAAATTCTAGACCATTTTAGAACTATGTTAGCACATACTTCACTTTCTCTTCAGTATATTTCTACAACTATTAATTTCCTTCTTCATGTTTAGGTCCTAAACCAGAAACTGTGCTAAACTATTCTAACCATGTACGAAATCCTGCTTGATAAAAATGTCCTAAACCAAACCTTGCACAGTTAATTGATCTCTAAGAAATTAACAATTTTGTTGGGTACTCAATGCTTAATATGATCCAAAATTAATTCTCGCACATGAAGCTTTTATAAAACGTAACTTTACCATATTTTTTAGGTTACTATTACATTTCCTTTATAATATTATGAGGAATCCTTTATAATATTCCCTTATATATTTTGATATTCTGGTTAAAGAATGCTCAAACAGTTAGAGCTCTGGATTTCATTACCGGTGTAAGTAAGTTCATAGAACACTACTAGCCCTTTAAGCGTTCTAAGTAATTTTCTGTCCAGCCGATTATGTCCTCAGACAGGTGTGCATATGTTATAAGGAAAGATTTGGATCCAAAACTACTAATTAAGTTCTATAAGTGTTGTATATTAATAAAAGATTTTTCATGTGGTTTTAAATGTCCTGATAACACGTGCACACCTGGTTAAAGACCTCATACGCTGGGCAGAAAATTACGTGCGAACACTTAAAGGTAGAATAGAAATTATCTTCTCAAAACCAACCAATCATTTTGTGTTTTATATTCTCTTCAATTAGAACTCCTGCAGAAGATTTTGTTTTACTATACACAGAAAAATTTCATCAGGGAGCACTTTTAAATTGAAATCTTCAAAGGAATAATGTTTCATAAGTGCTTTTAATATAATATTAAATGATATTCAGTCTCCATTTAGTTTAATTTTTTTATTATCTTCAATTCTGGCTATAGATGTTTAAAAATATAAATCAGTATTCCGCAGTATAAAAATCAAGGAAACTTTATCGATCGCCAATAATTGCACAAAAGTCCTGAAATTTCTCCTTTTTATAATTACAAAACGCAACTCAAACATGAAATTTCAGAAGTGTGTTACGAAATAAAGATATGTTGTCACTGTTCAAATTTTACATTTTAGAAAAATGTATTAAAATATCAAAATTTATTTAGGTGTTTTATATTAAATTCTCAAAATACAATATCAAAAATATTTTAAATATATTATATAAGAAATTGTATTAACAACTAATGCATGATATTTGATCTTCTAAAACTAAAAGATAGCGACATCTATTCACTAGAAATAAATTTAAAGGTGGAGTAATATTTGAATAAAAATTTATTATTTCGTTCTCTGAATTATGAAATATAAGAACGAATAAAATGAAAAATGAGTATAATATTCAGATTTATTCCATGAAGTATTTTATTAAATTTTTTATTTAAAACAAAACTGTTTGAATTTACAAAAGTTAAAAATAATTCTGCAGTGTTTTAAGAGTCCTAGTTGTTAGAATTATTTCAAATCTTTATGCGATAGAATGTTGTATATGATAATATATCTGCTTTTAAATTTATAGATTTTCAATTATGTCACTGAAAGAACATTTAGACATGGTGTATGTATTAAAAAATAGATAGATAATTTATGGATATGAGTTCTTTTTTATGCTTTCATTAAATTTTTATAATAAAGTATAACTATTTTTCAGTTCTAATGTTAAATATAAAAGTACAAAAAATGCGTAGGAATAATTTTGTACATAAAACTGATTTTAAAACCATTAAATGGTCAGCGCATTTTTTAAATATCTAAAAACATTAATAATATTTTAATATTTTTTTGTTATTACCAATCTATTAGAAAGTTAGTAAAATTTCTAATTCTACAGGTTTAGAGTGTATAGTGTTGTTATCTTAAGGGTTACAGAGACCTGGATTACACACTTTTCATAATTTAGATGCTAGAATTATAATTTCTTATAACGTGAAGAGATGCACTATATACACTTGTGATGTCTCATCTCTAAAATATCAGTCACAAAAAAAAAAAAAAAACGTGTAAAAATGGACTGTGGAAATTATTCCATGCTTAACTAAATCGAGCGTTTTCTTTATATTTCAGCTTTGTCCACAATACGAAATTCTACCATGGCTAACTGCTAAAGTTAATGTTTACAATTTTTTTTCTCCAAAAAAGGGACAAGATATATTTATCATAAAAGTTTGTTTCAGTCAAGAACATTTATCTTCTTATGTATCATACAGAGTATATTTATTAGTAAAGTATTATTAGTAAAGTATGTATAATGCTTAAAAATGAATTATTCTAAACTTTTATGAGTTTCAAATAAAATATTTTAAGATTATAATCACCTCTCCAAGATCTCACATTATCCACACATCCAAAGTTCTATTCTCGAAGTAAATTTATTCGCATAAAGTCAGGACGAGCCCCCTTTTGTAAAATTTCAAAAATGACAGAAGCTGAAATTGACAACATTGGTGTAGTATCTAAAAGAAAAATAAATTTTGAAGATTTCCGTCATAA
>CM063505.1:33538170-33558170 GCA_032207245.1 Pardosa pseudoannulata | reverse complement strand
ACTTTTTTTAAATGAGAAATTGAATAAGTGTGCTATTCATTTTTTATTATTATTCGTTTAATGACAATATTAGTATTCTAATGTTATTCTGATACTGATATCCCAAAAAGTTGTAGAATATTGTGAAATGATATAATACTCAATTAAGGTACGGTAAGTTAAAATTAGAACAGAATTACACTAAAATGTAGCTGTTTAAATCCCTGTGACTATTGTATAGTTAAAAGATCTTAAATGTTTTTTGTATAATTTTGGCTGATTATGCATAATAATTTCACTTTGAATTGCTTACAATTAAATAAAATATTCAATTAACATAAGTTACTTAATTGTAAAATATAATCAACAAGGAGTATTCGAAATGTTAAATGTCTACCTAACTGTAAATCCTATTTTTTGGGTTAGAATACTGTGTATATAATTATTATTACCAATAAAATTAAATATTTTTAAAACATAATATTTCTTTTAATTTTTTGAATTCAACAATTGAATGTTTTTAATCATCAACTGTACAATATATATCAAGTTTTAATTATCAAGTGTTATATGAAGTGTACAGATAATTTTTGTTTATTTTGGAATCATATAATATAAAAGTTTGTTAAAATTAATACATTTAAAAATTTAACATTTATCTATGTCGTACACAAACAAATTTTTAAAAGATAAAATTCTTTTGCTCATTTGAACTAATATATTTTTTTAAATAATATATAAGGACACGTATTATTTTGACTAAAATACAAACAATCTAAACAATACTTTCAAATCAGATAACAATTAATAATATTTAGAAATTTTACTTTCATAAAAATATGAACAACGTTTACATAAATATAATGGTTATGATTATTCAAGCTGATTGATATTTAACGAAATAAATTACATTTAAGTATCTGCGACCTTAAAAGTTCAAGCAAACAAATTTTCAATGTATTCGAAAAGTTTAAATAAGAATTGAAAACAAATGTTTGAGTTCCTTTATTAAGCTATCTTTTACAAGTCTACTCCAAAATTTGCACAAATAAAAATGAAAAAGGGATCGAAACTTTTTTTTAAAACTTTTGTTTGTTTAAAGTAAACAACAGTGTGTATGATTACCGAAAGATGGCGCTGCTATTACCGGCTAGAATGGAGGGAAAATCGCAGAAATGAGAATTGGAAGATTAAATATTACAAATAAGTAGAGAGTGAGTGAGACTATTATAAATATTGCAAATATTTCTTAAATTTTATAAGAAAAACATTTATTGTTATCTTTATTGGATACCTAATCTTAATGTTTAAAGTGCCTATGTAAATATATTTCTGGTATAGCCAAGATTGCTACTTAAGAAATCTATGTAAGAAATAAGGAAATCCATTAGAAATGACCTCTTTTCATGCATCAAATATTAATGCACGTATTCTTATCATTCATATTAAGGTTATTTTTACGATCTCGTGCTAACCTAATCAAAATGCAAATTAATGGACATTATTGTTTACATTCCGTTTTTTGAAACCACTTTTAATTGCACTAAACAAATTATATTTTCTTATTGTAGGGATTTATTTAGAAAAAAAATACTGTAAAATTATCTTATTTTAAAGACTGAAAGTGAATATCAGAGTAATTTTTGTTTACAAAACAGGATTTTTTGTATCTTCTCATTTGAAAATACACAATACTAAATCAAACTGATCCGTCCTAAAGAAAAAGGGTAAAATTTCGGGATTTATTTTAGTGGTATTTTATATAAAATTTTAGAAAGTAAATTTATTGACAAATGTATACATGAGCTGTGTCTATGCATGAATGAAAATTTACATTTTGCATTAACTTGTGAAACTAGCTCCCATAAACTAAAAATAAATTTTGAAATAAAATTGTAAAAAGTAAATTACTAAAGAGATAGACGTGTACCAGAAATAACTATAAATCCATCTATATCACATTAAAACCGTTTCATATCATGAGGTATATCGTTAAAATCTTTGATTATATTCCTTTATAGTAAATTTGAACCAATATATATACATACCCATCGGTTTAAGAAATTGTATCACATATCGTGAAGATCCATTGTCTTTGTTAGATTATGTCATTTACAGTGATTTACATCTATTTTTAGACATCGAGAGATCTTGTTCAGAAATCTTTCACTTTGATATCAGAAGGAAGAATACCATGTAATGTCTGTTATTTACTTATATGATCCGTTATTGATATTACTATGAATTGAAATACCAATATAATCAAGCAAAATATCTATACAGGTATCAGTTAGATTTCATATAATTTTTCTTTTCCAATTTCTGAAAATCGTTTAGAACTTTTATCTTCACGAGGCTGAAAATTTTCATTTAATTACTTCATTTACATTATATAAACAGTAATTAATAACAATCTAAAATTTATAGTAACATCCGGCTCATTTTGTCACGATATTACATTTATTTAATGAAATGTAACTATACTTCAATTTTTGTAAAGAAAAGCTAAACGGTTTTGTATAGATAAATACTAAAGCACATAAAAATTGTATTAGACGAAAAGATGAAATTTAATAGTAATTGGAATTGTTTGTGAAAAGAAATGATATTTATCTTCACAGGCAGTCACCTTAAATAAGGATTTCTCTGCACAGTAACACTAAACTATATTAGATAAAAACAACAATAATAAAAGAAAATAATTAAGCTCTTTGCAAATTTCAGAAATATTGACAATTAGTCTAAATTTAAGTAATTTTTCTATCGTCTAACAAACAGATAATTATTTGATGGAGTGCCTTAGATGTCCATCAGTGACTACGAAGCTATACCCGAATATCTAACTTTAACATTAAACACCTCTCTTCGGAACCAATGGAATTTCCGTCTCTGGAATAATTCAATGAAATCAGTCTTACGTATTTAATGCTGGGCACATACCTAAAACCTATATTGATCTAAAAAGTACAATACGTAAATTTATTCACTTAAACCCGACATAAACTAGATAAAATAGATGAAACAATGTTTCTTGGACATCAGATGATATTGTAGAAGTAAATTCGATGTCTAGTTGGATAATTTTAGTGATATATATGGGCACATAGAAAGATTGGTCTCCATCAGTGAGTAAAATACCCACACGCATCTTGAAAACTAAAAAAAACCCGAAAAATATCTGTGTTGTTTGCCGTAGTGAAAACTTTAATTAAGGGAAGTGACAAAAAAGTGTAATAGAACTTACCTGAAAAAATCGTAATGCACGTATCATAATGCACATTTTCTACTAGCTCAGGCATTGACAAGCCAAGGAAATTTATATATATTCTGGGTCACATTTTACTTCCTTAAAAATTCTATTAAAAAATAAAATTTAGAGCAAGAACATATGACACTCTTTCCACTATTGTCACTCAAATTTATGAAGTATGATGTCATAAATAATAAAAACTTTGCGACAACGGAATAACGTGCACACTTTTTAAGGTATGTGAAAGATTGAATTCGGCCACACCCAACTGCTTATTCTTAAAGTAGAAAACAAAAAGATAAATTTTCTTATATTCCTTGTCTTATCATCTTCGCAATAATCTTTACTAGAAACAAAGTAAGTCAGAAGTGATGTACAATTTAAATTATAAAAAAACGAGTTTAAATGGTAAAATGTAATAAGCAAAAATGACACATTTCTTTTAACTAGATAAAACTATAAATCCAAATATATCCCTTTAAGGCGTCTTCATATCTGGTGTAATTTTTTTCCAATTCTTCATTGCATATTTTTAAGGACGGAAGTAATTTCTATGAAAGGTTCGTGATACAAATTATGCAACTAACTTTCTAATAATGAGTCGTAAACAATTTTTAACATACATAGTTACAAATCTAAAAGTTACACTTATATTTTAACTTTTTCACAGTTATTTAATAAATGATAATTATTGTTCCCATATCGTTAAAACTATTAAAGTAATTTTATAGAGTAAAAATTTTTCCATTAAATTCAAAATAATAAAATATTAAAAATGCATTAAAGTTTTGAGTAAACTGTTTAAATTGTATTAGTCATATCAGTTACATTAAATCGATTTGAATATATATTTGTTAGCATTATTGGAAGATAAATATAGTCATTAATCTATATAATTGATACTTCTGCAAGCCCACACACATACACATAATCGTGCATGAATAGATTTAAAATTTAAAATCAAAATTTATATGCCAGTTTAGCAATAATTTATGTTGCAAACATTAATGTGACGGAGTACTGTGTGGTGGTAATATTTAAAAAAGCTGTGATATGTGGTAATATTTAAAAAATGTTTCTTGAGAGCTCTTCCATTTTAATTTTTTGGAATTGTGTAATTTTCAATCAGATATATAGAATCTTTAGTAAAGATATTAAGGAAAATATGTTTCAGATATTTTTTTTCTTAAAGCAGGACACTGGCCATTATTGGTAGCATTACTTTAAGACGTCATACATTTTATTGTGGGACCATCTTATAAGTAATCCAATTTTCCTTCCTCTGAAGAGAGAAACAAATACATCCGAGCCTTAATAGGAAATCAAACCTCAGTTTATTGGATGGAAAGTACGATATGATAACCACTATACAATTTGGGCAGAACCTACATTTTTTCAAGCCAAACTTTTTGAAGGAAAGTCTATTACTCAAAGTTTTTTCTCAAACAGTGCAAAGTTAACTGTGTAATCCTGATTTGTATATATATATATATATATATATATATATATATATATATATATATATATATATATATATATATATATATATATATATATATATATGTATGTATATATATATATATATATATATATATATATGTATATATATATATATATATATATATATATATATATATATAAATATATATATATATATATATATATATATATATAATATATATATATATATATATATATATATATATATATATATATGTATGTATGTGTGTGTGTGTGTGTGGTATGTCGTGATCAAGAGTTAAAGCGAATGGAAAACAGTCTTCTTTATAATAATAAGTTTATTAAAACATCGTTAAAGTAAATCTTGTGCCCTTTTCACTTTTTCGTCTAAGACACGCGTAGAGTGTTGTTGATATCCGCATGTCCACGCATTGAGTGAAACTTATCTGTTTGCAAGCTCATCAAATAGCTCAAAAATACCTCCGCCTGACCGGATGATCCCAAAAGCCTAAGCGAGCGTGGGTCTTTTTCATTTACTTTATTATTATAAAAGAGTTCCCTTTTTTAAAATCGCTTTTAACTCACGCAATTTCCAACTACCCCTTTTTTTAGACCTGACACACACACACACACACACACACACACACACACACACATATATGTATATATATATATATATATATATATATATATATATATATATATATAATATATATATATATATTATATATATATATATATATATGTATGTATATATATATATATATATATATATATATATATATATATATATATGTATGTATGTATGTATAATAATGACTTGCTGGTTATCTATAAAAGTACGTACACTATGTTATAACATTTTTATTTTACTTAGTAATTTTGAAATTTGTAATTTAAAAAAAATACTTCGTAATTTAAAAAAAATTTAAAGCACGTATATTTTACAGACACAAAATAAATTAATTACAATTGTATCTTAACGACAAATTTACTATACTGCAAAATTAACTATTTCTATGATAAACTGTATAATAATAATCGAAATTTTCCTTGCAAATATGAATTTCTGAAAACATTATATTCCTCGCTACTCTACTACTGTCTACTACTGTCAGGTTCACCATTATTCATAGTTTGTAAAATTCAGTAAAAGTCTCTTTTCTTACCTTCTCTCGATAAAGCAATTGCAACTTCTTATGTATTTTCATCTATCGTCTCTCACAGATCGTGAAGACGAATGGTTCTCTGCCACACCCAGTAGTCTTCTTCGAGAAAGATGAATGAAACTGTAAAATATCTTTTCTGGATTCATATCTCTCCTGCAGAAAGCGCTACCTTAAAAAATGACGACAAAAATAAACGGAGAACAGGTTGGTTTCTTTGAGGTAGTACCCATTAGAGCGATTAAGGGAAACTACTGGGTATGAGTAATTCTGATAAACAACATTAGATATTTAAAATATTCCTTTCAATAGTATATGCATGTATAAAATTATATAGAGATGAAAAAACGTATTGAATATGTATGCAGGAAATTTCACTTATTTGTAGCAAAAAGCAACAATTTTTGATACCACTAACGTTGTGAAACAAAATGGATCCATTTAATTTTTTTTGTGGTAAAAACACATCTTAGATACTTTATGTAAAGAAATTAAAATAAGACTGTTGTAAAAATAAAAAAGATACCGTTTTTTTTTACAATTTAAATTCTTTTCAACTGTGAATTCCGGTTATGTATATGCAACTTTTGGATTGCTGACCACAAACAAAAAAATAACAGAACATCTATTACATGGATTTTAAAGGCAAAAATCACTGTTCTTGAAAACTGACATTAAGGTCTTTTAAATACATAAATAATAAAATGTCACTTTAACCCAGACGGATACATAAATAATCTAAATTAATCAACTAGTAAACACTTCAATTATTTTATAATTCGGTAATTTAAATTACATCGGCAATATTTTGGAGATAAAAGTTGTATTATAAAAGTGAAAGCAATTTTTTTAAAAGTACAATATATTCAAGGTTTTGCTATCCCACTTTTCTTAAAAAGTTATATAATTTATATATATATATATATATATATATATATATATATATATATATATATATATATATATATATATATATATATATATATATATATATATATATATATATATATATATATATATATATATATATATATATATATATATGTATGTATGTATAATAATGACTTGCTGGTTATCTATAAAAGTACGTACACTATGTTATAACATTTTTATTTTACTTAGTAATTTTAAAATTTGTAATTTAAAAAAATACTTCGTAATTTACTTCGTAATTTGAAAAAAATATTTTTCTTTCAAAAGTCTAGGAAATTTAAAGCACGTATATTTTACAGACACAAAATAAATTAATTACAATTGTATCTTAACGACAAATTTACTATACTGCAAAATTAACTATTTCTATATTAAACTATATGATAATAAAGGAAATTTTCCTTACAAATATGAATTTCCGCCAACATTATATTCCTCTCTACTCTACTACTGTCTACTACTGTCAGGTTCACCATTATTCATAGTTTGTAAAATTCAGTAAAAGTCTCTTTTCTTACCTTCTCTCGATAAAGCAATTGCAACTTCTTATGTATTTTCATCTATCGTCTCTCACAGATCGTGAAGACGAATGGTTCTCTGCCACACCCAGTAGTCTTCTTCGAGAAAGATGAATGAAACTGTAAAATATCTTTTCTGGATTCATATCTCTCCTGCAGAAAGCGCTACCTTAAAAAATGACGACAAAAATAAACGGAGAACAGGTTGGTTTCTTTGAGGTAGTACCCATTAGAGCGATTAAGGGAAACTACTGGGTTTGAGTAATTCTGATAAACAACATTATATATTTAAAATATTCCTTTCAATAGTATATGCATGTATAAAATTATATAGAGATGAAAAAACGTTCTTAATATGTATGCAGGAAATTTCACTTATTTGTAGAAAAAAGCAACAATTTGTAATACCACTAAAGTTGTGAAACAAAATATAGCCATTTAATTTTATTTGTGGTAAAAAACACACCTTAAATACTTTAGTATGTAAAGAAATTAAAATAAGACTGTTGTAAAAATAAAAAAGATACCGTTTTTTTTTACAATTTAAATTCTTTTCAACTGTGAATTCCGGTTATGTATATGCAACTTTTGGATTGCTGACCACAAACAAAAAAATAACAGAACATCTATTACATGGATTTTAAAGGCAAAATACACTGTTCTTGAAAACTAACATTAGAGTCTTTTAAATACATAAATAAGAAAATATCTAGTTTCTCTCCACAAAATGTCAATTTAACCCAGTCGAATACATAAATAATCTAAATTAATCAACTAGTAAACACTTCAATTATTTTATAATTCGGTAATTTAAATTACATCGGCAATATTTTGGAGATAAAAGTTGTATTATAAAAAAGTGAATGCAATTTTTTTAAAAGTACAATATATTCAAGGGTTTTGCTATCACACTTTTCTTAAAAAGTTATATAATTTTTTATAGTGCTATATTTTTCTATTTCGTTTTATATAGATGTTCTACTCACTTTCCTTTATGTACCTTTATTATTTATTTCAAATGATTATAAAGTAAAATCAATTGCTTAAAATAATGTAAATATATACTACGTTTTTGGTATGATAAATCTCTCGAATATATATGTATATATGTACACACACAACACACAACACACACACATACACACACATATATATATATATATATATATATATATATATATATATATATATATATATATATATATATATATATATATATATATATATATATATATATATATATATATATATATATATATATATATATATATATATATATATATAAGCTATTTTCGGGCGATTTTATTCTTTTTCTGGCAAACTTGAAGAATAACTTTAATCTTTATATCACTTTAACAATCTCGGAAACACCAATCTTCCTCTTACATAAATGATTTACATAACTAGTCATGCTTAAACTACGTCACACAGCATCACCTCGTAATATCTTATGACTATGTACTGCAGAATTGCGCGTAATAGCATGGATTATTGCGATCATTTCCAGCCTGTTTAAATAATTACTTATTTAATATGTTATATATAGATGTAATATTTTTGTAGTATTTTGGCATATTTCATTTTATCCAGATGTTCTTTTCAGACTTTTTTATGTTCGTGTATACAAGAAGGACTTTCATTTATAAAATGACCTGAACTAAGAAAACTGTTCATACAAACTCTGCAACAAAATGCACACTAATAAGTTTCATTAAACTGTCCTTTTAACTTTTAAAAACAAGTCCTCATGATGTATTACACTAATTAATCAAATAAGCGAAAGTCTGAAACTTTTGGATTTATATTTATCTATCGCACATATACCGTAACATTTAAAATGACCTCTGACGTTTAACAAACCATTTCATTGGTAGTTGTCACAATTTATACTTTTTTAAAAAAATATTACTTTTTAAACATTATACATCTTTTACTTTGAAATGACTTCTATAAATACTAACTGCGATTATTTTACTTGTAGTTATTAAATGCTAACCCTTGTTTTTAATATATCAACAGTTAATGCTATATACAAATGTTTTTTTTTCGGAGTAAAAGTTTCCTCTTACTTGACCAAAAAGTATTACTTTATACTCTTACTTGTCAAGTAAGAGTATAAAGTAACAGTTGTTGTAGACTTAAGGCACTTGGCCAAATCAAGTACGATTTGAACCAGGAGGTACTCTTACGAAGGCAAATGATTCGCCCTTCGTTTGAACGAGCACCGCAAGGGTGAAAGTACAACTTATGCCCAAGTGTTTCCTCATAATTTAAGAAGCAGAAGAGCCATAAGCTTGACGTGCCATCCCCAGAGCTATTGATTGAGAACTGGGATGACATTATGACCACTAATATACTTTACGTGCCTCAGTCACCTTTAACAAACACTGCGGATCTTAGGCTAGTACTCTGAACCCTCAACTGTCCAGTTAAGACAGCGTTAGCTTTGCCAACTTAGCTACTGAGACTCATAAATTAGCAGTATACACTCTTACTTCTCAAGTAAAGTGTAAAGTGCTACTTTAAAGCAGAGGTTGGCAAAAGCAGTCCCGCGGGCAGGATCTGGCCAGTTGAAAAATCCTGCAACATTTCAAACAATTTTTGAATTATGTTAAAAAATACCTAGTTTTATTTGGTTCAACATATATTTGTGAAAGAACTTTTTAGTTAATGATTTACACGAAGAATAAATATCGATAACAAATTACTGACGAAATTCTACACTCTGTATTAAGGATTGCTGCAAGTGATTTGTATCCAAATTTTAAAGAAATAATATCTAATAAACTTTCCAGATTTCACGTTTCACATTAACTAAAACTATTCTATTTTAACGTTTGATGTTTGTCTTTACTTTTTGTAACTAAACTCCTCGGCGCAACAGATCATAGGGGGCCAAGGCCTCCGGTGCCAATCTCCGTTTACGAGACCAAGGACTCTGGGGTGCGAACCATATGGTCAATCTAACGCGGAACCCCCCAGTGTTTAGTTCCCAATCACGCTTGGTCCTCATTTCATCTACCCACTGAAGGGATGAAAGGCTGAGTCAACTTACTATTTACTATTATATTTACAAAATGTAATATAAATATAAAAATGTAATAACTATGATCAAAATAAAATAATTTTTATAGTCAAGATATAAATAACTATCAAAATAAAATCTTTCATTAACTGATTTTTTAATGACCATTAATTTAGTATAATGAATCATATTTGTTTAAAAATTACTTGACATATTTTACTGGGTACAAATTGTTCGCATATGCATATAAGTAAGACAATTTGTTATTACTATTATCTTTTATTAACTGTCAAATTTATCTGTCAAATGCTTTAAAATGATACCTATTGTTTTTTTGTCGAAAACATTTCTTGGGCGGTTAAAAAAACTCTAAACATTGGAGTGTGCACAGCTTACGCGGTATAGTTTTCCGGCCCGGGAGACATTTTGAAAATTTCATTTTGTCCCACACTTAAAAGTATTTGCCCACCCCTGTTTCAAAGTAAGTATATTCAATACTTAATTCTGTTTACAGTAAGTGGAAACACTTACTGTCAAGTAATAAATATTCCTATCATGTTCGTTCTTTGTCTGACAACTAATTCAAATTCAATTTCAATTTGCAAATTCAAAAATGTAGTGTATGGAATATTTAATAAACATGTTTTTCACTTCCAGATAAGGAAGCTATTATATCAAATTTTAGAGAGTTAGTTATCGTTGCTTAATAGTTAGTAATGTTTTCCACTGAAATTCTGATATTATAATTAAGAATAAGTCATATTCTAAAGTTGGTATTAATCCAAATTTCTCTTGCATGATGTGTGAAGAAACTGAAAAAAAATCTATTTTTTTTATCCAGATAACTGTCTCAATAATTTAAAAGAGCCAAAAACGTCTCCAAAATAACTGATAGAAAACAGAAGGAATTTATTTAATCGAAAAAATTTAAGGAGTATTATTTTGTTCTAAATTTTACATGTGCTAAATTTTACATGTTACAAATAATTTTTTGATCTTCATGTACTCATCAAATGTTAATGAAATTTTAACAAACAAGTATTTGAAATGTTCAAAAATATATTTTTTCTTGGAACCTAGAAAATGAATTTTAATACTAATAATATTGATTAGTTTGATTCATTTTTTAAAATCAAAATTTTACTTATACTTCCTGCTTGAAGGATTCTAATAAAGAAATTGGTGATCGAAAAGAAATTCCACTTGTTACGAAAATAATATTGTGTATCTTGAACTTATACTTCAAACCGATACATTTTAACTATATTAATACTTTATTTATTGAATATGATTCAGATAAGTTTTTAAAAAGTAATATATTTAAAAGTATATACAAACATAAAATACAATTATTTTACATAAAAATAGATTATGTCTACGAAATTTCATCAAAATATTTACTATATTTTTTGAAATATCATTCGCAAAAGAGTAAATTTTTAGAAAAGGAAAAAATTGCAGTTAAAGATAAAATGTTTCCTTTTAACTATGAAAGAATAATTATACATTTAATTATTACCCGAGTTTTATTTGGAATTCCGAAAAGAAAACGGTACCAAAATCCACAGAAAAGATTTTAGTTTACTATATAAAAAATTGAATAATCAAACTCTTTGAAGTTTTAAGAGTCCTATGACTATATTCAAAAACTTAAATAAAACTCTTTGGAATCAAACTTCCTTGTGATGTGTAGTGTTAGGTTCAGCAACTCCGATATTTTGAGAAATGCAGTAAACCGATATTTTTTTAACCTTATCTCGATAAAGCAAGTGGAACTTTTAATGTATTTCCATCTATCATCTCTAGTAGACCGCAGGTGTAGACGAATAGCCGTCTGCCACACCCAGTAGCCTTCTTCTTCGGGAAAGATGAATGAAACCGTAAAATATCTGTCATTGATTCATACTTCTGCAGCAGTAGGAGCTCTACCCGAAAAAAAAATAAAGATAAATAAAAGGAGGGAGAGTTCTGGGTTTCTTCCAGATCGTCCTCCACCATTACAGCGATTAAAAAGAAACTGAAATAGTAAACCCTCTGAATTGTTTGAGAACATGAAGTTTTAAAATTATGTTCCTAGTATTGTCGCACATATACAATTGGAAGCACTTTATATAAGCACATTACATGATTATTCTTTCATTATAAATAATGTCTAAAAGTGAAGTTATTTTTTAGAATGTTCTTTTATATTTAATGTATTACACCTGTCCATCTCTCCCCCCTATACATTTATCTTTCTATTTATCTATAAATGTATACTTAAATAAAACTATACGTATACTAAATTAAACCTACATAAAAATATACACAAATTAAATGCACACACATACATACATGCACAAACACATAACCCCAAAAGCCTTTATATTATCTCCACTCTCCATTTACAAAAATGGGCTGGAACAGGAACAAAACCACTGCACATGCGCAACTGATGTTGGAGTATAAAAAGCCGATAGGCATTGTCTTTCCAAACATAAAAAATGGTAGAAAATGGTCGATGTTAGGACCCGCCTTTGCAATAGTTGGAGCACAGCAAATCCTTGGAGTTTGTCATGTTACCGACGGTCCATAACGGAAAATGCGTCAGGCCCAAGTTCACCTATTCCCTTAAAGAATAATGACCCAAGGATGAATGTCGCCTTGAATTCACCAGATTGTGACCTTTGAAGAATGTAGGGGAATTTGAGTGTAGGGCTCACTGTGAGTTGCCATTGAGGTTCGAAAGAGCCTCTTCGATCCACAGAATATCCAAAGCCATGACAGATCTTTAGTTTTTCTGTTGATAAAACTGCTTCAAATGAGAGTGGTTGTTGCATGTACCTATCATCCAGCTCCTGGGTATGGCGGATCTCGTATAGGAAGAAGTGCATTATACTTCTTAGTACTTTTCGGAAAGTTTTGTAAGAATAACCTGTCTGTCGAGAAACTGCTCACGATCTACTGCCCCAAAAACTGACTGATGTTTGTAACTGTGCGTAAACAGCTGTCTTAACGGTGTGACATGTTTAGGGCCCCTTTCAGGTTGAATTTCTAATTTCCCAGTCCTTTCAAATCCCTTAATCATGAACAGAACACCTTTAGTTAACATTAGACCAAGCCGTAGGTTAATTCTATAAAGAAATTTACTAACTGCAGCTGAAACATTCACCTATTTTCGAAAAACAGATTCAGCAATAATGCATGTTCAATTAAAGAGACAGTCATTAGTACAACAGGAAACATCGACTTAAACATGACAACATTTGTCATCATTAATACCCTAACCTGTTATGTATAAAGCTGCATTCATTTTTCTCTAATAACCAGAGGTAAGGTGGAACTATCATTACACTAACATTCAACTTACAACAAAGCTGGAAACCTTTGCAAGAAAACGGGAATATCTGAGTTCATATTAGTTAGTGTAAGTCATATACAATAATTGAAATTTGTTATTTTCTAAGTAATTTATTTTAAACTGAATTAATTTGCCCGAAATTGAAAACTTTTAATTTTAAATTTTCAATATATTTGGCTCCTTGTAACACTTCATTTAAATTAACAATTTGCTGGCTTATTTTATTTTGTTAATAGAAGCACTGCAAATCAATATATACATAATTTCTTTCAAAAATATCAGCAAATTAAGTTTTGAAAACTGTATTAATAACATTCAGATTATTCTTCTATCTAAAGTAATGTTTTTATCCGTGTACCAGACAATTTTGTATATAATACACAGATATACATACAGATAGATATTCATTTTAGGATACGTTAAAATGAACTCTGCTGATTAAGAATTGAGAGTCATCCCTGAGATCAAATTTGACTTTTAACATGAATATTCAAAACTGTAAGTTACTAGCTTTATTTACTTGCTTTCACTACAAATACGTCTCTTGTCTCCATTTTTCACATGATATATAATTATATTTTTGCAGTCATATATAGTTTCCATTTCAAATGTTAATAAAATATCGTGGAATATACTGTTTTTATCTTAATTCACCAGTCTGGTGACAGGCTGCGAAAGGATAGTCCTAGCTCATGGTTGTCGTTATTCGCCCTAAAATGGATACTAAGTGTTCGTGAGTATAGCCTCTGCTCCTGTTGATTATATGAGGGATCTTCCCCCCCCCACCAAGGGTTTTACTTTACAGGTGTCGCAATCACGAGGTACCCCGACGATCTACTTCTATTTATTTTCTTATCTTCTCTTTCTTGGGTTTGGTTACAATAGACCTCTGCTCCCAGTACCCTTCTTTAGTAAAACCTCTCATGAGCTGACATCTAAAGACGATTTCTATCATTCAAAGGCATCAAAGGCATCAAAGGTGGTGATGCAACTGGACCCTATGGGCCAAGCCCGTCAATCCAGAGGCTTCTGTCAGTAAGCACAAAAATGACAACGAGCGAAAAATAAACACATAAAAGAGCAAAGAGATAGAAGGGTGGATTCGTGAGTTCATAGCACAAAAGACATCGGTACAAAATACTCAGAAAATAATATTTTAAAATGATCACAATCGAAAAAAAATGAAAAATTTGAAAAACTAAAAAGTAAGTGTTTTAAAAATAAATAAACTGCATTAAAAATCCGAAAAATGTATAAAAAAATAAATAAAGATAAAACAACTTTTAAGAATTTGAATAAAGTTTTTAAATTTTTGTCATCTTCAAGAACAGAACCGTTTACCCGAGGAATGTATGAAATTTATTTTAATTATATAATCTCTAAAATATTTCCGGTGTGTTTTCAAATGCTATTTAAAGATTTTTTTAAAATTTAAATTTTAGAGTGTTTTCTAAGTCAGTTAAAGTTTAATCGCTGTAATGGATGGGATGATCTCGAAGAAGTTCCAAACACGTCCCCTTTTATTTTTGTCTTCTTTTCCAGGTAGCCTACTGTAGGAGAGATAGGAATCAATGATATATATTTTACGGTTTCAATCATCTTACGAAAAAGGCTACTGGGTGTGGTTCCCACCCATTCGTCTTCACCGGGAACTATGAAATAGATGACAGATGAAAATGCTAAAGATGTTACACTCATTTTATCTAAAGAATGTGACAAAAAAGACATTTTACAGAACTTTACTAAATCGTTGAAATGCCAAACTTGGCAATCTAATTTTGGAAGTATTTTACAATAAATTATGGAATTTTATAATTAAATATTTAAAGAATAATATATTCCAATCATTGTATATCAGGGGTAGCCAAGCTCCTTGATAGACCAAACCATTTTTCAAAATTTGAAATTAAATACGTGTTTAAAAATATGCAAAAAATGCTTTAATTTTTTTACAAAAATTATATTTATTGAATATTATCTGGAAGTTCTTCGTCCTATAATTTTTCAATATTCAATATTTCAATTTTTTAATTGTCGATGATGTTTTGCATTCGAGCGAATGTAATTTACAATGTGTTACACTGTTTTCATAACGTCAGGATATTTTAAATATTTTCAATATTTTAAATATTTCATTGTGAAATTTGAGAATCATCTATTAAAAGCCCAATAAGACCAATTTTTTTACCCCGAAATTCCTTAACTGTATTAGTTGTAATAATCATTTAAAGTATTATAACACAAAAAATTCGGGTACATTTATCGAGAGCCACAAATAATCCTTCAAAAAGCCGCATGTGGCTCGTGAGCCGCAGGTTGCCGAGCCCTGATATGATCTATAATAACTAGTATGGGATGGTACATTAGTAGTTTATTGTGGGGGATATCAATGATGGTGAAGTTAAGAGAGTTAATTTAATGTTAGTTTGACCACATCTATTATTAGAAGAAATATGAATGTTTAAAGTACAAATTTATGATTCTTCTAAAAGATATTTTTTACAAAAATGAATTATTAAAACATATTTCTAACAATAAATATTATAGTTATTATAGTTTAGATAGTAATCAAAAGTAGGCGTGACGTTTTATTAACTCGTCTACGAGTGGGTCTCTGCTAACTCATTCATGCATATGTTTAATTGTTTAATTGATTGAATCACCTTTTTAGTTTGTGCGTATAGCAAAACGAGTTATACAGTCGCATATATTTCAGCCTCATGTTATATATACATTTTTCAATTTTAAGTTATCAATTTTCAATTTTTAATACCTAATCTTTAATATTATTTTCAAAATTTGTAATTTTTAATTTTTAATTTCTAATTTTTTATATTAAATTCCGAATTTTTATTTGTAATTCCCTATATCAATTTTTTATTTTCATTTCTCAATTTTCTGTTTTAAGTCAAACTTTGCTATTCTAATGGATTAATTCTCTTTATTTTTGTTCTCTTTTAATAACTTGAAATGTTTTTAAAGATCTCAGACATCTCACATTTTTCTTTCTTTTCCTTAAATTTGTTTTTAGTTGAATTATTTGTTTGTTTTAGTGTGTTTTATTCTTACATCTTTTGTTTATTTTGTTCATAAAAGATACCACTATTTGTAAAAAATCACATACAAATACTAAGAGTGTATTGTCTACTACAATAAAACTTTCTCGAGACTATTTGAATTGGGAGTCTACTCTCAGATTTGATTTCAGGTCATTTCCAATATTTTGTAAGTTTAGTACAACTCCCAATTTCCTTACTTTCTTTCCATAAAGCCAGTGTAACTTCTTATATATTTTCATTTATCATTTACCTCCTTGAACAGGCGAAGACGAATAGCTGTCTGCCACACCCAGTAGCTTTCTTCTTTGGAAGACGAATGAATCCGTAAAATACCTGTCATTGATTCATATCTCTACTGTAGAAGAAGGCATTACCTGCAAAAAGACGACAAAAAATGTGGTATGCGTTTCTTGGAGATCGTCCCAAGCATTCCAATGATTAAATATTAACTGAATTATCCAATATTTTTAAAAATATTTTTGATAGTTTAAAGTATATCATCAATATTTAGAGCTTACATAGTTTTATGTGCGTTAATGTTTCCCAAAAAATTAGAGTATATTAAAAGTGTCTATTTGGACTTAAAAATTCCTAATTATATATTTATTTAATACAAACATTTGTAATTGTTTTACACATGTTTAGTCATTAAATTGTAAAATTATCCCTCTTAATTAAGATAAATATATAGAGCAATTATTATACATGAATAGAAAATAATTCTATATAATTATCCGTAAGATTTAAAATATTTCAACTAAATAGATAACATAATTCTTGTACGATTATTTTAAATGTAAAATTGTGAATGCAAAGATTATTTTAAATGACTAAATAGTTAAATTTTTACTCATTTCTTTTTTTTTAAATTGTAGAAATATATAAAACTCTTACATCAAAATATTTTTGTATATTTTTATAGAATATTTCTATGTTTGTGTTTGTGCACTCAAGAACAATTTTACATTAGTTGTATTTTAGTATAGACATTTCCTAGATTGGGTTATAGTTCAAAATGGAATGTAATGCATAAATTGTTTTTAAAGATCTAGTACATTAATTGCTATGATTTTCAATGTAAAAATTATTTTAAATGACTAAATAGTTACGTTTTTACTCACTTTTTTTTAAAATTTGTACAAATATATAAAATTCTTACATCAAAATATTTTTGTATATCTTATAGAATATTTATATGTTTGTGTTTGTACACTCAAGAACAATTTGAAATTAGTTGTGTTTGAGTATACTTATTTCCTAAATTAGATTATCGTGCAAAATGGAATGTAATACATTAATTGTTTTTAATGTTCTAGTATATTAATTGCTATAATATTTTTATTGTATTCAATTTACAAGTATTATTTGATGATTTTATCAGTTAAGTGTCTTAAGTGTTCCATGAATTTTTGTAAAGTTGAGTTTTCTGGTGTATCGACACATATTTTAATATCCTTCAAGACTACTTATAAAGATACCAGGCCCATTAAATAAGTTCTTTATGAAATAGTGATTAATTCCCCCACTGTTTTTAGAGTAAGGAATGCTCTCAATTAAAAATAAATATTTTGCGGATATTATTTTTTATATTTGATTTTACTACCTTTTAGACAATTATATATGTTTGAATGTAAATGCATGTTCCTTTATGGATACATGCATGCAATGATTCATACATACATACATCTATCTAACTGCCTGTATGCCTGCCTGCGTGTGTATATGTACTTGCATATTTGACTGCCTTTATTTATTTTTCTATTGATATTCTTGGAAATTTCATTGAGTCTTAGACTTTCATTAATATTATTCATTAAATGTCTTTTGATAATGAAACCTATACTTTAATATATTAGGAAACTATATTGGAGAATGTATAAAAAATATATAAGCTGATAGATGAATATAGAATTATAAAACTAAAAAGAGACGCTGGACTTTAATTAGTTAAAGGGATTTTTTACGAGCTCTGCTAAAAAGAGAATACTTTTATTATTTCTGAAATAAACTTGAACTTGAGAAACTACTGCGAGTAAAATAATTAATTATAATTAAGTTTAAATAGTTTAATTATATTTTTATGTATCTACGATATATTAATTGAAACGTTGTGTTTCATTTATCAAAATCCTTCATTTAAATATATTTGGTATAACGCGTAACTGGGAATATTCGATATACAGACTGTCACGATTTCAATTTTCCATTTGGAAAATTATATCGGCTCTGAATAATATATCGATTTAAGCTGGATTGGGTTTGTGCATTTCAATGAATATATTTTAGGGATTATTCAATAAACCCTGAACCATTTATTCCCCCATTACATAAATTGAGAGACAACCGAACTTGCGTTTTGTTTGAAATGAAAATGATTTTACCTAAAGGAACAATAAACAAGTAATTATGCAATCTAAAAATACAAATATTTGTGATATCTTCTCAAACAATATACTATTACTAATATATATATAAACATTATGTAATACCGGGTAGCCATAATTAAACTGACAGTGCTCATAGTGTTTTAAAGCTCGATCTATTTGCGAGAATGACGCCACATTTTGTAGGAAGATTAAACAAGAGGAGAGACAAAGGATTCCTCAAAAAAAAAAAAAAAAAAAAGTTTCAAAAGTCACCGCTAGGGGAATATTTGGCGCTGTATAATAGAAAATAGATGTTTAACAAATGCAAATGAATACAAAAATTAAAATCTTAATTGTGTCAATGGATGTAACGTGAAATTTGAATAAAGAACTTCTTCTGCTCACCGTACGTGATATTGCAGATCACGAAACTTTATCGGTGTTTATGTTAGGCTTTTTGAAAAGTGCTGCCACATTGCACTTGAACTATATCAGAAAATGTGCATAATAAAAGGTAATTTTATTCCGTATTAATTTGCATTTGTTAACACTCTATTTTCTATAACACAGCGGCAAATATTCCCCTAGTGATGACTTTCAGAACTAATTTGTTTTTTCGCGGAATCCTTCGTGCCCCGTCTTGTTTAATCTTCCTACAAAATGTAACGTCATTCTCGCAAATAGATAGCGCTACAGAACACTGTGAGCACTGTCAGTTTAATTATGGCCTCCCGGTATATAAATATTATATAAAATATTTATAACATATACTAGCAAGTTTGCCCGTGCTTCGCTACGGTAAACTTAATATATTACTTTTAAACAAAGATTTATTTTTCGTGAATAACTCTAAATTCGTCACAGTTCAGTTCGAGTCATTGGCATGTTTATATATTTCTATCA
>CM063505.1:33525670-33533170 GCA_032207245.1 Pardosa pseudoannulata | reverse complement strand
GTATTTGATTCCTGGATGCATTTACAACTTCTCGAAAGAAATAGAATGAACATTTCGAACATTCTATGTTTCGTGTGGATCAGAATAAGGTTAATAACACTGGTCATGTAAATTGGAATACTTTATATGTAATAAAATGAATCTAGCTGCGTCGCACCCAGCCTTCGGTTAGCCCTCGTGAGCAAATTAGTAATATTGTTGTTGTTTCTAATGCCACTGGGATGAATCAAAGACGATTGAATAATACGCTATTCGTATTAACCCATATTGTACCACACCAACTAAATATTTCTGAAATTTTTTAAAACTTTATCCATGATATTAATATGGTGTAACTAAGCATATAAAACCGAAATTTTAAAAATAATCTTTTTTAAGTAATTCGCTGTACTATAATTAGGCCAACGGTCCAATACACTACTAAAATTTAACAAGTATCACTTATATCCCATTAGGCTGATTCATAAGTGAAATTTGGGAAAACATTCAAAACAAAGTTCAACATTACATTTTAAGCACACTGTTGTTGCTTTTATTTTGCAGTTCTTGAACTGGCATTTTTGGTAAGGGGTAGTTGAAAAAGAATACCGCTGTAGGATGCTAATACCCCAAATTTATATCCAAATTTTACAGGTTTATTTTTCATGAACATCTTGCAACTGTGCTTTCCAAAACATTTTACCATTCTTTCATCGATGGTGAGATTTTCAGAAAATATACCAAATTGCTTCAAGGTTATGATGATTTTGTCATAAAAAAGTCGAATTCTACAATAACTATCTTGCGGATCAATTGAAGAATCATCGTTAAAATGGATAAAGAGTTTGGTGTCATAATACAGTTTTCTGGAACTAGCGTTACTCACTAATGTAGTGCCAATGTCTGTAATACTACAAATAACCTCCACTATGTTTAAAAAAATAATAATGAATATAAAATTAAAGATTAAAAAATGACAATTTTTAAGTGGTTTCTAAAAATGTATTTTAAATACAATATATTTTGATTTCTCAGTTTTTTTTGTTACTATGATAAAGTTTGTCTATTTTAAAGGTCTTGAAATAAAATCCACCCAGAAAATGTTTATAACTTTATTATTAAATGGAATTCTATTTGCTGTCCTCTTTATAGGACATAGGTTCAATATGGGTTAAGGCAAATGGGTATACCTTTCATTTTAATGACCACCGTTAACCTCTTCACAAACAACGTCTCGTACACGGGAAGCAGCGACTTCACTCTTATCAGTCCAGCTCCTTCTCTGCTCGATAATCTACGGTTGATATAGAGAGAACAGCGTCGAGTATGCGTAAGATGTCTGAACATTTTATTTTAATTTTTAAAGTGTTTATTTAATTACTAGATGACTTAAACGTCAACGATATAGCAACGTATAACATTTACGTACGGGTCCTCAAGGGGTTAAGGTCAATAAACGACTTTGGCCAAGTGGGTTCTTGTAATTTTGACGTAAGGATCACGCAGAAACCCACAGGATTGGCTTAACACCCCCAGAATTGTTGATTGAGAAAATGAAAGACATTGTGACCTTAACATACTATAAGGTACCTCAGTCACCTTTAACAAACACGGCTTATCTTAGGCCGGCTCGGTTTTCGAACCCACAAATTTTCAGTTACGAGATCTTTGCCTTTGCCGACTCAGCTACAGCGGCTCAAAAGTGTAAACTGTAGGTTCCTAAACCATACCTTAATAAAGGTTTAGGACATTTACTTTTGATAAATGTATTATTAAAAATGGTAAATAGTCTTTGCGTGCTGCAAATTATTAAAGAAAATGATGGTTTAGGAATATAAAACTCCAGTTAGAAATAAGCAGTGCTGCTTGCAATGCACTATATTATAAAGCTAACTTTCACAAATTCCTCTACTACATGACGCAACCATGCATTCATTACCTTTGGTTTAATCATACAAATTGAAAAGGTTTATGTATAATATTAAGCTATAATTCTAATACATGCCATTTTTTCTTCGAGGGTCAGAATCTATTAATATATTACGATTGTCTCAAACGTTAATCCTGAAAATAGATTTTAGAAATAAGAAGCATATAGAAGAACAATGAAAATTCACAAATTTAGTTATTATCAAACTTTTATTTTTAATATCCATATTTAATAAATTATATTTGATATAAAATAATTCTTATAAATTTCACAGCTGGGTACTAATATTTACATATTTCCTATAACATATATTTTTTCATTCGCTATATGTTAAAATAAGAGAAAAATATCCTTTATTTTTACTATGATCTGAAGAGCATTCTAATTCGAAATTTTGTAGTGTTTCTGTAAAATAGTGTACTCCGGAAAGGGATTAAAAACTGAGGTTTTAAAGTAGTAAAATTTTTTGAATTTGTAAAATTCTAGTTATTTGTATTTTGTGATAAATATTAGAGTATTTTAAAACTTACTTATTACTGTGCAAATATTTTAATTTTTATGTGAATGTAACAATCTCAAGCAAATATTGGTTATTACATTTTTTAACCTTACGTAAAGTTTAAAACATATATTAATTATTGATCAGATTTGGTTAATATATTCGGAAATAATTTATATTTTATTTTAATAGATTAATTTGTTGTGTTATTTTCATTTTTGCAACCTAATATAATCCATAGTACTTTTACAGTCTATTTCATCCAAACAGTTTTCCTATTTTTAGTGATAACAAACTGTCTAAGAAAGGTGTATTTATAGAGGAAGCTAAACCTTTTTCCTGTAAGAACCATATTATATAAATTTATTGTATATTCTATTGATTATAACTGTATGACATTATTTTGAAAGTATGTGTATTTCTTTGATGAAATAATTTAATCCTTATCCCAATTTTCTTTCATTTAATGTTTGTGTATTATGGTCTACATACTGGTTTGGAGAGCCATTTATCAAATTAATGAACAAAGAGTAACGCTGTCATTTTTTATAACAAGTAACTGATCTAGGTTTTAAATACGTGATAGAATCAACGTCGTATATTGAGTACTTGTCAGGTTGAATTATGAATACTTTTTATCTAGCTTAATTTTAAGTCGCACAACAATCACAATTGCTTTTAATTACTGCAGTTCTTTTGATTATTCAGGCATAAATTATCCCGGAAACTACGACTTGAAGAACTTTAAGTCTTAAAATAAGTTGTTAACAAGAGACTTTAAATGGTTAACAGAGACATTTTTATACATATAAAGTGCATTATCTAATAAAAATAGATTGCATCGGAATGCATAAAAACCAAATAGCTTAAATCATGATAACAGTCAAAGACCAGGTGTTTAATTGTTAACATAGGTGTCTGCGGTGTTTCAAAACCAGTTATGACTGGTAAGTTCATACCTAAAGTAAATTTTAATAGTTAAAGCATTAACGAAGGCTCTTCTAATCAATTATTATAATGATGTGGTTTGCTGTTACCTGTTATACATAGACATATAGATAATGTTTAATATCTATATTATACATTTGAATTTACAGTTGTGACACTTCTAGAAATCTCCTTTACACAGCGTTCTTTATAAGTTGATTAAACACTTGAACCTGTTATTCAGGACTTTATGATGATGACATGGTTTGTCAAATATGGCGATAATGTGATTTCTTGTATACGAAGTTAAATATAAAAACAACAGACTTGTATGTATTTCACATTGTTTAAATAACGATGTCTTTGATGTCATCTGTTATACATAGACACATAGAGAGATCAAGTTTAATATCTATACTATACATTTGAATTTGCAGTTGTGACACTTCTAGAAATCTCCCTTACACAGCTTTCTTTATACGCTGAATAAACACTTGAACCTGTTATTCAGGACTTTATGATGATGACATGGTTTGCCAAATATGGCGATGATGTGATTTCTTGTATACGAAATTAAATATAAAAACAACAGACTTGTATCTATTTCACTTTGTTTAACCAACTATGTCTTTGCTGTCATCTGGTATACTAGACACATGGAGAGATCATGTTTAATATCTATACTATACATTTGAATTTACAGTTGTGACACTTCTAGAAAACTCCATTACTCAACTTTATTTGTACGCTGAATAAACACTTGAACCTGTTATTCAGGACTAAAGACAAAATAGCAACAGTTAAAAACTCTTCAACTGAACTAACTACGACATTTATCTCCAGTGCTCTCATGAACACCGTAAATCCCATTTCAAACTATAAATTTTGCTTATATAAAAACAGTTTAAGCGATAGAAATAAAAAAAGGCATTAATATAAAAATAAATACAAATAAAATTTAGTCTTGAAAGGGCTTAATTCATAGTATGTTGGCAGAAAACCAATGATCATTCTGTATGTCAGCGCTGTTAAGTCTTTCCATCGCATATCTTCCACTCACTTTCTCATATTCTTCAACTAGGGATAATGCGTTTTCTATGTACTGCTACAAAGATTCCCCTAATCGTTTCGTCAATACGGATTTTTGTACTAAATGAAACAGGAATGGTCTTCTAGAAAACCGAAAATCAATGTTTCCGATTCTTTAAAGAGTCGTGAGTAAAATATTGTATAGCATATTTGTTTAACTTTTCGGATATTTTGAGGCCGATATGATCTTTAAATTTAGCGATACGCTTATAATAGAAATGCTTTTGATAAATTTTCTCTCATTTACCATCATTGACAAAATGAGATATTATAAGGGATTGTCGATTATGCAATCAATTTCTTTCGGGAGATGAATTATACTTACCTAGACATTTTTCATTCCGAAATAATAATGGATAAAGATGTTAAGTAGTAATCCTAATTAAGTATTTAGGAACTTTCAATTAGTGAGCTTCCGTGTCATGTCTGTGTGTATATGAAGAACGCTCTATTTATGCAATTTAATTTACTATGATAAAGTAATGATAAGGTAAAATGAGTAAAATGAGGCAAAATGAGTAATAACAAATGATAAGATCATTTGACAAGGTCGTAATACAAGTGGCTGTATTAAGACCTATAAAAAGGCAAAATGTATTAGTTTATGATTTCTTTTGCTGGTAAAAAATGTGCATATTTCTTGGTTTGGTTAGGTTTGGTTTGGAGTGCTACGGTCTACTTTTTGCAACACGAGGGATAATGAGACCGGGACCTACATCTTAAAACCGATTCCGAAAGGCTACGAACATCCATGCCACTGTGGGATGCATATTTCTTGTGTTTCAGTGAAACATTTTCAACCTATTTATTTAATTAAGGTTCACTTGTGATAAGGATGTTAATAGGTTGAAAATGTTTCTCTACCTTACTGGGATAGGAATCCTAAACTGAGTTTGCTGCTATTTCAATATGTTAAGTTTTCATACAGCCTTTATAATGTTCCAGTTTGATTAATTAACTATGGACCGAATTTTACGAAAATATACAGAGAGAATGATCTCATAATGATTCCGACTCTATAAGAATATCTATGCCAGCATCGGATTTCCCGGACAGAGGGTTCGGTATGTACAGCCCTACCAATTGAACAATCGTCCGCTTCAGTACAGCGTCTGAAATTGTTTTGGAATAATTTACTTTATTTCGGATAGACATATTTATTCAACTTGCGATTTATTATTAAAATCACGTAAGTAAAAGCTATAGTAAAAATGTATTTAAACATTCCCTTTTATACTGACATATATCAGCGGCACTTAATAAAAAAATAGGACGAGGTCTCCATAGCTCGCTCACAGATACTATCAAGGGACACACTAATTAACCAAATGTGGTTTCTTTCTAAGTGCAAAGTAGTTGACAGTATATGATTATTTTCAATGCGGATGTACTTGTTCTTATAGCATTTTTCATACCAAGCCGCAGATATTTGTTAGCTATTTTACTACTGTAGCATGATATAGGCGGACAATACACTTCTGTAAGTTAATAGAAACAAATAAAGTGAGTTCTTGTAAATTAGACGATGGGACAAAGCAGAAGAGCCTTTGGTTACTTCTGCCACCTCCAGATGTTTTGTTGAAGAACATGGATGGCACTGAGACTACGAAACTATTTTAGGTACCAACACTATTAAAAACGGTAGATGTATTGCCAGTTCGTTCACACTTATGTCAAAGTTAAAATAAGAAAAACTTACAAAATATATACTGAAGGGTATGCCACAATAAACAAAAGTTGGAACAACAAAAAATAAATGAATAATTTACTTAAATATTTATTATGTGCATCACTTCCTCGACACCTGATAGAACAAATTATTGATTATGTTATACATACTGAAGAGAATTCGAAGGAACACAGTTTAACTTCGAAGAGAACGTATTAAAATAAGAAAATGCGTAGATGAATCGTATAAATTAAATAACAAAGTACATTGCCTTTCAGGAGCTTTACGAGGTTTTAGTAATGTAATTTATTTCTGAAAACATATAATGGATAAAGATGTTAAGTGCTGATCAAAATTGAGTATTTGGGAACTTTTAAATTCTTAAGTACAGTATTACCATGCCTGGGTATATAAAGAATGTAAAGGTATGTTTATGAGATTCAATTTACAGTAGAAATTTAGCCTATTACTATGTTTCTGTTCGCTTAATTTCAATTTGAGGTCTAAGGCAACATTTTACAACAAAATACGCATTGCAATTACGAGTAAAGCCTCACTTTCAAAATGCTATACAAAACAACCCACTGGTTAGAAAGACTTACATATTTTAAATAAATGAACTGGAAGGAGAATAAAATGGTGTGGCATAAGTTCCAAATTTTTAAGGGCATTTAAAATCCATTTTTGCTTCCAGTGTTCTACGGCCTTGACGTGGAGAAAGGACTTTCCATTAAGAACGCTACAACTGCTGGCCGACTTTTTCTTTCTAGTTATTTTTTCCATGAAACAACGGACACCTTATGCACACTTAAAAACAATACGATTGGTTTTCTGTGTGAAACGTGCAAAGCCATCGTATTTTGATTTAAAAGACTACTTGTGGCAGAGTTCACTTTAAATTTTACGTTGCCACCAATAGATGCCAATTGATACATTTTTTACCTTTTGTCCTTAATCCATACCGTATCCTCCTTCTTGAAGTATATTCAATTAAAATTTAAAATCATTCTGATCACCGATTATTTTTATAGTATTTTAAAACTTTGATTGATCACATGTGAAAGGTAACTTGTAAAAGGTTACAAATTGGACAATTGTAAAAAGCTTAATTGGTTAATGTGTTTAAATCATTCAAGATAATACATTTGTATAAAATTTATGTTACCTTTATGCACCCTACATTTCACACTCTTGGAAAAATTGTAATATGTTGTATTTTTCTGTATCTTTTTATTCTTTGGAACTTTTATATTAATAGTTACCTTAATTTATAAAGTAACTTTTTTCAACCTGTCTTATTTCATTATTGTTGTTAACAACTTATACGTGATCTTCACCCATTTCGTTATTCTATTTATTTCATGTTGGAACAACATATAGGAGAAACATTCTTATATATTAACAAAC
>CM063505.1:33465670-33520670 GCA_032207245.1 Pardosa pseudoannulata | reverse complement strand
TTCTTCCCATTTGAGAACATGAAAGTATTTCATAAAACAGTAAGATAAAAAATTTAAGAAATGTTCAGTTTTAAAATGTTAATTTTTTTATCATTATTCTACCTTCAGGAATAATTTAAAAATTGCATTTCATCTATTACTGATAATATATTTATTGTTACTATACATTCCCTTATCTTTCGCTTTATTATGAAGAAGTGATGATTACATTTTAAAGCTCTGCTGAAAAGAAAGACAACATGAAAAATGATGATTTATGCCTTTTTTTTCTAATTTAGAACATACAAGCCTTCCACAAAACAGCAAAATGGGAAAAAAATAAATGCAAAACTTACTCAGTCATAAAAAGTAAAAAAAAAAAAGAAAAAAGTTAAGCAATTTTGTACCTTCAAAAAACGTTCAATAAACTATATTTCATGTATGTACCAGTAATTTCTTCATCGTTCACAAAATTCTTTCATATCAATTATTATTCACTTGTTTATAAGGGAGTGATGACTGCATTTCGAGGTCCGAATGACGAAAGAAAATGCAACCTGAAAAACTCATGATTTATCTCCTTATTCCGTTTTAGAACATGAAAATATTCCATAAAAGAATAAAATAAATACAAATTAAAGAATGTGAAACTTACTCAGTCATAAAATTATACGAATATCTAGTATTAATAAATTTGGCCCACTATTATTCTACCGCGAAGCGCTTATTATCTTGTCTTTAAACCTAACGGAATGCTTCGAAAAATTTTCTCTCCATTTAAACTCTATTTTAGCTAAAAGAAGAACATTAATCTTCAGATGCCTCATTTAACGCTAAACACACAACCTCTGTATACTTTAAAGCAAGTATTTTTTTAATGATGATGTTTTGAACCTAGAGTAATCAATTCCTTGTTTTTTTTCCCTTTACATGCCTGCACAGGAAGAATAAAATAAATTTCTCATTCTGTGTAATTCATATGAAATTTGGAAAAAGAAGTATTCCTTAGATAAAAGCCATACAAAGGTGTTTGAGGTTATCTAATTAAAATAATTACAGTATTATGCATTTGTAGTTACTTTTCCCAAACAAACAAGTGTTTATTTATTGTAAAGTAGGTTATGTGTATGTACATGTTATTAATAAAAACATAAATTTAATACATCTGAAAATTTTAAGACTAACTAGAGCCTTGATATAAAAGGAACATATTTAACTCACTGAGCAGGGTTAAAAGGAATTATAATCTGACCTTACAACTGTCTGTACTTATGTAGTGTAATGCTTGTAAATATATTGAGCCATTATTGAGCCTTGATTAATGTAAGCCGTAACAAAATCAATGTCTGTTAGCTAAATATTACTGAGTTTAAACAAAAAAAATAAATGCAGTAGAAAGGAATTTTTCTAAAAAACCATTAAAAACAAATAAATTCATTCATGTAAGAATAGTTAGGATTTAAAATCTTACTTTAGGTTAGATTAAGTTAGGTTTGGTGTGCTACGGTCTACTTTTTGAAGCACGAAGTGTATTGAGACCGGCTACGAATATCCATGACACTGTGGGATTCGAACCCACGGACTCCGGTACCGAAATCCAACACACTAACCAATCGGAAAATCTTACTTTAGAAATGACCTGAAAGAGAATAACTGTTTTTCTAAAATTTGTTCTTACTATTGTTGTAACAGAAATTTCATATTTTATGGCACTTTATTCTCAGGTCTTCATTAATAAATACACTTATTAACTAGGGTTACATTCCTTATTAAGAAGTAATTTAATAAAGATATTAATAAATATACATAAATGAATGAGTGTAAGAATGATTTACTATATAATAGTTATTAAAAAGCAAGGTTCTTTTGGAGGTCACCTGGATAAACTAACATTTTGTTCTCTCATACGGTTTCGTCTTTTTTTTTTCTTTTCGACAAACAAGTTACCTCATACTTTAAAACTCATGATAGAAAATTTATCTATTTCTATATTTGATAAAGCTTTATACGCTTAATAAAAGAATATAAAAAAGTAAAGAAACAATTGTAGCCTGTTTAGACTCTTAAACAGTCATAAATCAATTCAAAGTCATTGATTATATTGAAAGATGCAGAAAAATTAATACATTACAATTTGGATTACACCTCCTAATACAGTCTGCATTCTGACCTCTTACCTTTGGAGCTGAAAGTTTTTTATTATAGCAGCTTATTTTTGATAGCATATAACATAAAAGTTCTGCATTGTTTAGAATATTTATTTGAATTATTAATAAGGGTATACAATTATATATATATATATATATATATATATATATATATATATATATATATATATATATATATATATATATAATACATAATACATATTTTACTGCAGAGAGGGGTACTCAGCGTTACAAAAAAGCTAGAAGGAGTACACATATGTCGAAAGTTTGGGAAGCACTGGTCTATATCAATTATTTCTACACTTGGGATTGATAAAATAGGTTTCTTTAACTTCTTTAAAATGTTATTGGGAGATTATAAAACTTTATATGTCTATATGCAGTAAGTATTTCACTGCTGCAAGAAATGTGTAATCTTTAATATAACAAAAAAGGAAGGGTTTTTTTTTGTGTGTGGTTGCTTCTTGCCTATAGGTTCACTTTAATACCCCATTTGTATAAATATATTCTCCGGCAAAAATGTTTAGTTAGTATTCATTAGAATTCTTTCAATAGGATTAAGTATTATCTGACATGACATCCGATTAGATGAACCTTCCATGCAGAATTGTACTCAGAAGTGATTTATCTGTTTCGTGTTTCTCTATGACGAATTATGTAATGAAATATATGCAAATGAACATCAAACTCCATGCTAAATTAATTTTGTGTTTGCTTTTAAAAGTTGTATAATGGCATATTTATGCCTTAGTGTTGTGTGTATAATTTTATATATATATTGGTGTAAGTAGGTAACTTCTTTCTTGCTACACTTTATTTGTATGGGAAACTAAAATATAAAAATAGATTTGAAAACTGAAATGGATTAATGTAAAATGTTTATATTATAAAACGAATATTATTAAAGACTTTAATACTTTATAAAATATAACTTTTTTGAAACATTACAGATTTCTTTATCTCATTTATTACTTTTAAAGATCTTAGTTTTCTGAAAAACGAGGAACAATATACGTCTAAACTTATTATAGAATTATCATAATGTATATGAATATCCTGCTAGTTTATTTTTAATGATAAAATTTATTTCTATCTTCTGTCATTTAAAATTAATTGACAAAAATCGGACTTCTTCTTACAAGTTGTTTTTGACCCTTTCTGATTTTTACACTTTGGGATCCGAGCGATTAAATTAGATTATTTTCAATAACATTTACTTTGGATAGGTATTTAAATATTTCTTTACAATAATATTTTACTTCTCGAGTATCTAACTAAGGTTTGTTTTTGTAAAATATAGTGCTTCAATGTTTGAAATTTCTAATGTCATCCATTGTAAACTAAATTACGATTGCATATATTAGAAAGGATGAACAGTAGCTTGATTTTAGATTTGATGTCTAATGCTAAACCTATGAAACTGAAAGAGTATTACAATTAAAAAAAAGAATGTTTGAATTTGAGTGGGTCACAAAATATAAAAATTTCAATATTAGAGGACTGTTAAGAATTTTAGTAGTATATATCACAAAATTAATCAATACATTTAAGTACTAAATCATACAGCAAACTAATTTCTTCTATTACTCGAAACTTAGGCTTTTTCTTCGGCCACTATTGTTTCAACTTGAACTCTTGTGTGCGGTTTCTATTCTCCAAAAGAGAAAGGTAAATATCAGTAATTTTGATATCTAGAAAATATGTATTTTCATTCATAAGCGTCAAAATCTGTTTGGATCTGTAAGTACTTCTACCCATGGAAATATTTCGAACTTGAATTTTTAATTGTTTTAAAATCTGTTTGTAAAATTTCAGGCGCCTGAACTTTTCGAAGCTTCTCTTTCATAGCAAAGTTGTTCTAAAACTTACGTATGCATACATATTATTGATGCTGATTTAATGTTTATCGAGGAAACATAAGAAAATCACTTCAAAAAATTTAATCTATAATCTATAGTTTTCAATTTATAAATAGGATATAGCAGATTCATTTGGTATACATAGGCAGTAACATTCTCCATTTTACTCTCGTCAGATATGCTTCATGTTTTCAGTTATGAAATTTATATTAATACTTTCGTTCGTTATATTGGGTAAATCACAAGAATATTCCTGGTAACCATAAGCATCTTGTTAGAAGTTGCAGCCGAATCGGCACCTTCTCAACTTCCGGTGAATCCCGGCAATTTGTTTTTGTTTTGTTTAAAGTTAACCGAGGTTTCTTAATCGCAATTTGTAAAGCTGATTCTCGCTGTATGTTTGATTGTGACTTCAACTCTCACTCGGCAGCTACGAACTGTAATTTTGTGATTGGCTGAGGGGAAGAGGAAGTTGCATGTATATGTTAATTTTTATGCGATGTATCCTGCTGGGTATATAAGAGGATTGTTGGATTTTTTTTTTTAGTACTTGTGCATTTTTCCCGGCACGTAGGCGGACATCGTATGATGGTTTTAAATCTACGTTTTTCGTTTTTAAATAGTTCGTCATTTTTTTTTCACTACTAGAACCTTGCTCTGCTAAAGTACCGGTATTGAATTGTTCGTTGCAATACAGATAACATGGTTATGGGTCCAGTCACTTAAAACTGTGAGTGCTTGAAGAGGCAGTGGACAACTTGATTTGCTGATTTGTATTTCATCGAAAGGTTCGACATGGCGGCTCCAGTTGATTTATACTCCAAAGTTCCGGTGTTGTCGGAAGACAATTTTTCTAGCTGGACGACATCGATGAAGATGGTATTTATTGAAAGAGGCTTATCGAAAGTGGTACTCGAACCCAAGGTACCGGTTAAACCTGAAGACGTTGAACTTTCTCAGAAATTAGCGGAAGATGGCCAAAAGGCATTAGCTTGTATTTACTTAAGTTTGCAATGCGGTACCGAAATATTTTGGATCAAGCTATGGATGACCGCGATGCATGGGAAAAATTGAAATCTTATTTTGAACCCGACACTTTGGCTGGTGTAATGCATCTAAAGCACTTGTTCTGGTCAGCGAAACTTGAGGGTGAAGATATTGCACAATATGCAGCCAAATTATCCCTCCTTGCCGAAAAATTGAAAAATGCCAACGAGCCAGTATGTCAACTAGACCAAGTTTTTCAATGTGCTAAGATACTTACCAGATACTTACGAGGGATTAGTACAAGCAGTATACAGGAGAGAAAAGGAGGAATTAATCTTTTCAAAAGTCCTGAATGATGTCCTTGCAGAACAAGCTCGACAGATGCAGAGAAAAAAAGATAGAGGTTATGAAGCCTGGACAGCGCCTTCTGATAGAGATCAAGAAAAGGGAAAAGGAATTGTCGTTTATGTAGAACATTCGACGCTGTTACGAGTGTAGAAGTCCAAACCACCTGAGAAACCGATGCCCGAAGCTGCAACGTAAAAGAAGTAATCCTCCCCATATGCGAAACCGGTCACCAAAGCGTGCGTCTTCTAAGGAATCGCAGCAGAGCGCCCGAAAATCGTCGTGTTTATCAGTTGCCTGTAAAGACGACCGAGGTACTACCTATGAACGGGTGTTTGACACAGCTAGTAAAAAAAGAACTTTTTTACGAGTTTTATTCCAATTGAAGGAAGAAGGTTACGCAGTTGTACAAAGAATACGGACATTTCTATAAAAGGTTCAGGTGATATAGAAATTTTATTAGATAATACTGTAATGACATTAAGAAATGTGCTATATGTTCCTTCTGTCTCTAAAAATTTAGTATCTGGCTATTGCCTTGATAAGGTTTTACATTTATTGGTAAGAATAGGAAAATTAAAGTTACAAAAAATGATGAAACTATCTTTACTGCTTATGAGCGAGATGGTTTATATTTAGTAAGATCATACCCTATACATAATGATTCTGAAACTGTTCCTATGTCAGCTAACGATCCGGATGATTTAAAAAGTGAATATAACTTTCGATATAGTACACGTAAATCGATAATTGTTAAGCGTAAATTAGGAAGTAGGGAAAATGCAAAAAACTAGAAAAGTTAAATTTTCCAATGAAAACTTAGACATGTGGCATCGTAATTTTGCTCACATAAATGTAGAGTACATTAAAAACACTGCTAGATATGAAGCCGTTAAAGGTATCACGAAACTAAAAGGTGAATTATCACCGTGCAGTGCTTGTAGAGAAGCAAAAAGTCGACGCGTGAACTTCAAATCCCATAATGAAATTCAATCCACCCAACCTTTAGATCTACTATATCTTGATCTTTGTGGGCCGTTTCCAAAACAATCTATAGAAGGCCATAAATACTTTTTAGCAATTGGGGATGATTATTCGCGTAATGTTTGGGTCTATCCTTTAAAAACAAAGTCTGACACATTTAGAATTTTTTCAATATTTTTGAAGAACGCTGAGAGGTTTACAGAAAGGAAAGTTAAGTCCATTCGTCCCGACAATGATACAGAATTTGTGAATCGTGAATTTAAAGAGTTCTGTGAAAAACTAGGTATAGAACACCAAAAAACTGACTCTTACACCCCAGAACATAATTCTATGGTAGAACGCTTTAATTATACTGTCGTAAATGGCATAAATGTTTTGTTAAGAGACAGCGGTCTTAGTCAGGGATTTTTGGTAGAAGCATTAAGACATTTTACTCATACGTGGAACCGTGTAGTTCAGAAGGGAAATAAAACGCATTGCGAATTGTAAAGCGGGAGGAAACCATCAGTTCATTATTTACGACCATTTGGAGTTAAAGTTTACTGTGGTGTTCCCAAGCAAATTCGTACGAAATTTGACATGCGAGCTATACAGGGAGTACTCTTAGGTTATGCCCTTCAAACTCGCGGCTACCGAATTTGGTTTCCAAATGAACATAAAATTATTGAATCTATAAATTTTCGGATTGAACAGAATGGCAAAAGCGAACCCCTACAACCAAGTGAGGAAATGGATTTAAAAATGTTATTTAACGACGAGGAAGTCTTTCTCCTACATAGCCGTGTAGAACCAAAAACTAGTGAAAAAGACTTTAAAATTATCCCCTCTTGAAATAGAACGAAGTCCGAAAAACCCCCCCGAAAGCGAGTCGGATAGCGAAGCAAAACCCGAAAGTGAGTCGGATGGTGATCCACCCCCGAGCTATCTTGTAATAAAATAAATTGGACCCGAAAATGCAAACCAAGATCTGATGGGTCAAGGATAGATGTGTATTACTATCCAGAAGAGTAAAAAAAGCGTTTGCGAACTCTCATAGAAATTAAGGCTTATTGCCTTTTAGAAAATATACACTTTAATGAAAACCTTTTCGATTTTTCATCTAAAAATACTTTTCAGGGTGTTATTTCTGACAAAGCAGCTAGCAGTTGTCATTCAGAATGACATAAAGCCCCCCCCATTTTTATACGCCAAATTGTTTAAAGCAAGCGCGTAATTGTGATAATTCTGAAGAATGGGAAAAAGCCATGCAGACCGAACTAGACATTATGAAAAAACGTAAAGTTTGGAAGCTAGTGAAACTACCGGAAAATGCAAAAGTCCTCGGATTTCGTTGAATATACACGATTAAAACATCTGAAACTGGAAACGTTCCCCTGATCAAAGCAAGACTTGTTGCTCAGGGTCATTTGCAAAGGAAAAGTGTCTCCTACGATGAGACATTTCCCCCGGTATGTAATTTCGCTGTAATCAGATACTTTTTCAGTGTTCTAGTGGGTTTGTATGGTTGGTCCCATATCCAATTAGATATCGCAAGTTCTTACCTTTACGAACCACTTGAAGAAACTATATATATGAAGCAACCTCCTGGCTTTAATAATACCAACGAAGTTTGTTTACTTCAAAAGGCGATTTATGGCCTGTATCAAAGCAGCCGCGAGTGGTTTTTCGAAATTCATGATACTCTTATTCAGCTAGGTTTTGTTAAACTCGAGTGGGTAAACTGTTGCTACGTACTTAGTAGAAAAATACTGTTGTTAATCTACGTTGATGATATAGTAGTCTTTGGTAAAAAGCCGAAACATACACAGAAAGCCGTAGGTTTAATTACCCAGAAATTTGATTGTAAAGTACTCGGTAAAACCACTAAATTGTTAGGCGTAAACTTTGAGAACGAAAATGGGAATTTATTTATCCACCAAAGTGATTATATTTCAAAAATCTGTTCTCAATATGATGAGTTTAAATACCCAATATCGTCACTTCCCATACCTGTTGGGAAAATTTACTCAAAAGAACAGAGTCCGAAACATGAAATGGAAATTAGACAAATGTCGAAAATTCCGTATAGGAACTTGATCGGCAGCTTGGCATTTATAGCAAATAGAACCCGACCTGACATTTGTTATGCTCTAAATATTTTTTCCCAGTTTCAAGAAAACCCAGGTATAGCCCATTGGGAAGGATTGTTAAAAGTTTTGGGTTATTTAAAATATACTAAGAGTTTTAAATTAAATTTGTCTAGAATAGATAATTTGAATATAAATGCTTTTTCTGATGCTGATTTCGCTAACAGAGATGACCGAGTGTCAATGGGAGGATTGATAGTTTTTGCTGATAAAGCACCTATAGTTTGGCGTAGCTAGAAACAAAAGTTCGTTTGCCTTAGCAATATAGAAAGTGAGTTCGTAGCATTAACCGAAACTTCAAAAGAACTCATTTGGTTCCAAAGAATTGTGTTGGAATGTGAAAAGCTAAGAATTTTTAAAGACGTAAAAACCTCCCCACTTCTGTTAGCAGACAATCAAGCCAGTATTGAGTTTGTGAAGAATCCTATACAAAACCATCGGACAAAACATTGATGCAAGATTATTTTTCATCCGGGATTTCATTTATAAAAAATTCTTTGATTCAATATATACAATCTAAGCTAAATTTAACAGATATTTTTACTAAACCGCAAGTGAAAAATAACCTAAAGAAATTTAACGAACTAGTTTCTGAAGGTGTATAGTACCAATCATGTCTGAAAATGAACTGATGTTTTACATATTGTATTTCTTTGCTGAGTAACATGTTTTTTTATATATATCAAATAATATGCAAGTGTAAATTATAAACTGTTTATAACGAAAGTGTAATTTAAAGGTTTAGTAATGTAATGTTTATACAACGTAATGAGCATATAATTTAAAAGCTCAGGATTGTTTGGAGAATTTTTATATATATTATAAACTTTGTATACAAGTTAAATGTTAAGAAAATGTATTCAATTTATCATGTTTATTTTTTGAGAGTCGGTTACCTTGTTAGAGATGAATATCAATATTTGAAGCTCTTTCCATGGGATTGCCGTAATGGGGGGGACATTGTTAGAAGTTGCAGCCGAATCGGCACCTTCTCAACTTCCGGTGAATCCCGGCAATTTGTTTTTGTTTTGTTTAAAGTTAACCGAGGCTTCTTAATCGCCATTTGTAAAGCTGATTCTCGCTGTATGTTTGATTGTGACTTCAACTCTCACTCGGCAGCTACGAACTGTAATTTTGTGATTGGCTGAGTGGAAGAGCAAGTTGCATGTATATGTTAATTTTTATGCGAAGTCTGCTGCTGGGTATATAAGAGGATTGTTGGATTTTTTTTTAGTACTTGTGCATTTTTCCTGGCACGTAGGCGGACATGGTTTTAAATCTACGTTTTTCGTTTTTAAATAGTTCGTCATTTTTTTTTTCATTACTAGAACCTTGCTCTGCTAAAGTACCGGTATTGAGTTGTTCGTTGCAATACCGATAACACATCTCTTGGGCCGTAAGTTTGACATCTTTGTCATAAGCAATTCCTTACCTAACAAAATAAAAGTTTCGATAAGAATCCACTCCACGTACAAAGTATAGATTTTGAGTCGAATGTATGTTATAGATATAAAGCGGATGCTCTAGAAGCAAATAGGCTCCAACAGGAACAAAATGTGAGGTATAATGTACATTTTTGTATTAAAATCTACAACCCTTCAGATAACTATTGTTAAAAAACACACATTTGTGAATTGCAATGCATGCTGAAATCCTTGACGAAAAATTCGTGTTTTTATCAGATTTTTGATGACAGCTGTTCTGGTGAATCTTTTCTCTTTTTGGTGAGTTATTGTATGTTTGGTTTCAGAAACATTTAAACAAAACCATGCATTTAACCTGAATGAATTTATTAAAATGTAAACATTATCCCTATAATAAACATTTAATCACTATTTTGTTCTTACTTTTTCTCATATATTTGGTATTGATATTTGGTAGATTAACATGTGATATTGAATAATCAATCAAATCTTAATTGTTACACCAGTAAAATGTATAAACTTTTCAAATACTCAATAAAATGTAACTAAAGAGCAAGTTGTAAGTTGCTTCACCAAATTAAAAGTTTTATTACTGTATATCTTACAGTTTACATTCTTTCATTTATAACCTACGATATGACTTAATATTAAGGAATAATTGTATTAAGGCATTATGAAATATGGAAAAAATAAATTCGAGATCAGTGCAATACATTCCGTTATTAATTAAAAAGTATATCAAGACCTTTATAGCAAAGTTATTTTGTAATAAAATTACTTTCTGTTTAATATTTTATGAATCTAAATATTTCATATATTTGTCTTAGATTGAAAAAATTGATGTATTCTATATGGAACGTTTAAGATATTTGTTTTACTTAACTGTTAACTTAACTGAAAGTTATATTTACTGTAAACATCAGTGTATTTGTATTTATAATTATTGATTTTTTAATTGTAAATCGTTAGTATATAAATTGTTTTCTTTCACAACTTGAATTTGGCATACATTTTAAACTTTGAGACACTATTTAATGAGTAAGTTGATGTAATAGTATAACAAATTGCTACGGGACTTTTATGTATATTTATGCAAAATAATTATAATATTAACAAAATTAATAATTTAATAACAATTGATGAATATCCCCTAATAATCATTTTATGTTGAAACTATATATCACATCATTTTATAGTATATTAAATATATTATGCATTTAGAAATATGTAGAAAGCAATGGTGCATCAAATACAGTATTAAAAAGTTGTGCTTTAGTTAAAAGAATCTTAAGATTGTGTTGCCTTCTAAACATTATTCGAATATTTACGAAAAATGTCTCGGTTGCTTAAAACTGTTTTTCAACTATTGTATATAATATTCACAGTAAATTATGAAATTACTAAAAAAATACTTCTATCTATAAAAAATAATTTCAAACATAGGATTTCATTGTCTTTTTTTAATAACAGGAAATACTAAATATAGCAATAAAAAAACTTCTATTCGTCATTCACAATGTAAAACACTCACACAAAAGTAAAAATATATATACACTTAATTAAAACTTTTATAGATAAATTTAATGTATGACAACAGCAAATTTCCTGCTTTAGAATGATATTTATAGTCTCTCAGAGGAATATCCAAGTTCATATCAATCATCGGTAAATGTTTATTTGCTGTTTATTTCGATATTTTTCGTTCTTTTAAAATTGCACGTAATTTAAACTGACAGTTCTAAAGTGCGCTTATCACCATGACAGTGTAAATCACCATTGGTACCTTTGGGACCTCTCTATTGTGATTTCAAATTAGATAGTTGAACATGTTACCTTGGAGTTTTAGCATCGTGAGGCCCATTATAAGAGATTAAGGGAATTAGCCATCATATGTTTGAAAGTCTATTATTTATTTAGTAGTGGGATTCCAAACTTTCTAAGCCACCTTTCTTCGGAAGTTTAAATGATAGTAAAAATTATGGTAATCCAATATGCCAGTGAATATAGCTAACAAGCTTATATTAAACTGGGATTATAACCAGGGAATAAATTATGGGAAGTTATAAGTTTGTTGTGTACTTCAATTGAATTTATCAGCTTTAAATTTTCTAAACTGTAAAGAAGTCAATTATAAATGCATAATATTGTGAATGTTTTATATTGGAAGGGTAAAAAAATATATTATAAAAGTATAAGTTTATGTTTAAAATTAAAAGAGTGGATTAAAAATTCGAACAGTTTCTTTATTATATTTATCAGTTGAATAGATGCGGATTCTTAGTAGTTCCTTGAGAAAAGGGAATAGTCAAAATTTACCTGGGGAAAGATTATAAGTCTCCGGAGATTGTAATGAAATCTGTTTTTTTCCTTAACCGCTTGCCTGATTATCCCGAGTTATCTCGGGTTCGTATATATTGCAGTTAATTGTTATCCCGAAAAAACTCTGGTATAGCAGAATTTGTCGGTAAAATTTGTTTTAACACAGTTTTACTCGGCCTGGAGGAAAGAAAAGGGACTGATTCAGCTTTAAATGTCAGTTTTGTTGATTTAGCCTTCTTTTTTTTTTTTTTTTTTTTTTGGTGGAACTTGTCACGTGTTTTAACTATTGTATAGTATACGTAGGGTTGCAGATTAGTAATGTATAAAGAAGGATAGTTGAGTAAAATTAGCGTGATGAGCTTCCTGCCACATTAGGAAGACCCAGCATTAGTCCTTCACCATCCAAGTTAAACTCATACCTTATGGCATTTTCCAGATGTAATCCCTGCTACTGACAAAAGAATAAAATCCAACGAGACAGTGTACTCTGTGCTCCCGTAAAAGAAATTCCATAGGTAAGAAAAGAGATCAGACACCAGAGTACAGAATATCAGATATCATTTTGTGTTGTCCCTTATTTCAAAGACTATAATTCAAAGACTAATATTTAACATTTTCCCCAAGATAACTCAGGATAGTAAACTAATATTAAAACTAAATGCTTTTACACATGTAAAAAATTAAAAATTCAACTTAAACTTTACACATTTCGTTTTGTTGCGTTTTATTGTATTTAATAATAAAATAAAAAATGTGGTGATATTTTGAATTTCTTTTTGAAAAACATTTGTGAGGGAAGTAGTTAAAAAACCTTACACGTAACTAACAATATGTGAATTTGAGTTATAGGGGTACAATAAAAAGGCCATTCTTCAGCAACATATTTTCGTTTTGACTTTGTGAATTTCCTTGATAACAGATGCCGCTTTTTTATCATTATCTCTGATACGTTGAAAGTATGTTTGAAAGTATCCGATTTCGAAAATGAGCATACCATATAATTATATAGATCTTCATTGCTCCGTCGATATTTGGTTCCATTTCAACGACTGATCACCAACGATAGGCGGTACGAAAATTACGTTTAGTCACATGACACGCTAACATTTTTGTATGCATTAACCTCTGGATTTTTTATTAATATTGACATTAGTTTACGTTTATGTGACACAAGATAGCTTATTATTACAACTGTTGTTATCCCTACAAAAATGTTTCTAGAGCAACCTACGTCTGTATGTTGAAAGTGTCCGATTTTAAAAATGAGCATAAAATATAACTATGTATTATGATCATTTTCAAAATGATCTGCGTTGCTCCATTGATATTTGATTCCATTTCAATGATTGATTGCCAACGATAGGCGGTACGGATAAAAGCTTTCGTTTAGTCGCATAACACGCATTTACGTTTCAGTATGCATTAGCCTCTAGATTTTTTATTAATATTGACATTAGTTTACGATTAGTATGTGACACTAGATAACTTATTACTGCATCTGCTGTTTTCCCGACAAAATTGTTTCTAGACAATCTAGGTTAAAATCTGTACAGGGGAATTATGAATTTTTTTATATCTTACAAGAACTTAGTTTTTCATAGTTTAATTGTAAAGTAGAATTCGAAATTAAGTCTCGTATTACTGGTCAATCAATAGCAAATTAAATTGAAGAAATTTTTTTTCACCTCACCAGTTTCTTTATTTGAATCTCATTATGAACATGCCTTTTATGTATTAGGTCATGTTCTATAGAGTCCTCTTATAACAAAAATGTGGAAACTAAGAAAAAACTACTCGGATTTCTGCTTTTATAAAAATAAAATGAATTGCAATTTAGCATAAATATCCGACACAACTGGTAATTGTAATTGTACAAAATATGCCTTAAGGTAAATAACATGCAGCTTTAGAGAAAAAAATACTCTGCCCACATAAGTAGAAGTTTATGTGGGCGGAGGATATAAACAAAAGTTGTATGTTATAAACAAAAATTTATGTGGGTGCTTTAATAATTATTTTCTAAACTTTTGTTTATGGACTTTATTATAAACTTTTGTTTACGTGGGTGTGGGAATAATTACTTTTCCTCTTAAGGTATTGCACACTACTTACTTTACGAGTACTTTAGCTGAATGTAAGAGTTTTTTAAATGTTACGTTTAGATGTTTTTTCAATTTTTCATACAATTCTAAATTAGTCATTAAAATTTGTAACTTCACCCAGACTTTTTCTCTTTCTTGTATCTTAATCTTCCTTTATCCATGGAGATGGGACAATTTATTTCTTAGTAACATGAAAGATGTAATTTTTAATCCAAGAACAAGACTCCTAAACATAAACAAATATAAATGTGCTATGCATAAAGGTTTTTAAACTGAAATAAAACAAAGATTTGTTTTGTTACATCATCAAGTTGGAACTAATCTCGTTAAACTATGAATGTTTAAGTATTACTGTTTCATAAGGCAGAAATAAGTTTCTTCAAGGCTAGTGTGTTTACAACAGATTAAAAATAAAAGGAAAACAACTGTTTTACATTCTTTTTGTGTAAATAAAAATTTCATAAAAGTTCTCACAGCTTCATGACTTTCATGAAGGACTTAATCATAGTAAATTTAAATGCTTAATTATTTATTTGTTATAAATAATCGTTAAATCTTAATACGAATGTTTTGTTTTAATAAAAACATATGATACAAACAATTGAGGTCACCATGCAAAATAATATAGAAAGTTTTTAATTATTAAACATAAACCGGTATTATTAGTTATTAACAACTGTGAAATATATAAATAAACTAGACGACCCGTCAGATGATGACCTGTTTCAGCGTTTTGATCCGTTTTGATGGAAAAGTATGGAAAAAATATTTAAAAAATACTTGACGCATCCACTCGTACAGTCATCACAAAAGTAATTAGATTAAAGTTCCAACATTGCCTGTACGTAGATTCGATCCGGGGATTATCGTACTGAACCCGTTGCGCTGACCACTGCGCCATACACACGTTGGCAGTGAAAGATTTCAAGTGTCATTATAATAGTCTCAATAACCCTGCAATCCTGTATTTTTATTTAAAAATATTTTATTGGATCCAGTTATGAATCTGATCCATTCTGAAATCACCTTAACTACATACACAACATTTCATCAAAATCAGTCTAGCCGTTTAGGAGGAGTTCTGTTACAAAACACAGACGGAAGAATTAGCCTGTAGTCCAATTTTTCTTTAAAACGTTTTAATTTCTTCCATATATTTTCTGAATGTTGTTAACTTTTCTCTATGCAAAAGTGTTTTTATTAATTCTTTCACAAAGATATTTTTTAAATCCTTTAAGGGAACATAGCTAAGTGTGATTTGTTTAATTTTCATTCTAACCACCTATGTTTTATATCAATGTGAAATAAAAGTTCTACAATATTAAAAATAAGTTTTTTTAATATAAAAAACTATTAAGAGAAATATTTACTTAAGAAGAAATATTTTTTTTCTTCTTATATATAGCAATGCATTTTCAAAATACATAAAATTAGTGAGATAAAATAACATGTATACAAATAAATTTTGAAATGTGTAATCCTGATTTATTTTCTGATTAAAGCCAGTTAACTCTAAATGTTAACCTTTTTTATTTTTTAAAAAATTAAAGTATCACATATCGCTAAAATTTTAATTTATAGAATAATATAGATATTTAATGTAATTTGAAATAAATATTTAAATTATAATAAATATATATCATAAGTTATATTACATTTGTTTAGTTTAATGTATAAAAGTAGTGTATGCGAAAATTTCATATTTATACACACACACACAAAATATATTTTATTTTGTATCTCTCTGACACTCTCTCACACACACACTGTGTGTGTGTGTGTGTGTGTGAGAGAGAGTGAGAGAGAGAGAGAAAGGGAGTGAGAAAGAGGCAAAGAAAAACATACGTCATTTCAAGACGGAGAACAGCATTGAATAATTCACAAAAAATACACTTTCATTACAAATTTCGTCCGACAGCGATCAATGAGACAGATTCTTAGTGAGCGTTATGTAGCAATTTAGTCATTGTTGTAGTAAACTATTTTATCGAAAAAGCTTAAAAATGAGGCCACTGGACTGAAAATTAGCATTTATTCTAGCATTAATTTTGGGAACGGGTAAAATAATTTTAATTCACCGACAACTTCAATTAATTCTAATATAGTGTAGCTATTAAATTAGATATGAAAGAATGAGAAGGTACATCTGAGTGCTCGCTGGGGCTCTACACCACATAGGGCAGGCGTACTAAATATTTTGACTCTTCAGTCTATACAATTATGAAAAATTAAAATAAATAACAAGAACAAATATATATATTATATATATATATGCGTGTGTGTGTGTGTATATATATATGTATGTATATATATGCATGTATATATATGTATGTATATATATGTATGTGTATGTATGTGTATATATATATATATATATATATATATATATATATATATATATATATATATATATATATATATATATATATACACGTATTTGAATTTTAAAAGTCAATATCAAATAAAAAGTAATAATTTCAAAAAATCCATCATATTCTTTTACTTGAATCCTATATTGCATTTTTATTTTCCTTTAAAAATACCAAAATAATTATTACATTCGTTTATATCCTTAAACATTTCTTTCCTTGACAATAAAAATATAATTTCTGTACATTTAATATTGTTGTTTAAAAAATATTTCTTTTTTTTGCGAACCGTTTTATACAATAAGATTTGTACATAATTGTATTCTTTAAATATGTTGTCTAAATGTATAGAAAATCATATTTTTACGAAAAACTCCGATTAAATATAAAAATTAGGTTTATTTTACAATATTTAGATGAGCTTATATTTTTATATTTATGTATTTATAATGTATTAAATGAATTTTGCTTTCCGAAATTCAATTTTTTTAAAGCTGTTCTCATAAATGATCTGAATATTAAAAATAATAAAAACTATAATAATATATATTAGTGGTCAAACTAAAATTTGGTATTATTTTATAATTGGAAAGAAATTCGAGGAAAATAATGAGCAAATAAAAATGAATTTTAGATGGTGCTCCACTACTTCTGTATTTCGAAACAAAAATATATTTCCTTTGTTTAAATAGAAATATGGGAAAGTATGAGAATAAAATAAAATATAACTAAACTTTAAGTTTATATCTTGTTATTCTGACATTTTTATGTATTGCGTTATTTTTAGAGAATGTCGTTAAATTATGTTTTTTTTAATTAGACAAGGAATCTCTTTTTTCAGTTATTTTTGATTTTACCAGTTAGACCTTTATTTTTGAAGAAATTAAATCAAGAACAATTTACTAAAATAATCAAGAATTATTTAAGAAAATATATTAAAAAAATATATACAAGAAAATTAATCATGAAATATTTAAAATCATTTAATACTGTTTGACTAGTACATGATAAATATACCTGATGCGCCAGATATACATTAATAAAATAAATTTCACACAAACATACATGCACGTGAGCACACATATGTTGGTTATCCTAGTATTGGTACATGTAAAATATATATATATATATATATATATATATATATATATATATATATATATATATATATATATATATATATATATATATATATATATATGTTATATTATATATATATATATATTATATATATATATATATATATATATATATATATATATATATATATTATATATATATATATATATATATATATATATATATATATATATATATATATATATATATATATATATATATATATATAACACTAGTAAAAATACTGAATTTCTGTCCACTAGCTGGACACATTTTTTGAGCAGTCCCAATAAAATAGCATTGCTTATTAAATAACTCATTTACTGCCTTTGTAGTTTTTGAGCTAGCTTCACAATGTTCATGTTTGCCTTGCAAATTGCTCAATAAACTGCAATTTCATGGGAACAAAATTCCGTGATTTCAGCTCATGTTATAACATTGCCTACAAACTGTGTATTTTTGTATCATTTTATGCATTTTATTTTTGCTGTTGCACTTGAAAGACGTTCAGTTGATTGATATACTTTTAACAGCAATAAATTGGAAGCTCTACAGTTCTGAACTTGTGTTTCCAATGAAATCATGACGAATAATTACTTATGAGTTAATTTCACCAGTTAGCTCACATCTGAACAGTAAAAACACTTATAAAGTCCCCAATAATCTTGTTAAATTCTATGCAATATTTATTTATGAAGAAATATAACAAATACTAAATATATTGTTCATTATTCACTAACACACATAGTAGAAACCTATGAAGTTATTTTACATCTAAAATATTTTCTTCAATAGCTTTAATAAACGGATGTCTTGATTGTGTATGAATTTCCATTTCTAAAAGCAAATATGGAGATGGTAGAAAGAGCAAGATATTTGATCATATAAAGTCTTAAATGTGGAGACACTGATTTAAACGATTTAATATTTCAGAATTCACGAATTACTTATTCATTACATGCACTTAAAAAGCGAATACTCTGATATTAATAAAACATGATTTCTAAATTCATTTATATTTCTTTCCAAATATAAAGAGTAATGCTTTCGAAACATAAAAAGTGACATCGTAAAGGATATATTTGGAAATTTTTTTATGTTGACAGATTTATTGGTTTGATATCCATTAGGTTTTATTTTGTAAAGTGTGAATATTTCATAGTTTTTGCATTAATCAAATCATTTCGGTTAATGGCAAAACAGGCTTAAATACTACTAGGATTGAATTTTTTCAAACTACAGTAAAAATTATTTAATTAAACACTTCATGAATTAACAAATGAAATATTTTTAGTAAGCCCTATCTTTATTTTTATAGTTTATCAAAAATTTTAAAAACATTTTGCATGTTATTATAGCATATAAAAGTGCATATGCATGTTATCCTATAATATTGGGCGGAATCTAAAATATTATGATGCAATAAAAAAATTGATGTGGCTGAAGAAGGTATGGATTTTGAGTCTTTTTCTTTCTCACATTAGGAAAAATGATATCACTGCAAAGTTTTTTAATGTAAAATACGCCAATTTTATTGCATTAAAGTAATGAGAAAATCTACAACGGCATTATGATTTTATTTGTTAATAATAATAACTTCTGTCTGCATCTTACGTGATCTCCTTTTAACTGGATATTTGCTTTAGTAGACTGTAATCCATTTCAGTACAAAAATAGAAAATAGTAAACAAATTAGAAGAAATGGAATTCCATAATTATCCATTTCAAATACAAAATTAAAATAATGAGCTAAAAATTGCTTCATGAATCACTGCTTAGATGACTGAATTCTTCAAAGCATGATTTAAATATGTGTTTATTTAAAAAATGTATCAGTGAAAGCATTCTTTTATTAAAATATTTATATTTATTTTTATTTTTTAACATTGTTTCTTCTAATCTCACTCAGACTAAATAAAATAATGTCATACTGAGATAGTCTTCCTGCTAGGTAACATAACGCTTCTGTTACAGCTCGTGAGCCAGGTTTTGATAGGAAGGTTAAAACAATACTAAGAAGTCTAGTAAGTTTTACTTAAAGGGCATAAAATTTATTTTTAAGCCTCTATTGCATCATTATCCTATCTTTAAATATTAATGGATTTCAAATCAATGGTTTCATTATCCACCTGTCTGTGTCTGTCTGTCATTGAAAATTACCTTTTTTGTTTGGACATCGATTTATTGCAGTCTTGTAATATAATTAAAAATTATTTTTTTTATAGTTAAACGATCTTATAAGATTAAAAATAATATTGAGAATCCCTTATAAATTAATAGAAATAAGATAAATAAGATTAAAAATCCCTTTACCCTATATGAACAAATGTTTTCTTTATAAAGTAGGATAGGCTACTACGTTTCAATGATTTGTGAGATTTATACAGCACGTATGGCACATAACACATATGCTGAGAGTTTTTTCGGTTATTCTCAAACCATTAAGCCCTAGCTGTTCTGTACACTAAAATACCAGTATATTGTGTTTTGCTTTTATTTATTTTTTAAATTTTAGCTGTAATTATACTGGATAATCATCCTCATTAAAATCATAATTATAAGGTTCCTCAACACCTCTCTGGAGCTTGTCTTTATGAAAACGTTGTTTTTTCATTATTTTATTGAACTCGGTGTAAAAAGAGTAGTTTTAAATATCAACACGGCTAACAATTATTTTAACCCTCCGAGTAGAACAAACACATCGAGGAAAAAAAGTCTCCAAAAATACGCTAAAGTTTTACTGTGTCAGTAGCCAAAGCATTCTATGATTTTTATTTCACCCTTAGTCGACTAGAATGGACTACGGGAAACCCACTCTCGTTATTGTCTCTTTACTTCCGGTTATAAATAGATATTATAGATTATTGATTTTTAATACACATAAAGTTCGTCAAGTCTCGAAGATCATCCCATAAGAAATAATGGATTCTAAAAGTACAAATAAAAATATTCTTTGGCCGAACGATGGCCGAATGGTAGAGTGCTGCTCTTCGGAACCGGAGTTCGTGGGTTCGAATCCCGCTGCTGGCATGGATGTTTGTAGCCGTTCGGAATCGGCTTTAAACTGTAGGTCCCGGTCTCATTAGCCCTCGTGTGCAAAACAGTAGACCGTAGCGCTCCAAACCAAAATAAAAATAAATAAATAAAAATATTCTTTGAGAGACTTATTTATATTTTTTAAGAAAGTCATCCAAGACATTTAAGTGGTGCAATGAGAGATACATCTGTTACCGCAAACGAAATACTTCGAAATAGAGATTAACGAAGCCATGAAAAAATATCAGCTTCTTTGTGCCTCAGGGGGTAGGGGTGCATCCCTCAATAAATGTTAGTGAAAGAGGGGTGCAGTTACTAAAAAATCGACCTGACCCTCCTACCGAAAAACTCCATGGAGGAAGGCATTGGCAGAAATGTACATTACATCCATTTGCGGAGCGTTTTTGGAGGTCGAAATTTGTACGTGACAACCGCTTTGAAGACATCATCGGTTTGGCGGAAATGTACGTGCGAACCTCTTAGAGGGTTAAGGGTTAAATGAGTAATTTCCTAAACAGTTTAATAAAGAGGATTATAGAATTAATTTATAGGTTGTATAATGAAGAATAAAAAATTAAATAAAAAAGACATCTCTATCGATTTTTTAATTTTTTTTATTTCAAAGAGTACATTTTTTAATTTTAACATATTTAGACTAGTTTACAAAAGGTGACTTCATGAAAATGACTTCAGTAGATTTAATATTTTTAATGTATATCCTTTTCATTATTGTTAAATTATAATAGAATATTAAGAAATATTATTTTATTTAATTTTATAAAATAAGCTGATGAGTAATTTCCTTGGAAATTAAAACAAATCAACATTTAGCAAAGCGATATAGACATAAAATGAAATAAGATTAAAAGCGTTTAACTAGTTTATTTTTAACTTATTTGAAATCCCAAGTGGTATATAAATCTAAGTTAGAATTAAATATTTCCTAGGCTTATACTATAACAAAATTGTTCTCTTCATTAACATTAAAATTACCACTAAGTAGCTTTATCTGTAGTAATGCTTTTACAATTTTTATTTTAATCTTAGATATTCTGTAACGGATAAAAACACAGTAATAGACCGTTTGCATTCTTAATTCATTACTGACCTTATTTTCAAACGAAAACTTTCTACTTATGAGTTTAGAAATATCTATTTAGCTTTTCCAGACTGCAGTCGAAATACATTATTAGTTCAAGATTCCCATGGGAGTAAAAATCAATTCTCCCTTCTTTGCGTGGTTTGTTAGTCTTTAAAATATGTAAATGATAACCTACATTTTTAGAAAACAGAAACAATGTATTACCTTTTATTACTTGCCCTATTCTTCTATTACCTTTGTTACTGAGTTAAATTTCAAATTTTTTATTTAAAAATAAATCAGTTAGTAATATATTTTTAAGTATTTTCTCCTAACTATCACTTTTTGTTAGGAAATAACTACATATTTCAATTAATTTTTATTGAATCCTACTATTGTGAATTTTAAAATCTGACTGAAAATTTTATGAATGCTTTTACAAAATTAAAAATTAATACATCAGTCGAAATGGCAAGTTACATTTTTACAGATAAATTGATTTTCAATTTAAGAAGATCATAGTTTAGCTATATTCCTTTCTTTATTTAAAATAACAATTGAAAAATATCCAAAACTGTACACAAAACATATACATAAAAGTATCCCGAAACTAAATAAAATATTTAACTCTTTTATATTAAATAAAAAGCACATTAATATTGTATTTATGTTATGAAGTCATTTAAAATTTTGCATTTTCGAACTATTCTGATTGTCATAGAGAATTCTGAGGATTTTTAAGAGTGTATTTCATATTAAATCCAAATTTCTCTCTTTAAATGACGCTTCTGCATTTAAATTCTCTCTGACTTGAAAATATTTTCTTGATTAATGTTTCTATTTGAAGAACAATCTCGTAGATGTAGCCTTCCGGAAACAAAGAACAACGTAGTGCTTACCTTTTTTCCAGGCGAATCTTTCATATGAAATCTCTTATGATGTTAATATTAAAACCTAAATGATTACAAGGAACATAATTTCCATATGCTCAATATTATTTCTTTGTTATCATAAGAATCTCCCAAAAGTTACGTGGTTTAGATATTTTCACAAAAATATGCAATACATACTTTCTAATTTCAATACAGGAATTTTAGCCATCATCATCAGGCAAAATATCGGTACATACGGCCTCTGCATATATTTCAAGAGCCAAAGGTTCTCCCATTTATCTCTTTAAGGGTAAAAAACGTTGCTCACTGCTTAATAATGTGTCTTTAACACTAGGTTTTCGTATGTTTCATACATACATATTTCTACGAACAATCGTCATTTTGACACATACACGAATTAAACAAAAAAATTTTAAAAACTAAAAGAAAAATAATATATACCGAGTATATTCTCTTTCTGACAAAATTTATTTTTAAACTTAAATTGATTTAAATTAAGTTTAAATAGATATTTAAAATCTACAGTGACAGCAATGTTTTGGATCTTCTTTCTTTATTACTAAAAAAACTGAACTTTTCAGAAATACTATTTAGAGATAAATATTTATATTCAGCATTTCATGCCTTTAGGTTTAATGTTAACATTTGAAAGTTGTACTTATTCATACCATTCTGATGCTAGTCGCTGTTAGAGTTTAAATATAATGTTATTTCCAATATATATTTACAGTAAATTATATTATGAATTGCATTACATTTCGTACCTGCTGGCTTATAAATCACTAAATTGTTGTGCTCCAAAATTTATGTTTACACTTCATATGTGTTCAGAGATGATACTCAGTTAATTTTTTTCTGTTTTCTCAGTTTATCCTGTATGAGAAATCAGATTCAATGTATATTTTGAGAAGTCAGCATTATGTTTACTTGAATAATGTACACAATCATATTCCTCGTATTTGCGCATGGAACTGGAAAATTGAATGCATTGAAACAATTTTAAATTGGAATTTTAATGGGCTAAAATTTTATATACATAATATCAGAAATATAAAGTATATAAGTAAAATATTTAAGTATCTAAACATATTAAATTTCTGCTGTTATTTATTACATTATTGTAGCAGTACAGAGCAAAATTTTCAGAATACCATCCTTTATAATAATTTAATTTATAATTCAAAGTGTCTATATATATATATATATATATATATATATATATACACACACACACACACACACACACACACACACACACACATATATATATATATATATATAATTATGAATTACGAGTACAATTTGGCAAATCTATATACTGGTACTTACAAGTGTCTTGATGAAGGTAGAAATAGAAAAATTGATCCTAAGTTTTTGGAATTATGTCCAAGGTATCACATTGTAGAAGTCATAGTTATTTTTTTGAATGCTGATAAACTCAGATATTTTATGTCATCCTAAGCTGTTGTTTGAAAAACAATGTGTCATTCTCATGGCCAAATATTTTTTGTTTTCATTTGGACAATGATCCTTCAAATTGATATCGACATAATGCGAAATTTAATTTTGTAATAAAATTCTCAAGTTAAGAGTCACGTTTTTTTAATTCATTTTTTAAATTTTATTATTTGTTTCTCTAACTTTTATTTTTGTCCTACACTTTTTTTTTGTAAATTAAAAATTACGTTTTGCAGTTTAAAAATTTTACTACATTGGTAACTACTATATACTATATTGATTAGTTGAAAATTTTCATAAACTAGTATTTTCTGCTACATTTATTCAAAACGTCTAGATATTCTGTATTAAAATGTTCAACTGAGTAGATTTTTCTTCGTAATATTGTGTAATCTGTATTTTAAAAATTACAAAATACATAATATTACTTAGCATTGAATAACTCTAACCTTTTAATTAACTTACTGGTTTCTATAAATTGTATTTAATATAAACAGTATTTAATATCCCTGGATGTGTTTTAATATAATTGCTACAGAAAATACACACAAGCATAGTTCATAAATACTTCATGCACCGACAGCATTCTACCTTACATTAAGAGTTATAGAAAAATTCTATTTCATTAGGCAACATTTATTTTTGAGGGATATTGGTATATATTTTAACTAACATATGTTTATTAAATAAACTGTTAAAATATGTTCAGTTTAAAAATTTGAGATTTAAAGTACCTTATTTGAAGAAAAAAATATTTCAGTTTCCTTTCAGTTACATATTATATATTTAAATATATATAAAATATTTATCTCTTTCTAGTATATAATCTAATCATAGCTCTATAAATTTCTTTTTAATGTTCAGTACATTTTGAATTTTATCATTTAAACGTTTTCTATAAACCACCATACTTTTCTCTGTTTTCATCTACGGCATTTATTGGGTTTACACAACACGCTTTTTTGAATATATATATTATATTTCTAAAGTTATTCATATAATATTTTCGACACTGATTTTAAAATGTAATAATATTACTGCCCTTATAACTCAACATTTTTTCAAAAGTTACTTTCACAAGCAGAGAAAAAAGAACAAAATTACGAATTTCGCTGATTATATAATATACAGATTTCTATTCATTTTCGTCTGACATAAATGAATGTTGAATGATTCTAGAAATAATTATATTATCTTCATTTATCTAATGCAAGAAAAAAATCAATGCCATTTTGACTATTTCTAATATGTTATATACATTACATATACCCAAATCTTCATTTTGGTTGCATAAATCTTTTTTAATTTCAGTTGAGTGAAATATAGACCTTTATTAACTGTGATTTACTTACTGATGTGAACTTTTAAATGCTTTATGAAACGTGTGCTTATAGATTTGAAAATATCTTTTCATAATATTGAATTTCAATTTTGAATCTTGTATTTACCTAAGGTATTTTTTTATGTTTAAATTTATTCCCTGCTAATATTCCAAATTTGCATTCTATCTGATAATGTCAAGTGAATGCTATACATTTTTTTTAACGTATGCTTAATTTTTTTAATGTACTGGATTATCAACATCTTTGATCAAATTCATTGCAGTTTTCCTTATTTTTCATGCATATTAAATCATGAAATATTATATTATGCATCTTTGTTCTGTCATTGAAAAATATGCTTCTGTGCATATTACATTTTATAGTTATAACTCATTAAATTTAAAAAAATGACTGATACAAATTTTAAAATAAAAAAAATATATGCCTTTTAAAATAAGTTATTTTTCAATGTTTTTTCACTTTTGAGTGAACAAAATATGTCAAAGTAACTTAAATTTGTAATTTTTTAAAATATAGCTTAAATTATTTTAATATTTTATCAGGGCAAAAAATAACTATATAGCCTTCTGTGTCAATCGTTTTAAGTTGAGTGGAAATATATATAATACATTTTAATTTAAAAATCTTGAAAACTGATGTAGGAAAATGCATCAAAGATTGTCTTTCCAACAGATGAATATATGAAAAGAAGTTTAGAATTTCTGTTATATCAATTTCAGTTTGCCAGTTCTCAGAAAGCATCAAAACTAATCTGTGATAGACAAAATTTAAAATCTAGTCGTCAAAGATGTTGCATTCACACATAGTATAACAATAAAATCAATTCTTCTCAAATACTAGTCAGAAAGACATGCTGTTTGTAATATTTCATTTTAAAAATTTATATTAATATCATAGATTTAAAAGTTGGAAAGCAATTTTTTTAGAATATTCTAAACCAAAGCCTTTTATAAGTATTTATTATTGACAAAATTTAGAAAAGAAAACTATCTTATGTTATTATTTATACATTACTTTCTTCAGGAGTCTCTAGTATATTGATATATTTGGAGAATATGTTAAAATGAATGATTTAAGTAAACGAACCCTAATTAAGTGAATAATTACTGGTTTCGCTGATTTTAAATAATAAAAAAACATGCATGACAGTGGTAGGGCTCAAATTCGTAGATTTCGGTATCTGAAAGAAGAGTGCTACATATTCAGACCTCCTCGTACTTACTTTGCTGTCTTTAAATGGTTACTAAATTTCCCACATAGCGATATATGTCCGTGGCTATCAACAAATAATAAAAAGACAATGCAGATTTTTTGCTATTGTTTTATTGTTTTCGTTATAGTTGTTAGCATTAGTTCCTAAGAGAGAATCATTTTTTTGTCCATATTGTTAAGTTCAGATGCAATAAGAGTTCACAAGTTTCATACATTTAACAATTTTAATGTTAAGAACATTAAGAATACAAATGTTCAGAAATTGTTATGCATTTTATTAGTTTTAAGCATAAATAGGAATATGTATAAAATTGTTATCTGAGGAGTAATGATAAGAAGAAAGTAGCAGATTATGAAAACTTCTAAATGTTAAATGTGTCCTATGTATATAAATAAATATCATGACGATTTGAAATAATGAAAAGATTATTAAAATAACAGAATTTAGGATAAAGCATTTTCCTGTACCCTTTTAAAGGATTTTATTACGTTTAGATTACATCTGAAATGAAAAGATAAACGAAGATGGGAAGCAGCTTTGTAAAATGTTTTAAATTCAGTAACGAAACGTTTATTAATAATTTGTATGCATACTGTTTTACTGGGTGGGTTGCTGGGTTGCTTTTCATTATTGAGTTTGGACATGCTTTATTTACAGCATGGATTATATGATATGCATACCTGTACTGATCTAAATGTGTTTTTGTATGGTTTTATACGTTCGTCACAAAATAAGAAATTTATATAAAAAACTGTAAAGTTTTAAAAAAAGTATTTGCTTTTTTTTCAGTTGTAATAATTTGATCATAATGAAAAGATCAAATGATATCTATCCATTATTCAGACAGTAATACATTCATCGTGTCTGTGTTAGTTCTGCATAATAAAAACTACAGGTTTAGTCTTAATGTTTAAATCATTTTTTTCTCCATTTATATATCTAAAAATTATTTGTTATTCTTGGGTATAATATTATCGATCTTATAAAACCTAATACAATGGCATTACTTATAGTGGTTTAAAATTTAAGTCCGTAGGATTATTTTAAAAGAAACATACGAAAGAGCTTTCTTTCTTTAAAACTCGTATTCATGTTTTAAATTTCAGTGATAGCAAAGGAAATTAAGGAAATTCTACTGATTATTAGATATAAACTGGAAATTTTCATTTAGTTCCAAAATTATATTTATAATAACTGTAATTTTAATTATTTCATAACAGAGAATTAAAATCGTGTCATTGATCAAGAAAAAAGAAACCTTGGTTTTATACAGTATCTTTTTTTCTTTCTTTGTTTGCTTAAAGCCGAACGATGGTCGATTGGTTAGGGTGCTGGCCTACGGTACCGGAGTTCGTGGGTTCGAATCCTACTGTGGCAGAGGTGTTCGAAGCCGTTCGGAATCGGCTTTAAGCTGTAGGTCCTGGTCTCATTACCTCTCGTGTTGCAAAAGAGTAGACCGTAGCACTTCAAACCAAACCAAACCAAACCTAAATCAAGAATACCCCTCCTCCCTCTGTTGAAGCTATAACACCTGTTGTATTAAAACTGAAATAATTTAATGCATTTTTGGGGCTTTCAGTTTGTTTTGTTTTCAAGATTTAATTTATTGTAACTGATTTTCTAGTTATCTGAGTTCCATACGAAGCAATGATGATTTTAGACGATCATCAAAATGTATCATTATATTGTTAAAAATATTTTAGTAAGCAGTAACATGTTTAATTTTTGTGAATAAACCATGTATTTTAGTACTTACTTTAAAGCGACATATGGACTAATAACTCTATTTTATATTGCTAATTGATGCTCTCTAAGTGTAAATATATCTTCTCTTACTCCAGACATGTATTTTTCCAGATAATAAGCCACATTTACATGAATAAAACATACATTGTCTATTTTAAACAAAAATGTATAATATAATTATGGTATAAACAAAGTTCTTCGAATCTAAGTAATGGTCAACATGAGGCAACGCTCATATATTTTGAAAATGAATTTATTGTAATCGAAATAACAGACTACTGTCTTTCAGTATTTGAACATGAGAGACATAAAAACATAATATATTAACATAAAACATAAAAAAACATACGTTAGTATTATTTATAATATTTAATTAAATTACATGTAATCATTATATATAACTATAAAGAGAAAAAACTATTCCAACCCATAAGCTTAATAATTCCAGAAAATACTTATAAATAAAAAAAACACAAAACACTCATAATTGTTTACTCATAATATTTGAACATGACTTGTTAATAATATTACTTAAATTATTTGCACAAATATAACTTGGTATGAATGTGACTATAACATGGCATTATAATATTTTCTGACATTTATATCGCAATATATTTGGTGATTTCTTTTCTATAGAGATTATTCAACAGTACATAATTTTATTAACATTAGTTTTACCAACATAGTTTCGAAGTACTAACTTGGTGTCACAAGTTCTTAAGAATAAACATACAGTAACTAACGAAAGTGCCAATACTGCATTAAAACATTAATCCCATTCAAAACGATAAATTATGCAGCTCCAGTGAATTGGCATTGATTTAACATTTATTTTCTTCCTTATTACTGTTTACATTTATTTATGATTTATTTATTTATAATATTATTATTTAAGTTTTTTCTTTTACACTTTTGCATACATCCAAATTTCATTAGTTTTAAGTTAATCGTCAAATGATTCAAGAATATTTTTGATGTATATTTATCTTAGCATGTTATGCATCAAGCTACATTTAATATAATATTTGTAATTTATATTTTTCTTTACTACTTATTTATAGTGTTATTATTTATGTTTTAACAGTTTTGCATAAGTCAAAACGATCCCATTCAAAACGATAAACTATGCAGCTTCTGTGAATTGGTATTGATTTAACATTTATTTTCTTTCTTATTACTGTTTACATTTATTTATGATTTATTTATTTATAATATTATTATTTAAGTTTTTTTTTACAGTTTTGCATACATCCAAATTTCATTAGTTTCAAGTTAATCGTCAAATGATTCAGGAATTTTTCATGTATATTTATCTTAGCATGTTATGCATCAAGCTACATTTAATATAATATTTGCAATTTATATTTTTCTTTACTACTTATTTATAGTGTTATTATTTATGTTTTATCAGTTTTGCATAAGTCCAGTTTCATAAGTTTTAAGAAAATTGTCATTTGTCTATTCAAGAGTATAATTGTTTTGGCATGTTATGTATCAAGCCATCTTTACACGTGTGAACGTCATCAGAAAGCAATTTATCTTTTGCGTTTTTACAGATGATAAGTCACAGTTAACCAATACCGCAGGTATTAGAATTATTCCCAGAAGTTAACATTGTTTAAAAAAAGTGTTACGCATTCTACCTGCTATTTACCTTAGCTACAATTAATTGTAAATTGTTATTTATTAAAAATATCTGATTTGTATTCCACTTATTCATACATTACTATAGCGTTGTATTTTCATTGTTATACTCAGCACTTAAGTAGCACTTAAATCATAGGATTCCGCACTGAAACATCCTTTACCCCGCCATTAACGACTAAAGTAAAATCAACTTAATTAATCTATTAATGTTATTTTAATTATGTATTTATTTTTGCATTCAAAGCCACATTTCGGTGTGGGGGGGGCAGTCTTCTCCCCAGGACTGCAATTGAAATCTGTGGACCCAATACTGTAGGCTTCTCCCTGAGAGCGTTCAAATTAGTTTTATTACTGTAAGTATCTAAATTTGTATATAAAATCAAAAAACGCTTATGTCTTTTAAAAACATGTAGCTGAGTACTTGTATTTCTACATTTACTGTTGTTTTATGTATTCTAAATTACGCTATCGGATAAATGATTTTTATATTTTTATTTAAATATTACTTTTATATAATATAAACTATATAAACAACTAATGACGATTTGAAGATATGAGGATTGAACTATTGAGAATTGAGTCCTCTACAATAACGAGAAAGACTAGCTAACCGTTTTAAACTATGGTAACCCTAGTAAGAGTATGGTTGTTATATCTTGCTCCGTATCAATATTCTGGCTTTTAGGGTAAATTATGTATCTACAAAATTTGTTGATATGTTACTCGGGAAGATGTGTTTGTATACATAGTATATTAATCTAGTCCGCACGTATGAAAATATATACTAGCCAACCGAACATGATAAATAAATTAAACATTATTAATCTTTATTTATATCCTATTAAGAAAAAATAATATACTATGTATAAACACAAATTAAAATATTTATTTTTCATTTTTATTTAATTTATTTTAAATTTGTATATTTTAGTAGTAATGCTAAAGTTACGTTGAAGTATTAATAGAATATTTAAGAATATAAAAGATTAAAATAGTTAACATTATTTGCATTAGTAATAGTTAATATCGACAATATTGTAAAAATCAAGCATTACCACTTGAGTTGTATATACAACATAAAAATGAACAAAGAATAATAATAATAATAAATAAATATAAGAATACTAATAAATATTTCTTACTTCAAAGACTCTTATTGATCAAAATAACAAATTAGAACATACTTACAAACAAATTAAAATCAAATAAAAGCTAAAATAATTAGAGCTAAAAGTAGCTAGGTGATCCTACACGTATCCGCAAAAAATTATCAACGTTGGCTTGAAATTTATTTTTCTCCAAGTCTATGTTTTTCGCCAACGGTTTCAAGTTTTTCTCGTCATTGTATATAACTCATTGAGAAATATATGTAAAACCCGAAAAAAAAATAGTATATCTTTAAAGATAATATAAAATCATTTTATGCGAGGTTTTTCCCTCCTACTTAATATTATCTCAAGTACATATTTTTGTCTGTCAATCTTTCAACCCATAAATTACGAGTATAATTTTATAAATATACAATAATAGTGCAAAGCTAACAAAACCGTCACATTTTTTTTTCCTTTTTGACCTTTGAATCATATAACTGGAAAAAAGCAAAATATTTTTTCTTGGGAATTCTTTCCAGTTGGTAACATATACACCTTCTCGTTTTGTGAGTAGTTATTTCGGTATCGATAATCGCTATCAGAAAAGTTCAGGTGTCCATCAGATTATTTTTCTCCATGTATGACAGCAAAAGATATATCTCTTATTGATGGCATGTTTGTACTTCGCCAACTTTAGGTTTCTTGATTTATGATGCATTAGATAAATCTCTCAGTTTAGAGTCTTTAAAAGTTCTTCTTACAACAGGGAATGAAACTTTAAAGATTTTAAACTCATCTTTGGTGACGAGTAATCAACCATATTGCATAACCATTTAACTTACTAAACTAAATTACACTGCAAGTATAAAAGGTGTTAGTTCAAATCACATAGTAATATCAAAAGTAATTTATTTCATTTTACATTATTTTGTGAATGTAATATGCTTTTACAAATATACTTACATAAAATTGGTTACAATTCGAATGTAAAACATCACTGTAATGTAACACCACTGTAATCACTGTAAACATGAATGTAAACTTCATTTTTGAAGTTATAATTTATTATTTTCTAGTTTCCTTAATAACTAATGTTATAAATATAATATTAAGTAAATATATATTTTCCTTTTTCCTTATATATACATATATATATATATATATATATATATATATATATATATATATATATATATATATATATAATATATATATATATATATATATATATATAAATTTAAAGTTAATAAGAATAACAGTTGCAAATTTATATATATATACACACACATTTATATATATATATATATGATATATTATATATATATATATATATATATATATATATATATATATATATATATATATATACATATACATATACATATATACACACACACACACACACATATATATATATATGTAACTTCATTTGTACACACATATATATATGTATATATATATATATGTGTGTGTACCCTTTATTCTTTGCTTTTTCTGTAATTTTAGCTTAATATATAATAACTATTTCGTATTTATATATAGAGGAACGATTATTTCGTTGCAAAAATCAAATGGCGTATTAGGATTTAAGATTTCATTATTTATAAGTAGTTGGACGATCATTTATTTTCATTTAGAAATCCAGTCTTTACAATACAAATTGCCTTAATTTTGATTTATTTTCTTCCTAATTCTTAATTAATCTTCTTATTTATGTTGGAGTAATCAGTTGCATTTTGGGATATAAATCAATGATCAGTCAAAGTGCCTTACTACTCTACAGAAATTATGTGCCTTTAATCTGTAAGAATTATTCTTAAAGACAATTTCGGAAGTAAAAGTCGTGAAATTTGCATTCATTTACGCGAAGTTTACTGAAAACTCACAGTGTGTATTTATTATGGAGGGAGTGAAAAGAAAACTGATTAATTAGACCAAGCGATATGTACTAATATTGCATCTGTAGAACAGTCAAAAGCTGATATTTTAAGTCGGCTCTTTAAGTCAATATTCTCAATGGAAATCGATCACTGATAAATACATAGTTGAACGTAAAGTGTAACGCTTTCTCGTTTGTGGTACGAATTAATATGAAAATGTGCTATACAAATAGTTACATAAATCAAAACTGGTAATTGTGATTTATTCATTATGTATTATTGGTGTATATAAATTAAAATTACGCAATACTAATTAATAAATTTGGTGACAAGTTATTTTCACTATTATATATTAGGATCTTGTTTAGTTTAGACAGTTATGTTACTTCATTTGTAAGTATAACTGCCAATACCCTGAGATCGCATATCGTGATATCATTATACATATATGACTTTAAATGACTTTCTAAAATTTTTAGCAATACTCGATTATAAAGGGCATATTTGAAATCTTTATTCAAGGTATTTTTCATGAATTTAAGTTGTAAATTGAAAATGATTCTATAAATTATTTAACTATTCGTGAAGTTATAAAAATGTGAAAAACCAGTGTACTTTTATACTACATACCTATTATTTAAAAATTCATCACACCCTTAAGAGAGAAGCAAATGAGAAATACATAACATATAATAAAGGAAATTACCTCTAAGAAAATTTTGTTATTTACTCTTTTAAATGAAAGCTAGACAAAAAGTGCACCCTGAGAATATTTTTCGTATTGAATATGACTATTGCCTATAAGAACAATTTTTAAAAATTAGAACAAACTAGCTTGTTATTAACTCTTTAAAAATTAACGCCTTCATGGATAGATTGTCTGCCATTCCTTAATTGTTACCATTTATCCTCCCTCTTCTTTGATTTTGATAACTTTTAAGGTAAGTAACCTTATGTATTATTTCTAACCAGGTGTCTGATACTAAGATTCATTGACGGATATCTCTTCTTTGATTTTGATAACTTTTAAGGTAAGTAACCTTATGTATTATTTCTAACCAGGTGTCTGATACTAAGATTCATTGACGGTAGCTAGGTGATCCTACACATATCCGCAAAAAATTATCAACGTTGGCTTGAAATCTGTTTTTCTCCAAGTCGATGTTTTTCGCCAACGGTTTAACAAGTTTTTTCTCGTCATTGTATATAACTCATTGAGAAATATATGTAAAACCCGAAAAAAAAATAGTATATCTTTAAAGATAATATAAAATCATTTTATGCGAGATTTTTTCCCTCCTACTTAATATTATCTCAAGTACATATTTTTGTCTGTCAATCTTTCAACCCATAAATTACGAGTATAATTTTATAAATATACAATAATAGTGCAAAGCTAACAAAACCGTCACATTTTTTTTTCCTTTTTGACCTTTGAATCATATAACTGGAAAAAAGCAAAATATTTTTTCTTGGGAATTCTTCCCAGTTGGTAACATATACACCTTCTCGTTTTGTGAGTAGTTATTTCGGTATCGATAATCGCTATCAGAAAAGTTCAGGTGTCCATCAGATTATTTTTCTCCTTGTATGACAGCAAAAGATATATCTCTTATTGATGGCATGTTTGTACTTCGCCAACTTTAGGTTTCTTGATTTATGATGCATTAGATAAATCTCTCAGTTTAGAGTCTTTAAAAGTTCTTCTTACAACAGGGGGAATGAAACTTTAAAGATTTTAAACTCATCTGTATTGACGAGTAATCAACCATATTGCGTAACCATTTAACTTACGAAAATAAATTACACTACAAATATAAAAGGTGTTAGTTCAAGTCACATAGTAATATCAAAAGTAACTTATTTCATTTTACATTATTTTTGTTTTTACAAATATACTTACATAAAATTGATTATAATTTGAAGGCAAAATGTCTTCATTTTGAAAGTTATTATTTATTATTTTATTGGTTTCCTTAAGAGCTAATAGCTATATACAGACATATATACATATATATACACATATATATACATATATATATATAATATATTATATATATATATAAACCTTAATTCTTTGCTTTTTCTGTATATATTAGCTTAATATTTAGTACCTATATTATTATTATTTAAATATAAAAAACGAAATTTCTTTGCAAAAATCAAGTGGCGTATTAGGACTTGAAAATAGTAAGATTTCGTTACTTATAATAGTTGGACGATCATTTATCTTGGTTTAGAAATCCATTCTTTACAATACAAAATGCCTTAATTTTGATTTATTTTCTTCCTAATTCTTGACTAATCTTCTTATTTATGTTGGAGTAATCAGTTGCAATAAAATAAATCGGATCAGTCAAAGTGCCTTACTACCCTACAGAAATTGTGTGCCTTTAATCTGTAAGAATTATTCTTAAAGAGAATTTCGGAAGTAAAAGTCTTGAATTTGCATTCATTTACGCGAAGTTTACTGAAAACTCACAGTGTGTATTTATTATGAAGGGGTGAAAAGAAAACTGATTAATTAGACCAAGCGAAATGTACTAATATTGCATCTGTAGAACAGTCAAAAGCTGATATTTTAAGTCGGCTCTTTAAGTCAATATTCTCAATGGAAATCGATCACTGATAAATACATAGTTGAACGTAAAGTGTAACGCTTTCTCGTTTGTGGTACGAATTAATATGAAAATGTGCTATACAATTAGTTACATAAATTAAAAGTGGTAATTGTGATTTATTCATTATGTATTATTGGTGTATATAAATTAAAATTACTCAATACTAACTAATAAATTTGGTGACAAGCTATCTTCGCTATTATATATTACAATCTTGTTTAGTTTAGACAGTTATGTTACTTCATTTGTAAGTATAACTGCTAATAACCTGACGTCACATACCGTGATATCATTTTACATAATTGACTGTATGACTTTCCAAAATTTTTAGCAATACTCGATTATAAAGGGCATATTTGAAATCTTTATTCATGGTATTTTTCATGAATTTAAGTTGTAAATTGAAAATGATTCTATAAATTATTTAACTATTCGTGAAGTTATAAAAATGTGAAAAACCAGTGTACTTTTATACTACATACCTATTATTTAAAAATTCATCACATCCTTAAGAGAGAAGCAAATGAGAAATACATAACATATAATAAAGGAAATTACTTCTAAGAAAATTTTGTTATTTACTCTTTTAAATGAAAGCTAGACAAAAAGTGCACCCTGAGAATATTTTTCGTATTGAATATGACTATTGCCTATAAGCACAATTTTTAAAAATTAGAACAAACTATCTTGTTATTAACTCTTTAAAAATTAACGCCTTCATGGATAGATTGTCTGCCATTTCTTAATTGTTACCATTTATCCTCCCTCTTCTTTGACTTTGATAACATTTAAGGTAACTAACCTTATGTATTATTTCTAACCAGGTGTCTGATACTAAGATTCATTGACGGATATTCCTGGATGATGTTCCTTTCGAAAATACCCTCAGTTATTTTAATTTTGGAGTGACTTCTAAATCAGCTGGTGTTTGCATTTGATATATAATTTTGTCTTGACGGCAATGCTTTCTTTTGTTTTAGCATTTAAGTATTTTAAATGCGTAAAGTTGAAAAACAATCAGTAATATTTGAAGAAATTTTACAAATTTTGCATGATCTAGAGCAGAGGTGGGCAAAAGCCGGCACATACACACACACACACACAACATATATAGATATATTATAATATATATAACTATATATATATATATCTATTTATATATCTATATCTATCTATAAATATATATATTATAGATATATATATATATATATATGATATATAATATTATATAATATATCTATATATATATATATATCTATATATAATATAAATATATATGTTATATATATAATCTATATATAAATATTTATATAATAATATATGTATATATATATATATATATATCTATATATAAGATATATATATATATATATATATATATATATATATCTAGATATATAAATCTATATATATATATATCTAATATATATATATATATTTAACTATATTTGACAATTATTGCTTCAAAAGTATTTCACTTAAGAAGTATATGACATTTCAATGGATCTATACTGTGAAAAATCTATACTTTGAAACATATTTATTTACACCGTAATATTTTTGCTGAATACTAAACTAACTTTCACTTTGCTAATGGAGTTTGTAAGACTTTTGGGGCATTATCTGATTACAGCTACTTATAATCAAATATAATTATTTAAAATTTATTTAATGCATATTTCACTTAAAATATGAATGGATTTGTGAAAAATATAAATATGATTTACAGATATTTACTGAATACTAAAAATTATTTGCTATGGAGATTGTAAATTTCATATAAATATAAATATAATAAAAATTTATTAATAATGCATCTTTAAAATCGTTTGAATACTTGTACAATAAAATTTATAGAACTGTAAAATAAAATTATACTTTAATAATCAAAATATCTGACTGTACTATATAAATAAAATAAAAGTAGTATTACAAAAAAATGTTGTTTTAATCATTTTTTTAAATAACTTACAGACATGAAGTTTTAATATATTTGCAAACATATGAATATGTAATTTTGGGCTTAAATCAAGAATTTTTTTTTTTTTTTATCGCATCATAAAAAACCCTGAATACTAAGCAAAGACGTCATTTTTCTAAATAGATAATTATTTTAAATACGGATAATTAAATATGGATTTTATTTTATAACAATTAAATAATACACAGCTATGTAAATTTCATTTCACGATCGTGTTTGAAATCAAAAGTAATATTAGTTTATAATATTTACTGCAGAAAACAGATCTATTATTAGTGGTTATACACTTTAGAAAATTTTCAGCCATTTGTATGAAAATTGGTGAACCCAGTTGTAATTGCATATTTATATAATTTCAAATAACCATTTGTATTTGGATAAGTATACATACTTTAAAAAATTCGAAATCAAAATATATATTTTTTTACCTAACTGAAGGATTTTACTTTCGTATAAATTACTAATCTTCTAATACTATATTTTTTTAAAGAATAAAAATGTGTATTTTCTTTATTGTAGTTAAACTATGTATTTTTTTATTTTACTTATAATATAATTCCACATAAATTTAGTAATTATTATTTAAGTTTTGTTTAACTTATTTATTTTTTTCTTTAGTGAAAGACTTAAGCGAAAAAAATAGTAAAATATCTGATTTTAATATCCATCATAAAAAAAATACTTCTAAGTAAATATTGTTTAAGAGGTAAAGAGACATAAAAAAGGAAATATTAATTTTAAATAAATATTTCAAAATGCGGAATAAAAATTAATAAAAGTTAATAATTAAAATAAATTTAAAATAATGTAATAAAAAAATCATTATTTTTCTCCTATTAGGAAAAAAGCATGGGTAAATTTATGATTTGATCTTTGCAATAAATCTGAAAACTGCTTTAATATTTATGATATTTTCAATTTTTTCACTCATTTATTCCCAATGGAATAAGAGCAAACTTGAGAAAATGTTGATTTATAACAATTGAAATGGTAGCTTTAAACTTTTTCTTTTTTCATTTGCTTTCACTTCCTCTAATGTATTTCTCAAATAAAAACTCAGACAAGGAATTTATACATAATTTAAGACATGGTTAAACGCATTTCACCTGTATAATACGACTTTACTACTAGATTATTTTTAAATTCAACACAGTAAAGTATTTGAAGAAAAGGTGGTGCAGTTAACACGAGGTTATGAAAGCGTTTAAATATTCTTTAAATACCTGAGAATAGATAAAAATTTAAAATAAGAGAAATTTTGGAAAAACAATTATTTTTCGAAATAGAAGTTTTTAAAAATAATAATTATATTATAAAATAAAATAAAATAAAGAAATAAGAAAAATATTATAAAATAAAAACATATTTATTGAGATAGAAATGAATTCCCATTATTATATATAATATATATATATATATATATATATATATATATATATAATATATATATATATATATATATATATATATATATATATATATATATATATTATATATATATATATATATATATATATTTTTATATATTATATAATATATAATATAATATATTAATATAATATATTTTTAAATATATTTTTTAAAAATATCATAACATATATATATATATATATATATATATATATATATATATATGCATATATATATATATATATATTTGTATATATATATATAATATATATATATACATATATATATATTAATATATATATATATATATATATATATATATATATTAATATATATATATATATATATATACATATATATACACATATATATATATATATATACATATACACATATACACATATACACATATACACATATACACATATACACATATACACATATATATATATATATATATATATATATATATATATATATATATATATATATATATATATATATATATATATATATATATATTATATACATATATACAAGTTTGAAAGTTATTTTACATATATCTTTTTTAAATATACAAAAAGTCTACACATATATTTAATTAAACATTCTGCTCTTAAATATTTACAATATTGACAATTTTGCTGTGTCAAAATTATTAAGTGTATAAAAGTCTGAAATAATATTTTACACCGTTAATTCTGAACAGTATGTGAAACTGTCAACTAAATAACAGATTGTGTATTCTTATTAAGAAAGAAAATAACAGTTATTTTTATAAAAAAGAAAACATTTATTAAAAATACAAATGACATTCTTATCAAGAGAGCAATTAAATACAAATATATAGTAATGTAACGTATTCGACTTTTAAAATGATTAAAAATAACGAACCTATTTTACTTCTAGAAATCTAGACATTAAAAATTTACATTAGCTTAATTGCTATTGAAGATAATGTTGAAATTTCATGTTATTAAAAATACAAAATATTTTTCAGTAAGAAATGACAGAAATTTCCTATTAAAAAAGCACATAATTTAGCGTAACATTTTTTAACCCATTAGTTGCTACAGGCATGCAATTAAATATCTCACTTATAAATTATCACTGTAAAACATTTTCGGAATTGCTGAAAAACATCGAAAAATGTTTCCAAATTGCATCATGACTCGAAAAGATTCTTTCAGTACTATAACAATTTGCTCATCTAGCACACGAGTGCTTTATCGTTTTTAATTTTAATGCTTCTTAAATTATTTTTTTTAAACTTTGCTTTAAACATTGATAGATATTTTAGTTACTTTCCTTAATGTATTCAGTGTATTACTGATTGTATATTTTGATTAAACACAAAATAATATAACTGCAATAAAATCTTTAATTATTCCATTTCTATAAACGTTAATAACAATTTAAATGAAAATAAAATCATATCTTTTAAAATAAAATGATGTGTATGCTTCATAAAATAATATTTTTAGCATCAAGGAAATTGTATAATTCATATAATTTGGTAAATTTTAGAAACTATAAAATTACATAATAATATAAACTTACATTTTTAAGTAACATTCCTTAATTTTGGGCCGCTTTTTCAGATCCAAAACTACGATGATGCCGTTTTCAAATTGTTCTATGTTTCATATTGGTCTCATGTAAAATGTCAAATATTCATTTTGGCTTTGATATATATATATATATATATATATATATATATATATATATATATATTATATATATATATATATATATATATATATATATATATATATATTGTCACGTGGATGAACGTACAGGTGGAACACAATCAAGAGTCAAGCTTAAGAAATAACAATTTATTAAAGCCCAAGCTACCTAGCTCGTACTCAAAACAACAACTGCCGCTCGCAGTTTTTTACAGAGGCTTTTATAAGGTAACAGAACCTTCTAGAAATATTTTAATGCAACAGAAAATTAGCATAATTTAGAAGTCTTCTTGACTACTTAAGAAATCGAACATAAAATTACGGAAACAAATTTGTCCTGACGCAGGATCGAACCGGAGACCTTTCGGTTCGTAGCCCGCGACTCTAACCATTGCGCCATGGAGCTCGGTAGTGTCGTTTGAAATGTGGCATTATACTCCTCCCTCAGACGACAGCGTCCCGCTGTCGTTCGACCGCTTCGGCCCTAGCTCTAGACCGAGTCACAGGCATATTTGTTCTGTCGGTCATTTTCGAGGGTTTTCTTTCGGGTCTCGCTGATCCGGCAGGTTCGGTGTCTGATCGATGAGGGTCATCATTAGAGGTGTCGTCAATGCCTTGATTGTCAGGGTCACAATAAGGTTTCATCCGAAGGACGTGAACGGTATCCCTGGTTTTTCTCCGTTTCGACATAGGGTCAAAATCTTCAACTTCGTACGTTACGTCAGATATTCGTTTCAGGACCTTATATGGGCCAAAATAACGTCTCAGGAGCTTTTCGGAAATCCCCACTTTACGTATAGGCGTAAAAATCCATACTAGATCACCAGGTTGATAAGATACTGTTCTATGCGTGGCGTCATAACGTTCTCGATCCTTCTGTTGCGCACTTAACGTTCTTAGGCGAGCTAATTGTCTTGATTCCTCGGCTGTCGTCACCAAGTGCTCAAGGTAATCGTCCGTTTGATCCCCGGGTTGATATGGAAATAAGATGTCCATGGTAGTCTCGGCTTCACGCCCGTGAAGTAGGAAGAACGGAGTAAACCCCGTAACATCCTGCTTTGCAGTATTATATGCGAAAGTTACAAACGGCAATACCAAATCCCAGTCTCTTTGTTCGACATCGACATACATGGACATCATATCTGTCAACGTTTTGTTAAATCGTTCGGTCAGTCCATTAGTTTGAGGATGGTAAGCGGTCGTCATGCTATGCTTTACTTGGCAACATCGGATGAGTTCAGATACCAACCTTGATTGAAAGACTTTTCCGCGATCAGTGATCAGAACCCTCGGTGCTCCATGCTTCAAAAAATTTCTGCTACCATCAATTTGGCTATTTCGCTGCCATCGGCTTTTGGCAAAGCTTTAGTTATGGCATATCGTGTTAAATAATCAGTACAGACGGCAATCCATTTATTTCCACTGTGGCATTTAGGAAATGGACCCAGCAAGTCTATACCGATTCGGTGGAAAGACTACAGCTGGAGGGATGGAGATAAGGCTACCAGGTGGTTTTTGAGGTACATGTTTTCTTCTTTGACACTCACGGCAATGAGAAACATAATGTCTCACACTACGGTACAGTCTAGGCCAAAAGAATCGTTTCCTGATTCTGTCGTAAGTTTTAGCGAACCCTAAGTGACTCGCAGTAGACGCGTCATGGAAATGTCGAAGAACGTCCAGTCGCAGGTGCCGAGGGATTACAGGTAGCCACTTTTTCTCGGAAGGATCGTAATTCTTCTTACAAAGGTTGCTTTGAAAAAGACTTTTCTAGAGCAGTAATTAATTCTGCCAACTTCGGATCATTCCTTTGATCGGCAGCGATATCCGTAAATGCAGCAATGATTCCGGCCTCTCCAGGAGAGTCAAATTTAGTGGGATGTCTCGAAAGACAGTGTGCGCCCTTATGTTTTTTCCGCTCTTATAGGATATAGAGACATCGTATTCTTATAGCCTTAATGACCATCTAGCAATCCTCCCTGACGCTATCTTTGAGTCCTGCTATCCAGCACAATGCGTGATGATCAGTCACCACAACAAAAGGCCTACCGAATAAATAAGGACGGAATTTGTGGATCACCCATATCACAGCAATACATTCTCTTTCTGTGGTGGAATAGTTTTTCTCAGACTTAGGTAGTGTTCATGACGCGTAAGCTATTACTTTTTCACAGCCGTCTTGAATTTGGACCAAGATAGCGGCAATTCTATAAAATCGCTGGTGTCCGTATGGAGTTCTATTGGGGCGTTTTCGTCATACACTCCTAGTACAGGATCAGACGTAAGCGTTTCCTTTAACTTGATAAAAGAGTCAGCCTCCAATTCATCCCAAGTGAACGTCGATTCTTTCTTTAGTAAATTCTGTAATGGCTGGGCTTTTATGCAAAAATTCTTAATGAAGCGACGGTAATAGGAGCATAGACCTAAGAAGCTTCTAACGTCATGCACATTTCTCGGAATTGGAAAATCAGCTACTGCACGCAATTTCTCAGGGTAGGGTCTTACTCCATCTTCTGCTATTAGGTATCCAAGAATCTTTATCTGTTTGGAACCAAACAGACATTTCTCCGGGTTCAGTTTGAGACCTGCATCCCATATACATCGTAAAATGGCCTTCAGACGGGATATATGTTCCTCGAACGTTTCGGAAAATACAACTATGTCATCAAGGTAACAAAGTCACATGGACCACTTGAGGTGTCGCAGAAAATTTTCCATCATCCTCTCAAATGTAGAGGGTGCGTTACATAAACCGAACGGCATTACCCTAAATTCATATAACCCTTCTAGTGTGATGAAGGTAGTTTTCTCTCTGTCAGCTTCGTCGATCTCAACCTGCCAATACCCTGAGTAAAGGTCCATTGATGAAAAGAATTTGGCCCCTTTTAGACAATCTAGAGTATCATCGATGCGTGGCAGTGGGTAGACATCTCTTTTGGTAATCTTGTTCAAGCGGCGATAATCGAGACAAAAACGCCAGATTCCTTCTTTCTTTTTTACCAGGACTACTGGTGATGACCAAGGACTCTCAGAAGGTTTAATTATGCCATTCTTCATCATTTTCTGAACCTCTTCTTGAATAATTCGGCGTTCAGACGATGGCACTCTATAAGCCATCTGGCTGATAGATGGGTGGTCTCCAGTATTGATACGATGTTTTATATTGATCTTTGAAGTTCCCTTCCAGTCTTCGGTCCTGAAGGCTTCACCAAACTCACGAAGAACGTCCAGAAGTTTAGTTCGTTGTTCCACTGTCAAGTCGGCAGACACAATCTTTTTATTTTGACAATCCATATACGGATTTGGTTGAAATGTATTAGTTACATGTTATATATTATTGTTATATGTTAGTTGGAGTTCTGGCGAGGAAAATTCGTCGATGGCGTTCAGATTACACACCTGTAAAGGTTCTGCCTTAGCGACACAGATATCCTTTGGAATTTGCTTAGTATCGAAATTAGCATTTGCAACCCATAATTCTCCCATACCTTTTTCCAGCCACATGACGGATGATAGTACAGCCAGAATCTTTCTAGAAGCAGAGCTTTGTTGCACTCTATTACGACTTCTAAAGATTCATGGACTGTTGGGCATGACACGGCTATCCTTGCTAAAGAATGTGGCGGGAGAGAAAAATTTTCTAAAGCACATAACCTAAAGGACTCGCCTAAATTATCGGTCTGTTATTTCTGTTATTTTGCAAGACTTCTTCCAAGAGGAGGGTAGAGCGACCACAATCTATCACAGCCCGAGAGGCTTCCAGGAAATCCCAACCAAGGATAATACTATGACTGCAATACCGAAGGACTACGAAATCAAATGGTTGGTGTCGGTCATTTATGCACAGTCGTACTACACATTTTCCTACTGGTTGCACGTAGTTTCCGTCAGCTACTTTAAGCATGACGTTCTTGTTTTCGACAAACATAATTTTCCTCAATTGGCACCCATATGCGTCCGATATTACTGAGAAAGATGCCCCAGAGTCCACAAGAGCACGTATGGGTTGGTTATCTATGCTAACGTCTACATAATTTCGCGACATCCTAGTAATAGTCGTTGGAGGAGGGTTTTCAAGACAAGCGGAGTTACCTCCAGTGAAGCCTCTCAGTTTTCTTCACTCCTGCGACTCGGCGACAGACTGGGCCTTCGGTATGGCGATGGAGATCTAAAGCGGCGATTCGGCGAACGACCTCGATTTGGGCTTGGCGACTGGGATCTAGCGGCTGATCGGTTGCTTTTTTCGGCGGCGTGACTGCCATTGTAATTTGAGAGGGCTTCACGTCCAAAGTTTCGACGGTAATCATCGAAAATAGCCTTTCGATCTTTGCAGTATCTTACAACATGTCCAGGTCGACCACAGTGAAAGCAGACGGGTCGATTATCTGTGGTACGCCATACGTCGGTCTTCCTAGGTTTTTCATACGTTACATGTCGAAACTGGTCACGGGTAGTCTCCGGTCTCCTATACGTCGGCTGGATGCGGCGCTTGGGTATCGAGCTGGGTTTCTGGAAGCCTGCGTCAGAAATAGGATTTAGAGATCTTCCCACTTCTTCTCGGACAATGGCTTCAATGGACTGTAGTCCTATTTCCTGCTCCTCTGTTTGCGACGAGGTGAGGGTTTGTATTTCCTCACGAACGATTTTCCTGATTAAGGACGTCAAATCAAGGTCCGATGAATCGATGGAGGCTATTGGTACGACATTAGGTAATCTTGTAAACTTTTGATGCCTAATCCGTTTCTGATTAATTTCTTCAATATGCTGGCACCATTTAATAAAATCGGCTATTTTCTTAATTTCTTTTGTTCATAGTGCCTGATAAATATCCTCGGCTACCCTTTCCATAAGGTGAGATATCTTGTTCTCTGACATGCTAAGGTCTGCTTGTTGGCAAAGTCTCAAAACCTCCTGAATGTACGATTGGGTAGATTCACCAAATTCCTGGGCACGACTTTTGATTCTATCATTCGCTTGCCTTATATACAACTCCTCATTGCCGAAAGTATTTTTTAATTCATCTTCAAATTTCTTCCATGATAGCAACATACCCTCATTATTCTCAAACCATTTCTTCGCCGTTCCGTCTAGGAAGAAATACACATCTGCTAAACTCAGAGTATCATCCCATTGATTGATTGATATATTAAGAAATCGAACATAAAATTACGGAAATATAATTTGTCCGTGAACCGGAGACCTTTCGGTTCCTAATATTACCACTGTGTTATATGGAGCTCGGCAGTGTGTTTGAAATGTGTATGTATATATATATATATGTGTGTATATATATATATGTATATATATATATATATGTATTGTATATATATATGTATATATATATACATATACATATATGTATATATATTATTATATATATGTGTATGTGTATATATATTGTTTATATATGTATATATATATATTATATTTATATATATATATATATATATATATATATATATATATATATATTGTAATGTATTGCACTGACATTTACTTGTGAAAGGTTAATTATTCTTATATGATAAATATTTGTTTTTGCTTCTACTTCAATCGTTCCTTAATATTTCATAAAGGTCAAATTTTAATTATTCTTTTATTTATTTAAACAATAAAACACCCTATTTCTATTGCAATAATTTATTTTTAAATATTAAATAACACGAAAAATTAACATGTTTAATTTTAACAACACAAATCCAAAGGAGATTTGTTTTTGCTTAAGTTTTATTATTTTATTCTTGTAATTTTACACAGTTGTTCTATTTCTTTTCGTTTAAACTTCAATATATTATTTAATATAATTAACCAAACCAAACACAACCAAGAAGGGTCATTTTGATCCACATTAGAAAAGTTGGATATGAATAGGTAAGAGTAATTTTACTCCTACTTGCCTCTTTTTTACAACATGGGTAAGCATTTACTCTCTTTTAATGATGCATAGTGGTGTGGGATTGACATGTTAATTAAAATACAGATTTATCTAATGCATGGAATATAATCCGTAAATTTTCATGCTAATAAATGAATGTAAAATATAGATATGTTTTAAATGGGTGTTATTATATAAACTAGAAAAGAACGACCAACTGATTTACACATATGGAAATTTTTTTTCTAGAATTATTCTAAATAAAGTAGACAACAAAAGGATTTAAACAATGCATACATAAAATATTTTTTTTTAAATATCGAGCTCTTCAAATTCAGTCTGACAGTTTTTCTTATTGTGCGAGAACAGAAAATTGGAGCTTTGAGCAAGAAATTCCTCCTTCACTCATGTTCATAAAATACTGACAATAAGGGGATAGAATTTTGCCTTTCAGCGTTGCAATTGTTTATGCACAAGTTTATGCAACGTTTAACTGTTTATCCACAGCTTAATTGTTTTGCCTTCTCAGTTTAAAACATGATGTTTTTTTGAATTTACAATTATCTATATTTTTTTCTTATTATTTGTACCCTATCGAATGAATTTTGTTAATAAAATATATTTAAATGTTATAATGTAATTTTAAAAGGTGACTATAAAAAAGACAAAAATATACAAAATATATTAAATCATTATTACTTCAATAATATTTTTCAATACAAATCACGCACTTTAATATGTATTACATTTTTGAATGTGAAATTCATCCTCGATAGCAGTTTTAGGTTAGTCCAAAATTGAACCGTTCTAGTGATAAATTTCAAATAAAGATATTTTCACATTATTGGTCGATTATTTTCGAAACAATACGTCGATATTTTTTAAAGATTAGAATTGAGGGAGTTAATTACATATATATCGAGATCGATTCTACGTCTTCCCTTCAAGAGGCCGAACGATGGCCGAATGGTTAGGGTGCTGGCCTTCGGAACGGGAGTTCGTGGGTTCGTATCCCACTATGGCATGGATGTTCGTAGCCGTTCAGAATCGGCTTTAAGCAGTAGGTCCCGGTCTCATTAGCCCTCGTGTTGGAAAAACGTAGACCGTAGCACTCCAAAACCAAACCAAACCTCCCTTCAAGAGAAGTCAAGGGAAAGGGAAGAAGACTTATAAAAATAACAATAGAATCTAGAAGAGCAGGTGGGAAAGTCAAGAAGAAATAAGATTTAGTACTAATAGAGTGAAATGGAGAATAATGGAAAGTGTTATTTTGATTAGCTTTTTTTTTCTTTTGAGTTTTACACCTGTCTCCAAATTTCAAGCGGGCTTACTGTTAATGGTTCATATATGTAATATTGAAATCCCTTTTTTACATATCTTAATATTAATTTAATAACTTCTGTTCGTAAATTACTTTGGAGTTTTGCGCGGTAATTCTGATTTTTCCCTCCAGACAAGCTATAGACTTACTTCAGCCTCTGTCTGTACTATTTTAGCCAATAATTATCGCGTTCTCTTTAAACATGGATTTTATTTATCACGTGATTAATCGTGCTTAGTTATTATTCTTAGTTCTTTTACCTGAGAAATCGCTACTTGAAAAGTGTGTGTGTGTGCAGGATCACATTGTCTGTGTGCACGATGGTTTGGTTTGGAGCGCTACGGTCTACTGTTTTGCACACGAGGGCTAATGAGACCGGGACCTACTGCTTAAAGCCGATTCCGAACGGCTACGAACATCCATGCCATAGTGGGAATCGAACCCACGAACTCCGGTACCGACGATCAGCGCCCTAACCAATCGGCCAGCGTTCGGCATGTGCACGATGGTGTAAAAGTGCTTGAATGTCGTGTGGATTTCCTTTATCTTACCAGAAATAAAATGTATTGTGCTTTTGAACGAGCTTCGCCCATTTTACATATATATGACAAACTTTATATATTTTTACACTGCCATATATATTTTAATCACAATGGAATAAAATACTTTAAAAAATGTTAATTTTCTCTTTGAGATATATATTTAATATTGGATGCATAAAGCAGCATTCTTCATATTGATGTAAAAAAAAAGTGTGAAGGCTTGGTTTTGAGTAATTTTGAATCGGAAGACATTCATTATGTAAAAAAAACAGCTAAACACTACACAAATATTATTAAACTATTTTATTCTGATAGAAATTCTTTTTGTTTTCAGTTAGAAAAATCACTTATTATTTGAAAACAAATATTTTCAGACACATGATAATTTGATAGGCTTAATTATACAATACAATAATAAAAAATACTTTAATAAAATACCTTGGACAAATAGAGAATAGGTATTTTTTATAATTTGTTACAAACGTGTCTAATTTAGGATGTGCAAGCGCTATCGGCACTGAAAACTTTTCAAAGAAAGAAGAATGTAAAAATTAATATTTCTGAAAACAACTTACTGATTGAATACCAATTATTTCAAGTGTTATTCTTAATACAAAGGAATATTGATCTGCATTGTCTTAATAAACTAGTCACTACTTTTTCATGCTTAATGATGGGAAACCTTGTAATTTTGTATTAATTAGGATTTAATGAAATGGTTTTTAATGAAGAAAAACTTAATTGCATATTTATGTGATTCAAGAATTAAATTTCTTGAACTTGCTTTCTTGCAAGATAAACTTAATTAAAGAAACTAAATAATTGAGCTTTTATTGCAACAAATACGTGGTTTTAAAGTAAGAACGTGACTAATTTTCCTGTCAAACTTATTTTTATGTTCTTTATAATTTTCTTACACCTCTGTAAGAATTATCTCTTGTGGATTTTTCTAAAAACACTGTATTCCTATTTAAACTACGAATCATATATTAATATGAGTGAAAATGTAATATTCAATGCAAAACTTTAAGTGAAAGTTCGAAAAAGGTCATTTAAAGTTATACGTTTTAAATAAATAGAAATATGGTATTTACGATGAGAACGTTAGTTGAAAATATTTTCTATCACATTATTTCACAACCAGAGCATGAAAACAAATACTTTCTTCGGTGTGATTTGGTTTCGCGTAGAGCACAATGTGACTGGGACATACTTTTTAAAGATGACTCCAACCGGCTACGAGCATTCATGCCATATTAGGACTCGAACCTATGAATTCTGGAATCGCAGCTCTAAGCATTAGGCCATCGTTCTGTTTGTAATGCGGGGAATCATTGTCTATAATATTTTCTGAAATATTTAAAAAAATTAGTACTGCTTGTATCATTAATTAATTCAATTTGGTCAAATGATTCAAAAAGTGGTGAGGAACATTTTATTGCTATCTAATGATAACCTTTATATTATATAATTTCCTTATGGTAAGTTATATAATATACTTTAATTAAACAAAGCATAAATTGAAATAATATAAGATTAGTTTAGAATTTCGGAAAGCATAATCTCTTGGAATTTGTAGAAAAATATGTTTTGACTAATTTATCAAAATTTGTGTTACAAAGTGTCACTAGATGCGTATTACAAACAAAATGGAACCAAAGGTTGTCCTACACAAAGATTAATTTAGTTTCACCCTAAAAGTGCAATAAAACTTAAGTAGAATAAAAGCTTGTTGAACAGTTAAGTTTTTTAATTTCCTCATATTTAAGGTTTAACAAACAATAGATAAAATAAACGGAGCTATTTTATAGGCATTTTCAAACACATAATTTGACTTCATGGGAAAAAATATATGCACAAATATACCTATATAATTCTTTAGCCTAATTTTATAATAAGTACATTTTTAACACATTTGAATGTGGTAATATATAATATTATTTTGAATGTTTTCTAAATTTTTTATTTTATACATATCCATTTTAAAAGACGTGTTATTTACAATACAATATTTAGAATGTGATGACATATTTGTAAACTTGAATAATATATTAATTCCGAAAAATAATTACGTAAATTTTACCGCTTTGTATCCAATACCCCTTAATCTCGTTAATTTTGTTCTTTTAGTAAACATATCCTCAATTCCCTGTGCTATAATATTGCTGTAATACATCTAAATGCACAGATCAATATAAAGCACAACATATGTGCAAAATTTTAATTTTCCATTTCAAAGTGAATTACTAAAGAGCTATAAAGGGTAATAATAATCTTTTTTATTATTTAAATTCAATATTTATTACCTTATACGTATATCCATTAAAATGCTGTACAATTGTCATGCATTTTACAAATTATAATTATTTTTACACATTTATTTTAAATAATTTATTGATTTGTTAATATAATATTTTCGACTAAAAAATATCAATGATTCTGTGTGTTATTTTTGTTATTCATAAAGAATAGTTTTTCACAGCTCAACAAAAAGCTGCACACGTGGTCATCCCTATAATGTCATAATGCCCTCCATAATATCACCCCTATAGTGTATTGCTGTTACTATACTAGCATAAATCATATGGAGTAAGAAACGTGCGTACAATAATTTTCTTCGTTAAAGGAAGCAAAGAAAGACAGAAAAATGATGGATTTATCTGAAAACGTTTTTCAGGTATTTTCCAGATAAAGTACTGTTAAGAATCGAAGTGTGTGCTGTATCTCGACTTTCATGAAAATGAAACTGTGATGGCCCTCCTCAGTCATAGAATGGTATTCTCGGCTGCGAAACAGACTCTTGTATAACTTGAAGGGAACATACAGCACTGGTCTCAAGCTATAATGATCTTTCTCAATTAGCCATGTGTACACGTTTTGCTCCAATATTGTTGTTCCAGACATACAGGATATATGTTGCCGTGCATTTAAAGTCACATTTTGATCAATTATTGTTTTGTGTCTCTTGCGTGACCTTGGTCTAATCCTTTATTGACAGTACACGTTATTTGAAACATTTGCAATAATCTAGAGACCCATCATGTGGAAATAATGTTGCTTTGAATTAGTGTTTGAGAAAGAAAAAATTAAATCTCATTAATAAAACACACCTAAATTTTGCCTTGATTAAATGATTTTATGCATTTAAATGCCTAAGGAATACAACACGAATACAAATTATCGCTTGTAGAAGCTGAAGACTTATCTGGATTCGGCGTCAATCTCGCCAAAATGGTGTCGCTTTTCCTTTGTCTCATGTCTCTCGAAAAAAATATCCTTCAAGTAGCGGATGCTAGCAGAGTCCACCCTCTTCTTTCGTCTGGTAACAACCTCATACTGAAAAAAATCCGTCTGCCCTTGCGAAGAAAAAACAAGGGTCCACTCGATAACGGAAGGGTCAGAACCCTCCAAACAAAATGGGCCCGTCTATTGGTTGGAAGAAATCCGAAGTATCTTTTTAGCTCAGACCGCTCCTGTTCAGTTTGCCTTTGGCGATGACTTACGAGAAGAGGTAAAAACAATCGCTTTGACAAAACAATCGCTTTGAAAGTTCAAACTGCACTTGTGTTTTTAATTCCCATATTCATTATTAATCAGAAATTGTAAGAACAAATTGCAATCATATCACAAATAAATATATGTCATCACTTCTTAAAAGATAGCAATAGGCATTTCTATTCATACAAAAAACCATTTTTTTTACAAATAATGAACCAATGATATGTATTAAAGAATAATAAGTATTTTATTAAATATTTACATGTGATGCTTAACATATAATGCTAACAATTGTAATCATAAATATTAAGATATATTCGTACACTTTAATTTTTAAGAAAGCTTAACAATTTAACATATTAAATGTGACATTCAAGTAGAACTTATTGAAGACTGAATAAATATAGTACATAAAATATTAAGCAAAGAAAATAGTTTTAACTATACATAAACTATTTTATACATACTTCAAGAGAAGACATATTTAAATAAAATGTTTTGATTTATAGAAAATATATTTTAATAAAATGTGCTCTCAAATTGATAGTTTATATAAGTGGATTTCTCAAACTTACCCTAAAGCACTACAAAATAAAAGAATTCATGAATCAAAGATTTAAATAAAATAAGCTAAAAATTAAAGTGGGTACCATGTTGTCAAAGTAGTATATAATATTGAAAATGAAATAAAATATGCATGACTAATTTATTTTTCAGTTATGAAAAAGGCTATTGGTTGAAGCAATAACTACTTACATTTAATTATTTTCCTTGAATATTTTTTTTTCATTTTCTATGACTCTTTATATTTCAATCTGCAATTTTATTAATATTAAAATATGTGTGATGTTACATCATTAACATTTTCTGTTATCACTCTAGGAAGTAAAGTCGTTAAAATAGCTCTGTATATGATAAAATTTAGATATACAGAAAATGTTTAAAATGCTAAATTCTAATATAGTGATGATACATTAATGTTTACTCAGTATTTACGACTCGTTTTCTCAATTATATTTTCTTATATATCAAATTTGAAAATATAAGAAATTTACATGTTTTTCCTTAATTAATGCATAATTAATGTAAACGAGATTATTAATTATTTTATGTATTATTTTATGTATTTTAGATTATTTAAAATATAAATCTATTTAAAATATAAATAGTCTGGTACTTAAACCAGATGATATTTTTCTTTTTTGGAACTTACATCCTGATAATAAACTTCACATGATAAAACATTTAAAGAAAAAATAACGCTAAAAGAATTTTTCATTTTAGTTCCACCTAATTTCTAGCATGTTCTTACAGTGACAACGGATTAGTTTATAGTTATAATTTTTAGCCAATCTGCTTTAACATTAGATGTGTTATTAGTGCAAAAATGTTAGAAGTGTTAATAAAGCAAGATATTTAGGCTTTCTCCTGTGAAATAATGCTAAAAATACAAAACATTGATATATAGCTGTAAAGGCCCATATTAAGAAGATAAAAGTCTATAAACATCATTAAGGGAGTATTATTTTTTATCACTCCTTATATCTTTTATCATAAATATATAAAAAAAATTCCTTTTTTAACCCTTAATTTGGTATTGTATGCTGTGTCATACAAACTTTAAAAAAATAAAATGTTAAAAAATATTATAATTTCAATATAATTATTAATATTTATTCTAATAAACTAGTCCCACTTTATGAAACAAACATTTTTTGAGTGTTAGCAACACTCAAACATTCATATTTCAGTATTTGTTTCAATTCAGAATGTTTATTTTTTTGCCAAATAAAGGGTTAAATGTTCATAAATTTTAATCAGATTATCTTGGTTTAAATTTCAAATATGTTACATAAAACAAACATTACATATTAAAACAAGTTAAAACAATTAAAAGTTATTCAAAAACAATAAATTTTAAAACACATATGTAAGTATAAAACTTAAACATTGATTTTAATAAGTTTTTCGACTTCCGTTTGAAATAAACATACTTGCATTCCATTATGATGATATTCATTTTGAAAAGTTAGAGAAATATTTTCTAGTGATGCGAAGTACGAGTGAATGATAAACAAAAAAAAAGTTTGCTGACTCAAAACTGATGCTTTCTTAGGAATAATGGCAAAATATTTCTGATTATGTTTTATTCAGTATTTTCTTCTGAGGTTCCGGATGAGGCTACTCTAAGTCGTAATTATTTCGTATGCTTTAACTACAATTATGACGGAAAAGTACAAACGTTTAATTATTTCTAGACGTATCCGTTTCAGTAAGGAGTCACAAATGCCCCTTGGATATAGATTTCGTTTTCAACCTCATTTCTCGTCATAATTACCGAGTAATTAACTGAAAACTCCACCGAAAATTCACTGAAAAGTTAGTGAGGGGAGAAATTAATTTCGGCCAATTAAAAGTTATATTTCTGTGGGAAATGAAGCATATGGAGATGACTCTCGCATAATAAGAGGGGGAACTAAGGCAGTTTTTGAAATTGGAATTCGTGAATTTTCTGATTAGGCACACAACGTAACTGTCCATGATTTCAATTGGTTTTTAAATTTAGGCACTACGGATGAAGTTTCTCCAGAGATGTAATTTTTATGAAAGTTAAATTACCCGTATTTCTAATTGCGTTTAATAGATTGATTAAAAAAAGCCCTGTTAATCTTTAGAACGCTCTTGCCTACATGATGATGAATATCATTAGATAATATTATTAAAAAAATACTCTAATCTTTAATTTAATTCATACGTCTTATGTCAATGGTCTGAGTCGATAATAAAGAGTTATGGGTATACATACATATATTTATACATATATATATATATACATATATATATACATATATATACATGTGTGTGTGCAGGTAATAAACCTTATAAATTTAA
>CM063505.1:33443714-33461214 GCA_032207245.1 Pardosa pseudoannulata | reverse complement strand
AAAAATTTTGTTATTTAAAAAAGTTTAAAAAATTATCTTACAAAAATATTGCTATTTTTCTTACATTTCATACATCTTCTCTAAGTTAGTATATATAAGTTCGTAAGAATATTAACGGATAAATCGATATTTTATTTTCAAATATATTCAAAATTTAAAAATTTAAAAAAAGTGTTATTTTAAATTGTCTTGATCACTGAAGATAATTCAAATTTTTTTTGAAAAGTAAATATTATAAAATAAGATTTACATGAAAATCATCACTAACATTACTGCAAATTCTCGAATATCATTTTACGAAAGACTACTATACTTAATAAATTTATTTTATATATATTATTTTTCAATTTTATATATTTACTTAAAACATACAAGATAATAGTTAATTTATGAATTACAGATGATGTATTTAAAATAAATTTATCATTTTTTATATTAAATATTATTTTATTTTGCCTTTTTTTTATCTTATTTTTGAATATTATTTATTTATTTTTCTCTTTTCCTTCATAAATTTGTATATTTCAATTTACCACCGATGTCTGATATAATTTTAAATATAAAAAAAATTGTAAAAAAAATGTCATGATTTATACAATTAATAAAGCATTATAAAGTATTTTTTAAATACGTATTTTTATTTAAATAATTATTTAGTTTTTTTAATTTTTTTTAAAAATTTTACTATAAATTTGTAAATTTTACAATTTAATTTAGAAAATCCAGTTTAAATGAAATCATAGATTAAAATATATCATTAGCCATATACTATGGGAATAAAGAAAAGCAAAATTTTATTTTTCAATTTAAAGAGTAAAATTACGTTTTATTCTTTTCATTATTGGAACATGTGCTTAATTCATTTTTTTTTTGTGCAAAGCATTTTATTTATCTGATCATTATTTTATTTTGCATTAGATGCAAGAGAATTTTCTGTAGAATTTTATATGTATTTAAGCTGAAATAATATTTTTATATTACAATATTATTTGACACTTTTCTTACTTTAGTAAATCATTTCTTTAAAAATAAATTATTTTTATAAACCAAGAAACCTGTTTGTATGGTTTTTCTTTAACGTTTTAGAAGTCAAGTATGAAAATAGTTATCTTTTTTATAATGAATTTTATTTTAGTTTAGTGTGTATTGTTTACTGTGTTTCATAAAATGTACTAAAAAAAAAAGTCTGTTTGCTACAATACAAGAATACTCTTAAAAAACTCTTTCAATTCAGTTTATAAGATTTTTATATTTTAAGTTAAATTATAGATATAAATATGAAAAAATTATATTGTTAATAATATGCTTGTACATAATATTGTAAATTTATATGTATTTAAAAAAGATAAAATTAATTATATTTCAGAAATATACAAGATCAAAAGAACGATAAAATAAAAACCTTGTAGTAAATTAATTAAGTTAAATTATAATAAAGTTTTAAAAATTAAAACATTGATTTCAATTTGTCATATTAATTTATTGTATTATTTATAATGAACAAAATAATCATTTTAAGAAATGTTATAATTATTAGAATTTAATTTATTATGTATATTTTTAAAAAATATGCAAAAGATAATAATACAATGTGAATAATGAAACATTAAAAATTAACTTTTTTTATGATTTTAAAAACTATTTCTTTTTGTAATTGTTAATTATATTAAAACAAATTTCAATATAACTTCCGTAAATTCTTTTAATAAAAAACTTTAGACATAAATTATGATATCTATTTACTTATTCTTTTAATTTTTGATATCTTATCTGATTCACACATGCATCATTCATAAAAAACCTTGTGCTTTATAAACTGCTAAAATCTACTGATTAACAAAATAATTATATATTCTTCTTTTTTAGTAAAAAAAACATGTTAATTATTGTCCATGTAATTTTACTGTGAATGCATTGATATTTCAAAATCTTTTATCTTTCATGTTTTTCAATACAGAACATAATGTATTTAAAAAACAATTTGGATAAAAAGTATTTGTAATTTTTAAAAGGTACTGTTATATCAAAAAGAAAATAAATTCAAAAAACTGTTATTTCAATCAAAAGAAAATGTTAATATTATTCATTTTAATAAAAATTACTTTATGTTTTTTTTCGTTGTTCAACAGTTTATTTAATTATTAATTTATTAAAAATAATTCTGTAAAATAGTATATAAAAACTTTATTGTTTGTTTTTATAAATTAAGGAATAAAATTATTAAAATACTATATATATATAATATTTTCTTAGTTATAAATAATTTAAAAATTGTATCTTAAGTAATTATATATAGCGCTTTTTATGATTTTACTATTATTTTATAATTATTTTATATTTAGTTATTCAATGAAATATTATTAAAATATATTTTTTACACATATTATCTCTCTTTTGTTGAAATTATGTATTGATATTATTATTATATATATATATATTATATGTAGATATAATAATGTTTTATATTATATATAATTTATAAATGTATATATATATTGTATTTGTATATATATATATATTATATGTATATTTTTTGCATAGAAATATATATATTATAGATGTATGCTATATATTTATAATATATATATTTTAATGATATTATAGTTATATAATATATATATATAGATATATATATATTTTAAAAAAATAGATATAAAATTATGTGTATGTATAATATATATCTATAGTAAATATTTATATACAATTGCATAATAATAGTTTTTTATAAAAGAATTTTATATTGCTATTAGTATCTAAAATATTTTTAATATCATATTTATAAATATATTTTTGCTTTCATAAAAAACATTTAAATATAGGTTATAGTTTTCGTTCACATTTAGACATTTGTAAACATTAATTTATAAACGTATTAAAATATTAAACTATAAATTATGTAGAAATACCTTTGTATCTTTTAAAGTAAATTTATTGTAAACATTTCTAATATTTTATGAGGAAAATTTACAACTATTTAGTTTATTAAATCTAAAAAAGTGTTACATATGTGTAAAAATATTAATTAAAATAAACATGAAATCATTCTTGCATTTCTATGTCTAAAATAAATATATCTTTACTCTTTTTAAAACAAAGGACAGATAATAATATTTTTGTCAAATATCTATAAATATAAAAATTCTTAAATTGAGAGTATCATTACATACACTAAAATATTGAACAATCTTTTAAAAGTGAAGTGATACCCAAAACAACAAAATTATATTTTTCCTCCACAAATTTCTTGTAAATAATACATCCTGTTAAGAAGTCATATAAAAAGGCATGAAACTTAAATAAAAATTTCAACTCTTTTTTTAAACAAACAGTCTAGTGAATAAAATCAATATATTTTTTATAATATTGCATAATATTGTAAAAATGATGTAATTCATGTAAAATATGGTCTACTTGAATGCTAGGATTATTTTAATGCAAATACGTTTAATAATTTTAGTTTTATTTTAATTTTTTGAAATAATAATATTAACAATGTAAATAATTGAGTATTATATTATATTTTTAAATATATTTTAGAATTTTTATTTAAGACACAAAAGCAAAAATATGTTGTTCTAAAGAAATATATTTTATATACAAAGTAAAAATATGAAAACGATTAAAAAAAAATCGGGATACATAAGACTATATATTTTTAAGTGAAAAGATAATTATTTTGTAGTAAATATATATCTTAAATTAAGATCTTTGTTTTCTCACTTATAATTGACTCAGTTTCATATTCAGTTAATGAATAAAAGTTTATAATATGTTTCAGGTTAGATTAATATCAGGAACATATTTGCATAGAATTCTCGTAAAAGATGAGAGTTGCATTGTTAATAATAATACAATATGTATAATTTTTGTAAAAATTTAAAAATTTAGAACTAAAATATTTTCTCGGTCATGATATCATTAATAATCAGATTATTATTTAAATCTCGGTCAAAATAGAAAAATGCTTAAATTTTACTTTTGAAAGTAATTAGTCGTATTTGATATAGTAAGCATATTAATGTTATATATACCTTACATAAAATTTGGCTGTTTGTTAATAAAGCATATAATGTTCAGAATAAAAATATAATTTTATTGAATTATATCAAGTATGTTTATAAAATGATGGTTCTTGATATCTTTATTCTGAATGTTGTAAACCAAAAATATTTATTAGACATATTATGCATCATTTTAACCCTTGTTGATCAATTTGTATATATCTCTTTAAAAATTGCATTTTTTGTTGTATAGTTTTATATATATTTATCTATAATTTATTATCAATATAATATTGTTTAAGTTATAATCTATTTATTACAAAATAAGATGCAATATGTATATAATTAATATTTAAATGGTGAAAAGGCGAAATGTATTCTTAAGAAGAAAAACACATAGCGAAAATATGAGCAAATTTTTTATATTTGAATACCAAATCTCGAGATGAGCAATAATAATTCAAAACTATATTTAGATTCTATTTTTTAATATTAGTGGTATTTAATTAAAGAAATCCATAGTAATCGTTACTAAGATATTGCAAGGAATTTTGTAACAATTTTGTTAATAAGAAATTTTATTACAAATTTTCTTTATTTGTGTTATTTTTTCTATATAGTGAGTCAGAACGAATTTTAAATGAATTTTTCATAAAAATGTATTTAAAAAATTCTGTAAGTATACAATGCTAAAAATTGTTAACTTTGTTAAAAAAAATCACTATCAAAGTCTGTAAATGCATTTAAGAAGTCGTGATATAAAATGCATAAATAAAATTTAATAAATTTTTAGGTATTGCTTTTTGGTTTTTCGATTAGCAAAAACATATTAACTAACATACATTTATTTATATGAATTATTAGAAGATACAAATACACCGCATGTATCGATTTTCATAACACTAAAAATTGAGATCTCTTGCTAATCAGTGATTCTCAACCTGTGGGGCGCGCCCCCCTAGGGGGGCGCGAGCACACTAATGGGGGGGGCGCGAGCATATCCAAGAGAAAATGTTATTTAAAAAAATTGATTAAGTGACTGAAAGGAAAGAACACACACACACATACAAAACAAAATACATTTCGACATATTTAATAATTAACTTATTAAATTAAAACAACTTACTAAATTAAAAACAAATTTAATAATTATTAGTGACTTCCTTGGGCCTGTCTTTCAGAGCAAAGTTTTTCGAAGGAGGGTTTAATATTAGAAATAGACACTCTCAGTTCTTTTTCTATATTTAGCTGAGATCTATATTTTGTCTTCAAAGAAGCCACCGCAGAAAATCCAGTTTCACAAAGGTAAGATGTTGAAAATGGTAGTAGAATGCGAAATGCCCTTGTTTTTAGTGCAGAAAACTCATCATCCACTCCTGCCCAAAATTCAAAGAGTGATTTATTACTAAATTGTCTTTTGGTTTCGCCGCTTGCCGTGAAGTCTATGAAGGTTTCTTCCTCTTCAATTGAGAGTCCTTCGGGAGTATTTTGAAATGGATCCCTCACCCACTTGTAACTTGATATCAGTTTGTCGTCAGCAAGAAAGTACTTTTTAAAATTCTTTGCTAGCATTGCTAAATGATTTTCAATGGTTGCAAAAACAACTTTTACATGTTGTTCTTCAGCCTTGTAAGTTTTAATACAATCATTCAAATTTGCAAACATTGTTAAGTTTTCTTGCTTTAAATTTCTGCTCCACAATTCCAATTTCCTACAAAAAGCATTAACTTTATCACTCGTATCCAATATATGTGTATTTGCTCCTTGCAGATGAAGATTCAAGTTATTTAATTTCTCGAATATGTCGACCATGTAGCTCAATTTCATCACAAATAAACTATCGCGAAAATTCTCAGCTTCCGGTCTGTTTTCCTCTTCTAGGAAAACGGCGATTTCTTCTTTTAATTCATAAACACGTTGCAAAAATTTCCCTCGTGATAACCATCTTGCCTCGCAATAAAATAGTAACGCTGAATGTACTGCACCCATGTCTTTACAAAGTGCGGAAAAGATTCTTGATTTCAGGGGTCTCATTTTTATATAATTTACTACGGTTACAACCGTAGTTAACACAATATTCAAACCAGGACTCATTTCTTTGGAAGCCAAAGCTTCTCTGTGGATCATGCAATGTGTCCAGACGCACTGTGGCGATTTTTGTTTCACAAGTGCTTGAATACTTTGGAATCTTCCGGACATAGAACGAGCACCATCGGTGCATATTCCGACGCAATTTTTCCATTCTATGTTTGCCTCGTTCATAAAATCATTTAAGATAGCAAATAATGCGAGTGCTGTTGCTTTGAGTTCTATTGGTTTGCAGAAAAGTAATTCTTCTACTACTGACAAATCATCACAAAATCTAACATAGGCAATGAAATGAGCATCTTTATTACTATCTGTTGCCTCATCGAGTTGTATTGAAAACAATTTGTCACGCAACTTCGACAAAAGCTGACACTCTACATCTTCAGCTATATCAGCAATTCGACGGGCAACAGTATCATTTGAAACAGGTATAGACTGCAATTGTTTTGCAAAATTATCTCCAAACATAATTTCTACAATCTCAATTGCGGCTGGCAAAATAAGCTCTTCACCAATGGTGTGAGGCTTTTTACATCTGGCTATTTTATATGAAAGTTTGTAAGAGGCAATTAAAGCTTTTTCATTCACAGACAAAGTTTTTTTAAACAATGATTTTTGCTTTTCATATGATTTTAATTTTAATTCGAAGAATTCTCTGGGTTTGTTTACGTACTCACTATGAAGCGTTTCCAAATGTCGTTTAAGTTTATTAGGTTTCATGCTGTCTGCCGCCAACATTTTTGAGCAAATGATACACAGGGGCCTTTCTTCTTCATTTACTTCAGTACTAGTGAACCCAAAATTTAAGTATTCTTGAGAATATTTTCTTGATTTTATTTTCGGAACCACGCTCGTCTGTGTACTTGTTGATGCTTGTCTATCGTCTAATGCTCGCTTACGCCCGCTTAAAAATTTATCCATGATTCTGCATAAGTCTGCTGCCGTGAATATTTAATACCGTGAATTGCAATTACACGAAAATATATATAACATACACATTAAGAATAGATTCAATAGCGATAAGAAGGATCGACTCGAATGAGATTGTCTGGAATTGAAATTGGCGTCATAGAACTTTCTCCTTCTCCCTATGAGAAAACATTTGTTCACATCTGCGCACGCTCCTAACTTAACTTTTAAGCTGACCAGACAAATTCCAGACAAATCGAAACTTCTCGCGAAACCGTGAGAATGCCCGACATGGCGGGACGCAAGAGCAATAAAAAGGCATAGGATTATTGTTTTTTCAATGCTGAGTATCAGTGTTGCAAAATGTCAATAAATTTCCGTATTCTTGGTAATTTGCAAAGTTTAAAATTAAGGTTGTAGTGCAGGTTTAGCGCCATAATGCTCAAAATACATTATTATTGTATACATTTTATTGTACGCGGTGGGGAGGGGGGCGCGATGAAAATTATGATTGAAAATTGGGCCGTGAATACTAAAAGGTTGAGAAACACTGCTATATACTCTGTTATTTACCACTGAACAATTTGTTTTCTTTCAATATACCTATTATTATATGGTTGCAACAAAGCTAAAAGAAATGCTATATTTTTAAAACGATTGATATTGAAATTAAAATTACTTTAAATATCTTTTAAGTATCTTTTTTGATTTTAATGATACATATGGATTAAAGATTACATCATTGGAAAGATCACGTCTAATACAACGTTATCTGATAAAGAATATAAGTTGTTAAATAAAAATTATTAAACTAACTGATTCTGATTTATTATAAAAATATGCTGATAAAAATTAGCAAAATATATAAGTATTATCATTTTTTATTCGTTAGTAATTGCTTTTATTATTATTATTAACCTTGTAAATATATATTTCTTAATCATTTTACTGGGGGAGCACTGTCTAACAATAAGTATTTGGACACCAATGCAAATGTTGATATCTGCGGTCCTGAGATACGTCACGGCCTCCACCGGTATATATAGCGTAGGGAACAACATCGGCATTAGTCGCATGCAAGATGCCACTCAGTTCGGAGCTATCTAATTTTGAGAAAAGTATAATTATCGGGAATCACAAATCTGGCCTATCCTTAAGGGGCATATCTAGGGATCTGAAGTACCCAAAATCGACAGTGGTCTATGTGATTAAGAAGTGGGAGGTGCGCGGTGATTGTCGGAATGTGTCCCGAGTCGGCAGACCAACGAAACTGGGAGATAGAGACTGTCCTGGGAGATAGAGTGCTGTCCTGAGAATTTCGGAAGAACCGTACCCAACAGATGGCCTTCATCCGCTAGGAGTTTCAACAGGAGTGACATCTGGGAGTATTGTTTCAATGAATACCATCCGTAAGGAAGCACATCTGCTTGATTTCATGGTAATGTTGCTGCCCCTAAATCTTTCATCACAAAGTCCAACCGCGCAGCTCGGTTAATGCGGTGCAAAGCACATCGAAATTGAACCGTAGATCAGTGGAAAAGAGTTCTTTGTAGCGACTAATCAAGGTTCACTATTTATCGTTCAAATGTCAGTGTCTGGGTCTCGCGTATGTCTGGAGAACGTCTCGTGCTAGAATGCATTGTGCAAACAGTCAAGCTCGTCGGAGGTGGAATTATGGTCTGGGGGTATTTCCCCTAGTATGGACTGGGACCCTTGGTCCCCATTCATGGTAAGCTCAACGCCGATGCCTACTGTACTATTTTGGATGACAATGTGCTTCCTACGTTGTGGCAGTTTTACGGGTTGGACCCCTGTTACTTTCAGGACGACAATGCCAGTTGTCATGTTTCGAGGTTAACCAAGGTCTGGTATGGTGCCAATGGAGTTCATAGAATGGACTGGCCTGCTTAGAGCGCAGACCTGAACCTCTGGGACGAGTTGGATTGCCGAATTAAGGGATGCACTACCCATCCAAAATCAATAAATGAATTTGTATGTCTAATCCAAGCCGAGTGGAAGACAATACCCCTAGCTGTAATAAAAAGACTTGTGGATAGTATGCTCCGGAGGGTTCACGCTGTAATTGCCTCTCGTGGAGGCTCTACCAACTATTGATTTTGAATAAAGTTAGTTTTTCTTTTCTATCAAAGATGTCCAAATACTTATAGGTAGACAGTGTATAAGTAGGTCAATTCTGATTGGACAACACAAAAGAAAACCAAGCATTAGATAGGATTTAAACCTGGCCAATTTAGGTAGTGCTAGGACAATGCTCTTACCGATATGCTGAACTGGCTTCAGTTTTATTCATATATATCGCTGGAAATATTATTTATTATGTGTGATTTATATTTAAATGATATATGAAAATATTTAAATACTTCTGTTCAACTGACTTCTGTCAATATGTGTGGCTAACAGCTTATACAAATACCTAATCAAAACATTTAGCTGAGATAAATGATTGTCAACTTTCGAAACTATTTATTTATATGACTCAAGTGTCAATTGTAATATTGAATTCTAGCATTGGAATAAATTTAGATACATTTTGTGGAACATTTTTATGGGTAATTCAAGATAATGATCACATACAATATTTTCCTTTTATATTATTCTCCGACAAATAACCTAAGTAGCATATTACATACATTTGTGCATCTTCAAAGAGTAACTTAAATGATATGGAATTACTAGGAAAGCTATAAAAAACTGTATGTCTTTATTGTGAATGGATACTATATTCTGTCAGATATATGTTATTACACTAGATCTATATTTAGGCATAGATATTGATCAGCGAATAGAGTTTATATTAACTTGGTTCTTTTATTATCATCTTATGGTTTATTTACTTTCATTTGAAGATGATAAGAAACTTAATAACAACAAAATTTTTAGTATAATAAAGGAATGAATAGTTAATAATGACATTAATTATAATATAATTATTTAATGAAATAAGAAATATTTTATCCTTTAAGTTATTTCATCGAATGTTTTACGCAATTTCATCTCCAAAATTGCAAACTTGGCCAAATATCTGAATCTTTAATAAGGCCCAAGTATAATATTCGGTTATCACAAAAAAGTAAAAGGTTTTTAATAACATTTAATTTACACATTCTTCAACTTGATACAAAATTTGTTCACCTAACTGGTGACTATGAAAGTCTCCAACAGTTTTTTCTCATCTAATTTCTTCTATATTTTGTACTGTTTGCTATGGACTGGATATTACTTTTGTAAAAAAATATTAACTACTTTAAGTCAAATTATATATATAATAACACAGCATCGACAACATTTTAAAAATTTTATTAATAATTTTAAAAACAATTACATGTAATGCAAGTAAACTTTTCATATTTACTTTATTATACTACATATAAGATAAAATTGAAACAAGAGGACATAGTGCTTTTCAGAGGGAAAAGTCTTCGTTAAAAAAGCTTATTATTTATTTATTATATAATAAAATGTTCTGATGCGTTTAGATAATCATCTTTCTAAATTAGTAATAAATGTTTAGCTTCATATGAATTCTTTAATTTGTTACACGAAGAAAACATTTAAAAATGATCTAGAGAGAAGAAGTAAAAAAATACAACTCCCTGGGTAATACAATTTGTAAATTAGTTATTCATTACGAAATAAGCCAATTATCCCTTTTATTCTGTAAAGTACTATTATAATAATACGAGCTCAATATATGTTAACATGATAGATGTCAATATATTTTCAATTTTTTCATTCTCTCAAAAGAGACTTAAATTTTTACATCCTTGTGTAAAGTAAAGGGAATTATTTTAATCAAGATAAATTTCAGAGCTGAAATATTAACGAAAATATTTATTTTGAACAAGATAGACTGAAGTTTAAACATTTTAAACATTCATTCTGTATGTATGTACTAGGTGTGTATGTATGTGTGCATGTATGTATGTATGTATGTACTACTTTAAACTTACATTCTGACTATTCACCAACTAGTTATGGTTAGTTTCCTCCTGATGTCTGTACGAACATATGTGCATATGCATGTAGTATAACTAAAAAACTATTAATCTTAGAAAGTCAAAATTTTTGCAGGAATGTTATAATGCCTAGTTGTGTGTCTTAACTTTTGTTTTTCATTCTCAAGTAGATAAAACCAAATATTTAAGCATAAAAAATATTTTCGATGTGGAGTTAACTGAATAATGATTAGTAAGAAGAAGATCAAAATCGTATATTTAAGACTTTGATCATACTTCTTCAAACCCCTCTTTCAAAGGTTGCAATTTAAACGCTATAATGTGAAAAATATCAATATAACATATATATATCAATGCTGTGTGGGTATAATTCAAACACGATTTTCTGTAAAATGTTGAAATTTAACATTTAGAACTATTATAAAAACTTGCTATCCTAATTCTCCTTTGATAGAAATCTGAATTCTATAATACAAGTTTCAATATAATGTTCATTAATATATGTTATATTGGATTATTTAAAAAATTAAATCATCAGTTATCAATAAAAATTTAGTTTATAGAATAAATGAAATATTTTACTTCACATGTAATTAATCTTTTTCATATACCTATATCAAATCTTATCTTTTTTAAATGTTCATTTATACATGATCGGGAATTGTATCATTTTTCCTTATTTAGTGCATTTTATCATTATACAAATTCTACTTCGGATGACAAAATCAATTAAATTTTTCACAAGTTATAGTGCTGTTGAAAAACTTTTCAGCTTGATAAAAATTCATTCTAAATGAATGAAAATATACTGTTATAACCAATAGAATAAATGCTGTTAAAAGGAAAATTTTAATTTAATTTAAAGGTACTATATCTTATTGAGTTAACTGTTGAATATGGAATGCATTAATTCCATTAAATTATGTATTTTAATTCATTCATTTTAAATTATGTATTTTAAGAATCAGTATAAATGAATGTATTTAATTTGAAATGATATATATTTTCTTGTTAATTTTTACTTTAATTCACTCTAAAAGAAGAAAAACATATTATTTTAATCAGAATACATGTTGTTAAAATGAAAATTTTTAATCTCTAAAGGTATTATGTCTTCTTAAGTTAACTGTTGAATACGGAATTTATTAAGAATATTTTAAATTATGTATTTGGAAGCGTCAATATAAATAAAAGTTTTTAATTTGAAATGAAATATATTTTCTTGTATATTTTTACTATAATTCACTCTAAAAGAAGAAAAACATATTATTTTCATTAACAGAACAAATGCTGTTAAAATGATAAATTTAAATCTCAAAAGGTATTATGTCTTCTTAAGTTAACAGTTGAATATGGAATTCATTAAGAACATTTTAAATTATGTATTTGGAAGAATTAATATAGATGAATGTATTTAATTTGAAATGAAATATATTTTCTTGTATATTTTTACTATAAATCACTCTAAAAGAAGAAAAACATATTATTTTAATCAATAGAATAAATGCTGTTAAAATGAAAAGTTTTAATCTCAACAGATATTATGTCTTATTAAGTTAACTATTGAATACGGAATTTATTAGGAATATTTTAAATTATGTATTTCAAAGAGTCAATGTAAATAAATGTATTTAATTTGAAATAAAATAATTTCTTGTATAATTTTACTATAATTCACTCTAAAAGAAGAAAAACATATTATTTTAATCTCAAAGGAAAAAATTTAATCTCAAAAGGTACAATAGCTTCTTAAGTTAACTGCTGAATATAGAATTAAGAACATTTTAAATTATGTATTTGGGAGAATCAATATAGATGAAGCTATTTGATTTTAAATAAATATATATTTTTTTGTATATTTTTACACATATTATAACACTATTCCCAATTATATATAAATAAACATGTATTATAATACTTTTATACAGACTTTTTATTTGTCCATATAAAATGTAAAAGGGAATATTGAAAAATATTAAAAACCTTCTTTTTCTAAATCGATTATGTATTTAGAAGAATTAATATAAATGAATGTAGTTGATTTTAAATGAAATATATATTCTTGTATATTTTTACATATATCATAACACTATTCCCAATTATATATAAATGGACATGTATTATGATACTTTTACACATACTTATCTTTGTCCGTATAAAAGGTAAAAGTGAATATTTAAAATATTAGAAACATTCTTTTCCTAAATCTGCTCATACCTCTATAGATTCCGTGATCTGTTACTATGTTTCAAGCATTACATTTTAAACTATGCATCCTAGATACTCAAAATAACTATATATTTCTCTACAGTTTCTTGCATTTTGCTAATACTGTTTTGCGAATATTTTAACTGAGACTTTGGAGGATTTGAAAGGTAACTTTGTTGACATCACTTAAAAGCCCATGTTTAGCTTCTTCGTAAAAACCTTATCTTGTTAAGATGTAAAAGAAATGTGATGGGATTAGGTAAGCTACTTTATACGATTTAAACTCGGAACAGTGTCAGTTTGAAAAGAAATTTAAATATTATTGAAGCATTATTTATATATGGCCTCCCTTTGCCGAAAAATCATCATTATTCGATAATATTTCAGTAAAAAGAAAATGAATTCATATAAGGAATACATCTGAAATGTATTGAATTAAAATATATACACTGATTTTATAACTAGAATTCCTATATAAATGCAAACTTGAAGAAATGAAAGGTATACTTTTCAAAGAAAATTTAATTGTACAGTGAATTATGTTTGGAAATCTAAAATATGGGCTGTATATATATTGTGCATTTATAAAATATATCAAAATTATTACACTTTAATATCTCATAAAATTTCTCCTTTGTCCTATTCTTATTCCTTCAAATCTATTATCCCAGCTACGAAATGTCTCAATTAAAGGAGTGTACTTGACTTAAAATTCTTTCGATACAATTCCCAAAGAATTCTATCCTATACATAAAAATGTTCTGTCTATTCAACACGTTTTCCAGCTATCACCGGCAAATGGTTCCTTATTTTTTCCTGATCTGAATTTGCTGACTAAGTTTCTAGTCCCTGGGAAAAATTTTCTCTGTCTTTGCTCTTGGGTTGTTCGAGTAGAGGGAGTTTTGTGTCTTTTCTCTTGTCGTTGACTAGTAAAAATAGTTTAGCAGCTCTAAAATAAAGTTTTATTTAAACTTGTGCCATTATCTTGTGGCCAAACTGCTACTACTATTAGCTTTTTCTTGCTCAGTAGCCCGGGTAAATAAAAATAATATGGGCTATCATGTGTCCAGCAGTTTTACAATTTTTGGATTATATATATATATATGTATGTATATATATATATATATATATATATATATATATATATAGATATATATATATATATATATATATATATATATATATATGTATATATGTATGTATGTATATATGTATGTATATATATGTATATATATATATATGTATATATATATGTATATATATATATATGTATGTATATATATGTATATATATATGTATATATATATATATATGTATGTATATATATGTATGTATATATATATGTATATATATGTATGTATATATATGTATGTATATATATGTATGTATATATATATATGTATATATATGTATGTATATATATATATATATATATATAATATGTATGTATATATATATATATATATATATATATATATATATATGTATATATATATATATATATATATATAAGTATTTAATTAAATTAAAATTTGATCCCCTGAATTTAGAAATATATCTATTATAAACTTATTTTTTACTACATACAATTTTATACAATCGCATACAAAAATGATAATCCATATCGAAATTTCATAAATAGGAATTTATCTGTATGTAAAATAATATATGTGTAAAAAACAATTATCTATGAGGTAAAATAACTGACAAATTGTACCAGTTGTGGAAAAATATATTTTGCTTTTCCGGAATTAAAAATTTATTAATCAGTATTTAATCATGTCCCTTCAGCGATTTCCAAATTCTTCAATCACCAAATCTGCTTTTGTGTCCCCATTGAAAGAGTGTACAACTAGAAAGAAGAAAGATTTTTCACTTCCAGAATTTATAAAGTAAAATGTATGATGTTGCCTCTTTTATACCTCTAAGACGATTGTAAAAATAATGTTGGCCTAGTGTTTGAGAAAGGAGAAATTAAAACTCATTAAAATTACAGGGACAAATATGTCTTGATTAAATAATTTTATAAAATTAAATGTCTGAGTAATACAACAGCAATCAACTTATCATTTGTAGATATGGAAATCTCCTCTGGATTCGAAGTCGGTCTCGCAAAGATGGCGTTGCTTTCTTTCTTTTTGTGTCGCTCTAAAATATCTATTCCGCAAGCAGTGGATACCAGCAGCGTTCACCCTCTTCTCTCCTCTGGTAACAACCTGTACCTCTAAAAGAATCAGAAAAAACAGGGATCCGCTCATAAACAGAGGGGTCAGATTCCCGAAATGCTATTGGCCCTTCTATTGGTTGGGAGGAGTCTGAAGTTTCTTCCAGTTCAAACCGGTCCTGTTCTGTATGTCTTTGACAAAGAATTAGGAGAAGGGTTAAAAAAAAGCTGAACCGAATGTAATTTATTGTTATACTGATGCACATGTTTAACCCCCTAAGCGGTTCGAACGTACAATTCCACCAAACCGACGATATCTTCAAAACATACCACTTTCGACCTCTTAAAACGCTCCGAAAATGGATTTAATATACATTTCTACCAGTGCTTCCCCCCATGGAGTTTTGTTGTAGAAGGGTCAGGTCGATTGTTAGGAGCTGCTCCCCTCTTTGACTAATATTTTTGGAGGGATGCACCCCTACCCATGAGACAAAAGATACTGATAGCTTTTCATGGCTTTGTAAATCAGTATTTCGAAGTATTTCGTTTGCGGTAACAGATGTATCTCTAATTGCACCACTTAAATATCTTGGATGAATTTCTTAAAAAATATAAATGTCTCAAAAAATATTTTTATTTGTACTTTTAGAATCCATTATTTCTTATGGGATGATCTTCGAGATTTGGCAATCTCTATGTGTGTTAAAAATTAACAATATATAATATCCATTTATATATCTATTTATAAACGGAAGTACAGGGACAATAACGTGGGTGGGTTTCCTTTATTCCATTCTAGTCAACAAAGGGTGAAGGGAAAAATCATAGAATGTTTTGGCCACTGACACATTAAACCTTTAATGTTTTTTTTGGAGAATTTTTTCCTGAATGTGCTGTTCCACTCGGAGGGTTAAACCCATAGGAGAAGAATAGATTATTCGACACACTTGCACGTTATCATCTTTCTTCTATGAATGTATCTGTATACCGAATTAAGATGAGTAAAGAAATTTATTGTATGATAATTCTAGTGCTATTTTTTCCTTTACTTTATGTATAAACGTAAAAGGTTGGAAAGCAAAGATTTTCAAAAATCTTAAAGTATGCAGTAAATTATATTTCCTAATATTACACATGAGCTAAATTTATATTTATTTATGTATTTGCATTCAAAACATTCTTTAATTAAAATGGAAACTGGTTCTGTAAAATCACTCCTTAACGAACCATTTTTCCAGACATTTCCGTACTACTTTATTCTTCCCGATATTTCTTCTTCCGTAAGGTAAGTGTAATATCTTATCTTCACTTTCCTCTATTCAATACTCTTGATGCATGTCCAAACGTCAACAGACAGGGTGCGGAAGTTTTCAAAATTAATATTGAAAATTCTTAGGATGTTTCGCCTCCTTATTCAGAATTAATCAAGGAGAATACAAACTATTAAACAAGAATAAGCCTCTTTGTGTATAATTTTGAAGTTTGTTTTGGATGTTTAATTCACTGAAAAGTGTTACGTAGATTAAGGTTTTATTCCTTTGTACATAATATTTATTTAATGGGTGCAAATATTATTTTTGTAATTTTCGCTCTATATATTCTATGGAAATAAACGATAATGAGTTTTGCTTTAGTCTTTAATACTAGTATTTTACACACAGTTTCAAAGTGCTCTAAAATGTTGAATGGATAAATGTTGAGTTGCTTAGTTTGAAAGGGTCTTTTGATAGTATGTGATTTAATTTCTCTATATTTAATGAATTACAAAAATAACATATAGTACTGATAGAAATACTCGAAACTAAAAGATTTGCGTTTAATGCCACCCCACAGTATTTTAACCTCTTAATGCACAGTTTTTTTTGTAAAAGGCCGACCAAAAAATATATTTTTTTTATACAATTAAGAAAGTTGAATTTGGAAAAAAAATATATATATACACATACACATATATTTATTCACACACACATGATATATATATACACATCACATATATATATATATATATATAATATATATATTCATATAAATATACATATATATAGATATATACATATAATATAAATATATATATATATATATATCTATATATATATATATATATAAATATATATATATATAATATAAATATATATATATAATATATACGATGA
>CM063505.1:33421214-33436214 GCA_032207245.1 Pardosa pseudoannulata | reverse complement strand
AAATTTTATTTTCGAGTAAACAATGAGCAAATTATATTTGTAATATTTTTAATATAACTATATATATTAATATACATTTGTGTATTCTGTGCTTGAAAGCTTGAAGTTAGATAACATTAAATGAGCATTCTAAAGTAGGTCGGGCTATCTACCAGGTTACTTACATAATTGTAACCGCATAGTTCTTAAGCTTATTCCGATTTCACCTTGGCTTGTAAGGGGAGACATACATTTTAACTCTATTGTTTTCTGTATCATATTAAGAACTGTTGCAATTATAAGATACATAAAAAGAAAATCGTTGGATTTAGCCATTAGGAAACCCAAAAATAAATCATCTTGATGCAGTCTCTTTTATCTTCACATAAGCGAATCTATATATGACGTACTGAGATTCTGTTGGTCTTGTATATTTCCGACCTATTCCATCTTTGTCTCGAAATTTGGAATTCTACCTTCACTGACCATTGTCATTGTTCCATTGCACATTGCACACTGTTATGCCATTCTGGAATGTGAGCAAGACTACTAAATTTCACTTGGCAATGGACTCACAATATTAAAAATAATATGTATTTTAAATTAAGTAGTGTGTCGTTCTGCCAATTTGCACAATGATATAAATTCCAATATATTTAATGAGTTGATAGTATGTTAGTGTGGTATGGCAAGTTTTTGGGTGTCCCTGATTCTGGCTGCTGTGTAATTTAAGGCTTACTATTTGCGTTCTTGGAATAGTCCTGTATGAAAGATCGTCTATTTTCCGTTTATGATAAAAAGCATCCGTCACTGAAAAAATTCTAAATATTGTAATCTCTGCAGAACGTTTGTACTCTATGAGAGTAGGTAAATGAAGGATATACCCCCAAATCCGTAGAATTACATTATCATTTTAGAAGAACAGTTACAAAAAGAGTTATACTAAGAATGTTAAAAGAACATGATTTCTATGCTTCTATTAGGGATTTGAGTGATTTATTTCATACAGAAGTGCTGATATAGAAAACGTACTACTGTTATCTATAAATAGTAAACTATTAATCACATAATACAAAACTATCAACACCATACAGGGGTTCAAAATAAAAGAAAAATTAATGAATGAAACTTTTTAAAATTTTATGTCTATGTCAGAAAATTAAATCCGGTTTTATTTTTATCCGTTTGGTGTAACTAAGGAAATTTGTTAAATTTCTTATGTATTTATTCGTTGCTAAAATGTGTCCTAAATTTCCGTCACATGGTGTGCAACGATAGATCAAATGTGATTATAGTAAAATCTTTGGTCTGAAATATATAATACGCGAAAATAATTGGTAATTTGAAGGTAAATATTTATGTTGGCATCTCATTATTTCCATTTCATAATTAAGATGCCGAACGATGGCCGAATGGTTAGGGTGCTGGCCTTTCGGAACCGGAGTTCGTGGGTTCGAATCCCACACATGGCATGGATGTTCGTAGCCGTTCGTAGCCGTCCTTTAAGTAGTAGATCTCGGTCTCATTAGCCCTCGTGTTGCAAAAAAGTAGACCGTAGCGCTACAAACCAAACAAAACCAAACCATAATTAAAATACACATTTTTGTGCAATTTTCATAAAAAGGAGAGTCTAAAACACACTTGTCCCTTAGCATTTGTGAGACTGCAACGCTTCCCGACTCTTCATATGAGTGTGTGGGAGTGAGTGCGTGTAATATAAAAATATATTTTTTTATATTACGAAGTATTACAATATCTCTCGTATGATGACATCTATATTTGACAGACAATTAAGTATATACTCCTTGGCTCAATAGCCCCTAGGGAGCCAGGGCCTACAGTGCCAATCTCCACTTACGTAACCAAGGCCATGGGGTCCGAAGCATATGTTCCGGTTAGGTGGTCAATCTTACGCGGAACCCCCAGTGTTTAGATCCCAAGCACGCTTGGCCCTCAGTTCATCTACCCACTGAAGGGATGAAAGGCTGAGTCAACCTTGCCCAGCCGGGGAATCAGACTTCGTTCCTGTGTTGTGGGTGCTCGAAGCGCTACCCCAATGCCACTGGGTTTCGAATTTAGTATATTTTAGGGGTAATATAACGTAAAATAGTAAGCGGCAAACATTATAATATTAACAGTATCACAATATAATAAGCAAATAAGGCATGAATTCCTGACTTGCAAAAAATAAATTCCTGCATTTCAATTTTCAATGCTGTATTCTGTGATGTCTGTTGCAATTAACTAGGTTAAGTGCGCCTGAAGAAAGTTATAAATGAAAACTAAATAAATTCCGTCGGTCGTTTTGTGATAAATTTATTGCTTATAATGATATTAACCATTTTAATATTGTTGTTATCAAAAAGTGATTAAAAACAATCTTTTTCAGTAGACCGCTTTTAGCTTTAGAGAGCTAGGTAATAGTCCTCAATGGAACATTCTTTCCAGTATACCTTTCACGTAGTTTGGAAACTTTTAGAGGAAATTACATTTCTTTTTCCCTTGACGTATTTTGTGATATTTTCGGGAAATTATATGCCTCTTGAGGCATTTCAAGAACACTGACTTTTATTTCTTCAGATAATTCCGAAAGTAACATGTGTTAAACTAATTCACTAGGTTACCCACTACATTCAGATAATTTCTCCAAAAGTCTATATAAAAATAATAATATAGTAGAAAACGAATGTACTCCAAAACAATTGTAGTTTTATTTTTAAAGGTTTACTAAAATACATACGTTAATAAATTTTAAAATTAGTCTAGCATGTTTTCAACATAAAACATTCAATTTTTAAAACAAAGTTACAGTTACACATTTGAGAAATACAAATAAACTCGTGAAAAGAATGTCTATAAAGGTTTTCTGATAGTATAAGTTCATATTTATTTTATGTTTTTAACGAATAGCCTCAACATACTAATATAAAAGTTTACAGCATAAAAACCAATCTCTTTAAAATATTTGTAAATCATTTTGCTAGTGAATATTTGTGAATTATACAATGTACCCCTATTTAAACAACGTCTGATAATTCTTAAAAAAATGTTACTTTTCTTTTTCAGATACTAAATTTATCAGGAACATATTTACAATAACGCTTGCAGACAATTTATTTCAAGTTAAACTAAAGCACGAAAGTTAATTAACATTTACTATGCAGTTTCTTTTTTTTTTGCTCATTCGTGTTCCCTTACATTTTCAGTTGTAAATACAAACATAGAAGAATGCATATTGTAGTGAAAAATGTCTTACTTTCAATTATTCATCCAATTATTATTACTTAATATCGTTAATCAAAAGGAAATAAAGTAAAAAAACACAAACGGTTTCATTAAGAATTTTAAACATACTGATTTTTGTAATTCATTTTATTTATATACATGATAAAAATTTATTTTAAGATTTTTAATTGCAGATTATATACCTTGATAATATAGAAAATAATATTAAACATAGTCTTAGTTAATATAAATATAAAAGTGACAATAAATGACTATATTAGTAATGAAACTTATAAATCAATTGTTAGGATTTTTAAATATAATATTCGTTCTATGTATCTCTACACATAAAATTTTGTAATTTCATATAAAATATTAGCCGTTCAAATACCACCTTTTCAGACATATATTGTAAAAAGTGACTTAATAGAATAACTCTGTCATCTAAAGTAACGACAATACAACGATACAATCGATCAAAATATATATCATTCTTCTTAATTGGAGTAATAAATTCTAACTTAATTATCATATAATATGTCTTATGGAAAGTAGAATTTCATGTATATCTATTAATTAAATATATATATATATATATATATATTTGATATATATATATAGTTGTATATATATTATATATATATATATAAATATATTGTCTTAGTTCTATATATATTATAATATATATTATAAACATTATTATATATAATATATATATGTATATATGTATATAAGTTTTTTACAGAACACTTCTTTCGCAAGATATGCCTCCAAAGAATGAACTTCTCTACGGAAAAATTGCCAATGTAATGATGCAATCAATCAGAAATAAAGTAATAACATTCTTCCACAAATTACGTGCTGGTACTGAATTCTTTCTTATGTACCTCATTTGGTATTACGTTTTAAGGAATTAATAAATAGAACTGACAACTGCAAAGTGTGGATATATATATATGCATGTATATATATATATATATATATATATATATATATATATATATATATATATATATATATATATATATATAGAGAGAGTGAGAGAGAGAGAGAAGAGAGAGAGAGAGATAGATAGATAGATAGATAGATAGATAAATGTAACATATAAAACTTATAAATTCCTTTAGGTATATAACACTATTTATTACTGAATGATATACATATAACGATAGTGGTTTTAAACACGTTCAACGGGGTGTGGGTTTATAATTTGTCATAAAGTATGGTTATCTTTTCGTACACTTTTGTGAGTGACAATAGAAAACAGGTTTGATATTTGTAGGTGTATGGATCTAAGGATAAGAGATAAAAATGAAAGTGATTTTATAAAAGAATTGTGCTCTGAACTATCTAAAAATACAGTCATTGTAAAACTACAGAATAATTTTACTAATTGGAGGTAATGTGAGGAAGAAGACTTATATCTGATGTCAAGTAGTCTAAATAATCTATAAATTGTCATGGTTTCTAATTTTCAGAAATATTATAGCAACTTTTTGCTTGCCATTCACAATTCATTTGTAAAATTGGTTTTTGTACAGATTTTATCCCATCAAATATTTTAAGCTGCAGGTTGTTTGTTCAACAAAATGATGTATGTTGTAAGAAAGTAAACCTCTTATTAAGTAACATATGTTTATAAAAATTTTCCCTAATATTAATGTTAAAAAAATATTCTCACGAGTTATGAACTATTTTTGCAATACTTTACTGCCTTCAGCTACTTACAATGATTCATGATGAAACATGCAGCTATATATTTACTAATTATACTGAATGAAAGTACATTGACTACAGTAACGTTAAAAAAATGCTCATTGATAATGAGGCATATTATAACATTTTTCAAGAGTATTGCAAATTGATGTAACTCGTCACAATAAACCAGAATTTTCTATTATATATATATGTCCATTTATCATTCAATATAAAATTTATTAAACTTATTCACTTAAAAATTTTTCCAATACTAAATGAACGTATTATTTAATAATATTCACTAAATTTCACGTAATAAAATCATTTTAACTGTTTCAAGTCGGGTTGATTTTTAATATATTAACGTATATAAACCGTTTTTCACAGAATAAGTAAATTACAACAGAAAAGTAAAATGGGTTCAAAATCAAACTCAGGCTCAAAGTATTATTAGATAATAAAGAGAACGTACAAGCATGAAAATGGAATGCATGACAATGCTTTTCATATTATGAGATACATTTTCTTTTTAAATGCATACCATAAAATCTAGTACTAAAACATTTCTATTTTCGGAATCAAACCGAATTTTCTCACGATATGTATGCGAAAGAAAAATTTTACAGAACCACCTTTATACCATACATATATTTTATATAAAATTCTGATTGTTACATGAGCGTTTTATTTTTATAATAGTTATTACTTTTTCAAGGACATTATTATTACTTTTTCAAGGACAATTAAACTATAATTAATAAGCGTTTATAATTATATTAACGATTAAATAATTACAATGACAGACCTTTCTCATTGTATAGATAAATGAAAAATCAAATTTCTACCTGGTTCAAAATTCAATTAAGGTTGAAAATTTTATTAGTTATAAAAAGGAACATAAATGCAATTAAAGAAAATAAATGCACGCAATTGCTTTTCACATCATAAGAAATGTATTCTTTACATGTTTTCTATACATTTTTCTAAACTTTACTGAGAATGTAATTCGAAATTTATAATTTGCTCATTAAACTGGATTTTCATACAATATATATGAGAAAGTTATTCGACTTGTACCCACAGTATGAGAGTTTAAAAACAAATGTGTACCATTTAAATTCATTTTAAATAAAGTACATGGCGCTGCATGAGCGACATACAATATTCACATAATTACTTTTCTAAGTTAAGTTAAACTATTATAGATAAGACTTTACATTTATATATATATATATATATATATATAAATATATATATATAATATATATATATATATATATATATATATATATAAATTATAACCATAAATTCAAAGGGGTTGAAAATCAAATTTATTAGATTAAGTAACATAATATAAATGCATTAAAATGAATAAACTTAATTTTTTTTTATATTTTGAGACAATTTTCTTTTTTAAATAGTAGTTCATAAATTGCGCTACCTACTTAACACGAAATATGGCATTTATCTTTAAATGTTAGTGATAAACATTACGATATAATTATCCATACGGTAATAAAAAAGAGGACAGTTAAATACATCTTATTTTTTTTGTAGTTGAATTTGAAAAAGTAACAAAGCGTTTAAGTTAAAAAGAGTAACGAATGGAAAGGGCATATAAAAACTCCTTCAATTAAACGTGAAAAATCGTAATAATGAATTTAAAACAATTGATGACCGTACAATTTAGTTTTAGGTTTTAACAGTGATTTGAAAAGAATGCAGAAAAACAAAAAGAGTTCCTCCAAAAAAATAATTTAATCAAATTTGGTAGGATATTTTTTTTACTAGTGGAGATTTTATTTTATTTTTTGTCTAAATTATTTGTTGGCTTAATTCTTATTTTAAATTCACAATCATTCCCAGTACATTCTATGTTATTCAACATATAGATGTCAAGAGTGTTTAAGAAGATGTCAAGATATATTTTGAATGCTTTGGTGATAATGAAAAGAAAATTTTCGTGCTGTGAAGGAAAATGTTTCTTTTAATTCACTTTTTTTTTATATTTTTATTTTAATTGAAATTCATAAATTGACCAGAAATTATACAAAAAATTAATTTCGTTAAAGGTTATATAGTTATCCAATGCTGCATAAAATCGCATAGCTCTGTATTAATAATTTACAAAACTGTTGCTATTTTTCAACATTTTTTGTCTTTTAAGCAAGAAATTGGTATTTGATCTTTTTTTTTTTGCCAAATCCTTCTCTAATTACTGATTTATAAAAATATATTTAAAAATCTATATTTTAAATTGAAATTTGTTTTCCTAAATATTTTATTGTGGTAGCTTTACTAAGAAATACATGTAAGAAAATAATTAAAAATGATTTTCTTGTTTAGTTTCACAATCATTTTCAGTTATGCTATGTTATTCAACATATAGATGTCAAGAGTGTTTAAGAAGATGTCAAGATATATTTTGAATGTATTGGCGAAAAGGAAAAGAAAATTTTTGCTCTGTGCAGGAAATTGTTTCTTTTAATTCACTTATTTTTTTATATTTTATTTTCCTTAAATTTTATAAATCGACCAGAAATTATACAAAAAAATTAATTAATTTCGTTAAAGGTTATATAGATACACAATGCCGTATAAAATCTCATAGCTCTATATTAATAATTTACAAAACAATTTGTAGCTTCCATTAACTTTAAAAGCTGTGTTATTTTAAATAAATGTTAAGGAATTTGATTATTTATGCATGTACCATGGGATTAGATTGTGGAATGTTTTTGGTTTTAAAACATTTATCGTATGGTTAAAAATATTAAATATAACACACATATCTTTTACAAGGATTATAGTTCTTTGTGTTTTGTAAATGCAGTATAAATTATTTAATCAGTTTTAATGACGTACTTAAGAGGAAATATTTATTACCCGAACGTTCCTTTCCATTTATGTGTGTTAAAAATTTCCTTTCGTAATAAAATTGTAGTAAGAACGAATAGTTTCTTTTTAATTTATTTTTCCTTTTAATTAAAACAACAGATATGTTAAAGTGTATTTTACAGTTATGTCTATTTTCGAGAATTTATTACTGTAACCGATACAAAAACAGCAGTATTTATTAAACTAGGAGAGACTATTTTAGGAGTAATCTAAAATTATTATGTATATTTGATCTTATTTTTCTAAATATTTTTAATACAGTGCCTTTTTACTAATCTATATTATTTACTAAAATTTTTTTATTCAGTAAAACCTGTATTTTTCATAATTTCTTGTCTTTTACGCAAGAAATTGGTATTTGATCTTAGTACTAAAATTTTCTTTTTCCACATCGTTTTCTAATTACTGATTTATAGAAATATATTTAAAAATCTATATTTTAAATTGAAATTTGTTTTGCTAAAAATTTTTATTGTGGTAGCTTTACTAAGAAATACATGTAAGAAAATAATTAAAAGTGCTTTTCCAGTTTATTTTCGAGCAGTGGTCTTCAGCTCTAACGTTCTAAGAACAGAAATTGCACAGGGGTTAATCTGAAATCATGATAAATATTGGTGGATCTTAAATTTCAAAATATTTTAATTAATTATATTTTAATAAAGTATATTATTACTAATATTTATTATTTACTAAATGTTTTCAATGCAATAACCTCTATATATTTCTACACTTCTAGTCTATTATGTAAAAAAAAAAAATTATTTTGATAATCTCACGAAAAATTTAGTTTAACTTATTATTGTAATACCCAAATTTTATCTTTTGTTAAATTAAGAGCCATTACTGTAGGATGAATCTAAAATTATAATGTGTATTTGATGATTTTAACTTTCTAAATATTTTAATTATTCATATCTTTTACAGTATATTATTACTTATGCATATTATTTACTAAATATTTTAATGCTCTAACCCCTATGTTTTAGAGCACGTTTTATACTTTTTTTTATGCAAGAAATCAATATTTGTTAGTGGCATGTAATATTTCATTTGCTAAATTTTTCTCTAATTTTTTCTTAATATTTGAAACACATTTTTAAAATTAAACTTTAAAAATCTAATTAAACATTTATTTGTGTGTTTCTCTTCGAGCAGTTGCCTTCAGTGGCAAATCGACAGTTACGTGAACACTAGCTTTCTAGAGTAGAAGCGATTATTGTAGAGTTATTCTAAAACTATGATGTGTATTAGATGATCTTAAATTTTTAAATATTTTAATTAATAATATTTAATGCAATATATTACTACTAATGTATATTTTATTGATATTTTTATGCAGTATCCCATGTATTTTTCGGCACTTTTAGTGTTTTATGTAAAAAATCGGTATTATGACCTTTGGGACAAAAATTTTGTTTGTTAAATTATTTTCCAATTATTGCTACCTAAATTAATTTCTTTAAAAAAAAACATCTGTGCTAAAAACTTAATTTTGATAGACTATTTGAACAATAGCTCTAGTAAACTAATAAAAGCTTTTTTTAATTAACGCATAATTTTTATATTAACCGATACGTAAAAGCTAAAGTTCACAAAAACATGAGCGCATAATGTAGGTTTTTTCTGAAAATCTTAAGTGATGCACTAATTTACAAAATATTTTTAATTTAAAATAATAAAATATCCTTATACTATTAGCCGTAATTACATTCAGATAATTCTTATACTTAAAACTATAATAAAGTATGCGTAAGAATGCTTGCATGTGTTTAAAATTCAGACAGAATGTAATTATACATTAAAAACTCTGTAGTAAACAGTAGCCTCACAACAGTAACTGTTGATAAAATAAAAATTATTTTATTTATTTTTAAAGTGAGCTATGAAGAAGTTATAGTGAACAAAATGATTGTTATAGTAAAAGTGAAAAATGCTTGATTTTTCAGTGTGTGATAAAACTGTGATCTTCGTAAAAAAGTTCAAGTGTAAAAGTTTCTTTCCCTTATTATTTTTTCCAATCGTATCGTATTATTCCTAGTGTGGCATTTCGAAGCTTTTACTTTTTAATCCCCCATTTCTTGTGAAATGTTCTCACCTCGCAAACGAATATCAAATAACGCGTTTTCATGGCCCGTCTAAATTCTTCGAACATTCGCTGAACTTTGTTACAGGACACCCCCTATCTCTTCCCCCAGTTCCCCAAACCTTTACTACTGTCACCGGGGCAACCGCGTTGTAGCTCGGCACCGAGGCATGCCGGGAAGCCATGCTACAGGGGCAGAACGTTCGACGGCGCTTTAGTACGGGGTAGTCGCGGTCGAACTCTCGACTCGAGCAGACGATAATGTGAACTTGCAAAAGGAGGAAATAACTGTGTTGCGAATGTCGGAGAGAAAGAAAAAGCTGATATTGAGTGGAATGTGAGAATTGGAAGGGGGGTTTGCTGGGTGTCCAAACAGATTTTATTTTTCTTTTCTTTTCTTAAAGAACAAGCAGGATTATTGGTGGTTGTGTTTTAGATTTATTTTGCGTGAGGTGAAACTTTCAGGAGATAATTTTTGTTTCAATAAAACGGAAGTTATCTGATCCGGACATCCCAATGAATAGGTAAGAAAGTCGATGAAACTTATATAACTTCTTGACAATGTTGTTAAATACACTACATTGTTTTATAAGTTTTTCTATATACTTTCTCGAACATTTTAATGTGTCACCGCAAACAAAACATAAGTTGCTATACTTAAAGAAAGAACTATTGGTGTGGTAATAGTTGCTGTTTTGAAATAACCAGTCTATACATAGATAGAAAATTATCAAACATATTAATATAAATGCGAATAAGAAGAAACCTGTAAATCATAGTCATAGATTTTGAAATACATAAATTTACGAAAACTGAAAATAAAAATTTTTAAATTTCAATATAAATATTTATGGAAAAAATATTAAAATGATAAATTGATAATAAAAAAATGAAAATAAAAATTTTTAAATTTCAATATAATTATTTATGGAAAAATATTAAAATGATAATTTGATAAATGATAAATAATGATAAATGATATTAAATAAAAAATTGTACATTTCTTATTTTAGTTTTGGATGTTTTGTTCAATAAAAATGGAATAATTAATAGGAATAATTAATTTGAAAACGTATTAAGTTCTATAAAAACTTAAATTTTAAACTAATTTATTGAAACAAAATGTAAATGTACACTCTAGAATATTTTGTAAAATATCTAGTTACATTGTGTTTTGGTAAATTATAAACCGCGCGTGTTTCTGTATTTCAGCAAGAGTATATAAACAAAATTAAACATAATTTAATACAAGTAAATTGCCTCGCTCTCACACACACACACACACACACACACACACACACACACACATATATATATATATATATATATATATATATTATATATATACAAAGGAATAGAGTAATCACATAACAGTTTATGGAATCCTTTTAAATTACTCAGAAAACATAAAAATAAATTATAATTTTTTAAAATTTCTTTTAAAATCTAATTTTTTTAACGATATATTTTGCTAGTACAAAATAATTATACTCTTCATTAGTATTAAATGTATATTTATACACAAATCTGCTTATTGTATTTGATAGAGCTCCTTACAGGTTATGATCTGGTAAAAATGAATTTAACGCAAATTTTAAAAGTTTTAGTAAAAGTAGCTTAGGAACTCATTAATAATCTTTAGAAGAAATCTGTGACTATTTATCAAATTTGTATTCTTATTTAACCAAAAATTATTTTTACATATAATAGATTGTTTTCTATAACAATTTTAATATTTCTAAATGATTTTTAATGATTTTTTGATGATTATTTTATCAAAATGGAAGAATTTTAATATACTTTTATACACATATATTTATATATATATATTTATATAGATATATATATATATATATATATATTTTTATTTTTTGTGTTTTTTTATATAAAAATTATTATATACTTTTATAATTTTAATGTATATTATACTGCCTTAAATATTAACTTTTATATAAACGTAATTTTTATGTATTTATGAAAATGAAAAACTATTAAATCGTGTATATGAATTTTTATTAAGTTACAAAGATTCAAATCTACATTAAATTATTATTTTAAGCACATTATTAAATAGACAATTATTTTATCAAAATGTTTTACATCTGTACAGCAGCGCCCTCTGCATATATTTCTGAAATTTGAACTGATAGTTCTATATAATCTGCTCTTTTTTTTGCAGCATATTATTTTCAAGTCAAATATGTCTTACTGAAATTTATAATTTTTTATGCAGTTCAATTACATTGTAGCTTTTATATCATGTACTGATTCAGTATAGAATAAAATGTTTTATAAATTTCTAAATGTGTATTATTAGATTATTATCAATGTTTTATGATTAATATAGTCTATATTTTTTAGAAATTTTTTTACAAGATGATAGTTTTATCATATTTCGCTCTTATGTATTTTTGATATGCAGCAATTAATTATTTTATCATTTTGATATATTTCTTACTGAAAATATATTTTTATATAAATTTTATATGTTCTCTAGTTTGTTTTATATCATGTACTGATTCTTTTTTATAAAAAAATAATTTTTTTTATTATAAAATTTTCTAAAATTTGCTTAATTATTAATATTTTATGATCATTATGTGATTTATATTTTTATGAAGAATTTTAGTTCATATTTTTTGACAGATATATTAATTTCATTTTATTTACATAAAACAAATTAACAATTTAAATTACTCTTATACCAAAAAGATACTAAATTATTTTTTATGTATAGACAATTCTCAAGATATTGGCATTTTGGTAACTTCCCTATTTTAAATATATATTAATATAAATATTTATATGTTCTCTAGTTCAGTTTAAGATAACATGTTTCACAGAATTCCCTTTTTATACCCAAGAATGAAATTTTATTTATTATAAAAACTGTTTTCTTATCGAAACTTTGCTTAAAATTATTTTGTTAATATTTTATGATCATCTATTTTGTGATATAATCCTAATTTTTATTGAACAATTTTCAACGTTCATATTGGTGTTTGTAAACCATCTGAAATATTACAGTTTCATTTTAACTTTACATTTAAAACCAAATTCCACGGAACAATTCAAATTACTCTTCATACACAAAAAGATACGATTAATGTATTTGTTTTATGTATAGACAATTCTCAAGATATTGGAATTTTGATAACTTCCCTATTTTAAATATATATTTTAATATAATATTTTATATGTTCTCTAGTTCAGTTTAAGATAACATGTTTCACAGAATTCCATTTTTATAACCAAGAATTGAATTTTATTTATTATAAAAACTGTTTTCTTATCGAACCTTTGTTAAAAATTTTTTTTAATATATTATGATCATCTATTTTGTGATATAATTCTAATTTTTATTGAACAATTTTCAAAGTTCATATTAGTGTCTGTAAAACGTCTGAAATATTACAGTTTCATATTAACTTTACATTGTAAACCAAATTCCACGGAACAATTCAAATTACTCTTCATACACAGAAAGATACGATTAATGTATTATGTAATGCAATGTATTTTAGTCGCAAGGTTTAGCTTTGAAACAGAATAATTATTTGAAATAATTTATTTTGAAAAGTCTTTTATATTCATTCAAACTAAATGAGTGAAGATAATTAAGATTTTTTTTATAGTAATATTAAATTTTCAAATCATTTCGGGTAATCTGAATTTATAATTTCTAAATAATTTTGAATCACATAAATTAATTTAAGTAGAAAGTAAAACGTTGCTTTTATCCCTTAAGTGCTCTGTCATTATTATTAGTTTTTATTGTATAACAACTTGTTACACATTTATGAAAGTATTTAAGTTTAATTGCCTCAAATCGTAATTAAATTTTAATCTCTAAAGATGGTATTCATGTATAATAAATCAATTACTGTATTTTATTCAGCATCTCACGCACTTTCTTAAATCGACAAGTCATCCGTTTCGAGTCCGACTAGATAAATTACGGGGGAAAATGAAGATTTGTCTTTTAAACTTAATTCATAGTGTTTATTTCGTATTAAATAGTTTAATTAAAAAGGCTGTTAATTAAAAACTGATGTATGGAGATTAATTTAGCGAATATAGTTAATTGAAAATAAATGAGATATACACAATTTTTATTCTGAAATTTTGGAAATATCTTAAGATTGTGAGGTAAGTATCAATTAATTTAAAACCCTTGAAATATACCTTTTCTCCTTGTACTGAGAGTTAACTTGGGGGGGGGGGAAGCTTGTAATTGCAATTTGTTTTTTTTTTTGTCAACCTTTTTGGAAAAAAAATATGGGATGAAAAATATTGTTATAAAAGATTTAATTATTAAAATAAAATTATAGTTATTGTAAAAATTGTCAATTATAATTGTTTCAAAAGCGGTTTAATTAAAAATACCCTACATGTCTTTGTTTTAGATGCAATATAATAAAGTAAAGCTTGTGTTACTCACAATGGGTACGATTTTATCTACACTATATATTTTAGGCCTGACGATAAAACAAATTATAAATATTTAAAGTAAATAACATGAGAATTTAGCAATATCAAAAACACCTTTTTAACGTATAAACTAATATAATATAATTAATAACAGAGATATTTATTAGCAAGTGTGTGCAATAATGTAGGTTATTATAAAATGTCTATAAAAGTTAACATATAATGAAAATATGATATGCTTCAAAACATAATATTTTAATGTAGATTTTATTTTGTATCTTATAAAATTAAGAGTAAAAAAAATAAAAAGACATGATTATTAGGAATGCCGAATATTAACACAAAATGCAAGATGATCGCTTTTATTTAAAAAATTTTATTATTTTTTTTATTATTAAAGGTACCATGTATTATATATATATATATATATATATATATATATATATATATATATATATATATATATATATATATATATATATATATATATATATATATATATATATATATATTATATATATATATATATAATATTATATATATATATATATATATATATTTATATATTACATATAAGGGAATGAATAAAAAAAATTTCGCTACTCATTTATACTACTCATTTATACTACTCATTTATTTCTTAACTTCGTGCGATAAACCTATCGAATTCTCAACAATATTATAAT